>JAYKKI010000010.1:45450000-45923953 GCA_039881145.1 Druceiella hillmani | reverse complement strand
TATGGGTGTACAAAGCGACAAAATAAAAATAATAAAATGGGAGTATAATAATATAATTTAATATAATTGTCAAGGTTCTAAACTAAAAAAAAATATTATGAAAATTTGAATATCTAATGAAAATTTGTTACAATTACTTTGATTTATAATGACCGTCAACAATCTATTCTGTAACAAGTCGACTAAAAAATTTTAGACAAATCTCTTTTTTCGAGACCCTGGTATACTTTGATATATTATAATTATACTTGGAGCTTTTCATAAATTGTGATTAATTATATAAATTAAATTCTTCCTTGCTTTTAAACATTATGTGTGAATGATAGACAAACCTAAAAATATTTATTCATAATTTTGAAAAATAAACGCCTTTCTTATATATTCATAAGTATTCTATTTTATTGTTTCGTCAACACATGCTAGATTTAAATAATTTAATTAATAAAATATAAAGAAGTTTAAAACTAAATAAAGGAAATCTAAAAAAAAAATATTTTACAATTCGATATCTTGAAAATAATGCAAAAAACTTATTTTTGTCAGTATACATGGAAAGACTAGTTCACGGAAATGTAAGTGGACACATATCACCAATTTCGAACTATTATCTTTTGAAGTGGTAATAATATTGTCACACACAACTCCACCTTCCCTCAAATTATTAACGTACCTTTTCTGTAGCCTGCATATTTATCAAAACACTCACAATATCGAGCTTACGCAACGTATATTAGTATATTTTTAAATTATATTAAACAAATTATATTTCAGAAAGTTAAAAGGTTCAAGGGTATAACAATGTTTATTATGTTCATTTACCATTGAAAATAATCATATGTATACATGGTTATAACCTCGGAAATTCAAATAAATAATAGAAAGGGACGGAATAACATTTAAATAAAATACAGAATTCAGTGAAATACAACACCAAAAGATTTTAAGTTTCCAAAGGAAATTAGGTTCTTAAAACAAATTATGGTTTGTATAGATACCAAATAATTGTTCGTGCCAAAAAACGTCGTCGTCGATTTCTGTCGTCGATGTCGTCGTTTTCTGGAAAAGGTTAGGTTTATCATCATCGCCAGGTTGTATCATTAAATCCATCAATATTAAATGAGTAATTTAGAATTGATATAATCTCTATCGATGTACAATTCCTATTAACGAAGTCGTTTATTTCAATATACACAAAAAATTTCTTATAAATGAATTTAAACTGTCTTCGTGCACGATTATAATTGTTAAACGTACCATGTGACCGGATATTGTAAAATAATAGTTCTAAATGACCCTGACTGATCTTGTAAAACGGAATGTAAACAATTTATCCGGTTTTAATGTAGCTCATACCAAAAAATCCTAAAACCTCTAAACAACCAATGAAAGCAAGGAACCTTAATTTCCTCGTACTACTGATGAAATAAAATGCCATTAATACATTTCAAAGATTTCAAATATGAGCATTCCTTTTGAAAAAAAGAAAATATTTTATCATTGTTATTACCTATCAGCGGCTGTTTATATAACAGTTATTTATTAACCTAGTAAAATCTTCAGTAGGTTCACTGTCCTGTAATTTCCTAAGACCTAAATCTATTAAGTAAATTTTGTTGCATCAGTCACACTAATACTAAATAATTGGTTGGGCAAACTCAGCTTTGTTATTTTATTTTGGAAAAAAATATGTTTGCGCCGAAGTTTATTCGCCAAGATTATTCGTTAGTGTAGATTCACTCTCCGAAGTAAAAACGTTATTTAATTCTCTGATAATCATATTTCTAACTTGAAAGTAAATATTGTCATTGAGGAGAAAATATTCGATAAGTATGAAATGATATCGAATGAGAAATTAAATAGTCACCTTTCTAGCGGATTTCCTTCCTTCAAATCATGTCCTCAAAATCAAAAACCCTTTTTCGAATTGTCACGAGTACATGTGGTCACTTATTGTTTGTTCAAACATTAATTTTCTTCATTTTCTTTTTCTTCTTCTTCATCGTATATCTTTCATTTTCTTCATCGTATATCATATTTAACAAGGTATATTTCAAAATTTTATAATTACTTAGTTTATTTACTTTTTTAATCTATCTTATCATATCCGTGAATAATATAACAGCCATTTATTTTATTAACATCATCACTTTACTGCCAAATTAGTATGCGAGTCAGCTGCTTTAAAATGTAAAAGTTACATTTTATTGCGATCACAGTCCTCAAACATATTTATATTATCGATACTTATACGATAATAACATTAAATGTTCAATACAAGTGACGCGTACTGATTACAAAACAATAATATGCTCTGTGGTACCGTCACAGAACAAAGAACATACCGGTACAAAACTATCACAAACAACGTTTTTAATTAAAATCAAAGAAAGAAAATAGTCGCCAAGGAATAAAGGAAAAAAAGAAAAATCAATAGAAATACATCTAAAATTGCTTTTCGATTTTAAGAAATTCCTTAACTAGTTACATTTTGTGTTGCTTGTTATTTTACACGTAATTATGGCACAAAAGGCCATTTTTGGCGGCTAATGAGCTATTAATGACGAGCACTACTGCTAATCGCATTCGATTTACGATTAAAGTATACGTCACGGTGCAGAGAAAAATATATAATCGTGGATCACAACAATGGCGTGCGTGCTACGCTTACTTACCATCCCTAGTTATATTGATGCTCTACGATGTTTAATGTATATCTTTTTTCGTAACGTAACATCGAAGCTCGCACTATATTGATAAAAAAATGAGTACCTTAATAAGCATTGATTTTATTACGAGAAAATTATTTGTGTACAAAAAGAAGAAATATAGTTATATATAGTCAAAGTACATCTTTTCTATTTAAGTAGTTACAAGTATGAAAAATTATGAAAACCAGAAAAACAAAAATTTCCCTGCTTCCATAAGTACTGAAAATTTTTCATAAAATGACATTTTTATAACTACCATAAAATTAGATGAAACAATTAAAGGAAAAATTAAAAAGGAACCAGTTATCCTCACAAAAATTTATCCTGTCATAAAATTTCAAACTGAAATACATTTTTAGCCCCGACGAAACGAGGAAGTATGTATATGTGTTTAAAATGAGAGGTCGTTGTGACCAATAGTTTGCAGATAGGTGTTATGATGATTATTCACCAGAAGGCGCAGCAATAAATATTTTATTGCAAACAAATGTTCCCATTTATCTCCGAAATGACTGACCAATTTAGACACAGTTTTCTGCTAAATATTTGGAACTAATCAGCAATGACACCCAGATAGGTGTTATGATGTTAGCTCACCAGGAGGCGCTGCAACATTTTATTGCAAAGGAATATTCCCATTTATATCCAAAATGCCTGACCGATTTAGACACAGTTTTCTGCTAAATATTTGGACATAATCAACAATGATACCCAGATAGGTGATGTGGTATTAGCTCACCATGGAGCTCTACAACATTTTATTGCAAACAAATGGTCCCATTTATTTCCAAAATGGTTTAACCGGTTTAAACAAGGTTTTGTGCAAAATATTTGGGACTAATCGGTGATGGTTCTCAGATAGATGCTATGGTATTAGCTTACCAGGGGGTGTTGCAATATTTTGTTGCAAACGAATATTCCCATTTATCTCCAATATGGATTTTCTGATTTAGTTACGGTTTTCTGCAAAATATTCGGGACTAATCGGCGATAGTTCTTTTATACGTATTATGGTGTTAGCTTGCCAGGAGGCGTTGCAATATTTTGTTGCAAACGAATGCTCCCATTTTTCTCCAGACCCGTTTAACAGATTCAGATATGGTTTTCGGTAAAAAGTTTCTGATTTCAAAGGCGAAGGTTACAAGTAAGATGTTATGTTATTGACTCATCAGGGGTCGCTGCAATAAACATTTTTGTTTGATCTAGATTAACTACTTTACTAAAATCTCACGACAGATGTAGACATTTTAATCGAAAAAGTATAAACTAAAAAGCATATAGTCATCAAGAAAATGTTATGTTCCGAAAACCACAACAAAAAATTCATTTTACCAAAATCCTGCAGTTTTATTACGGAGTTAGTTAAAACTCGAGAGTAACGGAGAGAAAAACGGAGTAAAAAACTCTATGGTTATGTTAATGAATATTATATTTTTAAAAATTCCAATATTTTCTGTATACCTGTTTCAGAATATTTTTCAAGTTCCTTTTTTCGAAATTTGTATAAAATTTTTGATTGAAAGTAAACTTGTGCATCTAAATGTTTCCTCTTTCAAATTTATCAATCTTCAGTAAAGATATTTTAATGCAGGCTTTACAAAGTTATAGACACCTATTATAATTAACCTAAGATATTTAAGTTCCTTTTTTTCAAGGATACTCTCATTAATAAAATGTTAAAATAAAGACACTTCGTCGAAATTTTTTTATTTATAGATTTAATTCAATCATTCATTGGAATAATAATAGACCTTACACTGGCTATAATATGGTTAAATTCGTTAAGATTAAAGTAATTATCCGGGATTCTAGAATGAATTAATAAAAACACTCTCGTCAGATTTTAGGGTAGTACTTTCCATATTAGGTTTTTGGATAAAAAATATAATGATTGATCTTTTTATTACATCTAGTGTTATTCTAATTACATATATTACTTTAAGAAAATAAAGGTAAACGGATGAATGTATGTTTTGGAAGTAGTATCTGAGCATGAGTTCTGTTGCAATTAGAAATAACGAGTATTTTTTTAGAGGTATCAAATAAAAATAAAAATATATCGATAAAAATCATGATAGATAAGATAATTTTATGTAATTTATGCTTAAATACGATTTCAGCCATATGAGCGCCATGGCTGGCTCATATAATCCATATGCTATTATTGAGATGACATAACTGGTGCTTTACGAAATGGTGGAATCATCGACCCGTATTGCTTCAAAGATGATGCAGGTGAGAATGTGACAGTCAATGGAGAGTACCTCAGATTCATTATTACTGACTTTTCGGTTCTCCCGTTGAATGTCATTAATGTTTAAGACTTCGGATTTTAACAATACGGTGCAACATGCAATACAGCAGCATTTTCTCTGAAGATATATGAAGTTGCGAATCTATGCCGATAAAACCACAGACATTTGACTATTTGAAAGACAATATTCGCTACGTTATTGCCGATGTACGACTCCAACTGCTCGAAAAAATGGTTGAAAATTGGACTTCCAGATTGCGCTTCGTATTTAGGCATAAATGGCATAAAACTATCGTTTCAATAAAGCCGATACTATGGCTATTATTCTTTTACTTTAAACTCCGCCATTGCCAGTTCCAACCCCAAATGAAAAAGGAGGAGGGTTGGCTGAGAACTTGACCGTACCAGCCGCAGAAGGTCAACGCCGAGCCTCGGGCGGCGGTTAATAAACCCGAATGATCTCTCCAGTGGGCGATAGGAAATGATCCCCATGGCTCGCTACTCCTGTTTATGGAATCGGGGGCACTGGCTTAACCGCCCGTGTCATGAGGTAGAAAGCCTCATTAAAAATTCACCCTAATCCTACGGTGGAGACCGCGCCAAAAGGATGCGTGGCTGGGAGAGCGCCCAATCTCTAGCGCCAACCTTGGTGAACTTGGCGAACACCTTTGTATATAGCCTTCTCACAGGAAAGGCGTCACCCTGTGAGTGACCACAAATTCGTCCAAACTCGTGGGAACAATATGAGTCTAAATAAAACCGAAAATAAATTACAAAACATAAAGCAACATAAAACCAACCTAACACAAGTCTTATCCAAAGATCTTTGCGAAACTAGGCAGAGATCATCGTCCTTTAGTGGCAGCTCAAACTCCACTACCGTCCTCCAACCGACCCTATGGCAATATATTAAAAGCAGTAAACCGGATCCCGTTACTAGTCAGGAAAACCCTTCTGAAATACAAAATGTAGAACAAACTCAGGAAAATTGGTAGCAGGACCATGTCAAAAGCAAAAGAAAAAGAAACGAAAGCCCAGCTGAAATAGAAAACAAACAACCGGCGTCTAAGCGTACCAACTTTTCGGTAACTGTACATAATAGCTTTGATATTCTCAGCAACGAAGATCACGAAACTGTAAACCAGGTCAAAGAATATGTACCTAACCCGGAGCCTATTTTTGTCACAGGTGTAATAAACATCTCACCTTTAAGAGACACAATTAACAAGGTCGTGGACACAGAGAAATACACAATGACCACGCTCAGATCAGGGCATATTGTCAAGCTAATACCTAAGGACATCGAAACTTATAAAATTATAAGAGACACTCTCATCGAAAAAAATGTAAATCATTATACTTACAAACTAAAGAGTGAGAGAGCCTATCGAGTGGTAATTAGAGGTTTGCATGCATCGGAAGATTTATCACTGATAAAATCTGAACTTGAAGCTACACGAAGTAAGACACGAAGTAAGACAAGTTGTCAACATGCTACATCGGGTAACCAAAGAAAAACTTCCTCTATATTTTGTAGACCTAGAACAGAGACCTAATAATAAAGATATATTTAATATCAAACATATCAGCCAAATTAAAGTTACAATTGAGGCACCATACAAAAAAAAGGAAATTTTGCAATTCAAACGGTGCCAAAGATTTGGGCACTCCAAAAATCAATGTTTCCGCCCCTTCGGATGTGTGAAATGCGGAAACGACCATCCGACGACCTCATGCACTAAATCTCCAGAGATAAACGCCCTATGTGTAAACTGTCAAGGCAACCATCCGGCAAGTTACAGAGGATGTCAGAAATATAAAGAATACAAAGAGCGTATTTTCAAAATGAAAGCAAAACCAGACAAGGATAAACCAACACCCTCAGAAGATGTCCTAATACCATCACAAACCATTACAAATGACAGCAAAGTACAGCACTCGAGAAGTTATTCAGATGCACTAAAAACTAAATTCAAAGATCGTATGGAGCAAACAACTAATCTGCAGTCAAGTAACACTCCACCTAACACAACAACAGACAACAGCCAAATCAGCAATTTATTGGACGTAATGTTTAATAGATTTCAAGAAATCATGAAAAACATGATGGACAGCATGATGGAACGGATGGTTCAACTAATCACAGGTCTGGTCACATAGAGTATACTCACACAGAGTATACTCACACGTATACTCACTTGGAACGCCAACGGAATTACTGAAAAACGTCAGGAACTTGAGCTATGATATCGGAGAATATAGATGTGGCCTTGATATCCGAAACAAGACTAACCCAGCGTTCCCACGTGAAAATGAAATACTATACGATCTATAGGACCGATCACCCTTCTGGCAGATCTCACGGTGGCACTGCAGTTATAATAAAGAACAACATTATACATTATAATATTAAACCTTACAAAACCGATAAGATACAAGCAAGCATAATAAAAGTCATCCCTAAAAATTCGGAGACAACCTTAGCCGCTGTGTACTGTCCACCAAGACACTCAATTACTGCTGATGAATTTAAGCAATTCTTCGAAGAGCTTGGTTCAACATTTATCTATGGAGGGGATTGGAACTCCAAGCATACGTCCTGGGGCTCAAGACTGATCAATCCAATGGTTAGAAAAACTCTATAAAGCTACAACAGATCTTAATTTAGAATGCATCTCGCATGGAGAGCCAACCTATTGGCCTACGGATTTACATAAAACACCTGATTTACTAGATTTTTATATAACCAAAAACATCGGTCGAAATTATACAAATGTTGGGAAGTGCGACGATCTATCGTCAGATCACTCTCCAGTCATCCTTACTTTGAGCAAAGTAGCTATTTACTCAAAAACACCTACCGGAATTTACAATAAAAAAACAAATTGGAACACATTCAAAGAAATTGTTTCCTCCAAAATTGACCTCAATGTCAAATTAAAAACAGAAGAAGACATAGAAAAAAGTATAGAAAAATTCAACTCCATAATCCACCTAGCAGCCAAAGAATCAACCTCCACAAGCAAAATAAATAAAATGACAAACAAAGAATATCCTAAGAACATAATGAAGAAAGTATTGGAAAGACGTAGATTAAGGAAAGAATGGCATAGATCTAAGTATCCCCCAGATAAAACAATCCTGAACAGAGCGACTGAGGAACTCAAGAAAATGATTAATGAGCATGAAAACTTAAACTTTCAAAATTATCTAGCCCAACTCACGCCTTACCAGGATAGTAATTACTCGCTTTGGCGTGCTACTAAGAATCTTAAGCGACCGAAAGAACACATGCCACCTATAAGTGGAGATAACTGTTGGGCCAGATCGGACCACGAGAAGGCAACAACTTTTGCAGAACACCTCAAAGACGTCTTTACGCCTTTACCGAGCAGCAACCTGGAAAAAGACAAAGAAATAACAGACTTCTTAAACTCTCCGGGTCAATTATGTCTTCCATTAAAACCAGTGAGCCCCAGAGAAGTTAATAGACAAATTAAATCTCTCTCGGTCAGAAAAGCTCCCGGTTATGACCAAATAGATACTACTCTCTTAACTAACCTACCAAAAAAAGGATTAATGTACCTGGTAGTACTATTCAACGCAAGTCTAAGACTCTGTCATTTCCCCTGCCAATGGAAGCTTGCCCAGGTCGTGATGATCTTGAAACCTGGTAAAGAAGCAGCTGAAGTTGTATCACATAGGCCAATCAGCTTACTCCCTCTGGTCGGCAAACTTTTCGAAAAAATAATCCTGAGTCGATTGCAACCCAAACTGAATGAAATAATTCCCGACCATCAATTTGGCTTCAGGCAAAAACATGGCACAATCGAACAAGTTCATAGATTAACAAACACAATTAACGAAGCCTTAGAGGACAAAGACTACTGCTCCGCTGTTTTTCTTGATATAAGTCAGGCATTCGATAAAGTCTGGCACATGGGCCTCTTATACAAAATAAAGAAGCATCTACCGTACTCATTTTATCTACTTCTAAAAAGGTACTTAGATAAAAGATGCTTTGAAGTAAAAGTCAACACTGAAACGTCAGAACTCTACGAAATCCACTCGGGTGTCCCTCAGGGCAGTATCCTCGGGCCCGTATTGTATCTGATCTACACTGCCGATATTCCTAAAAATGTTGACACAGTAATGGCCACCTATGCAGATGATACTGCTATACTGTCCGTACATTCTGAAGCAATAACCGCGTCTATATTTCTTCAAAAACACCTTACTGAAGTTGAAGGGTGGCTGAGAATAAAAGCGAATAACAGTAAATCCGTTCACGTAACATTCAGTCTTAGAAAAGGAGATTGCCCAGCAATTACTTTAAACGGGCAACAGATACCGTACTCAAATTCTGCTAAATACCTCGGCATGCACTTAGATAGACGATTGACTCTGGAATAAACGATTGACATCTGGAATAAACGTAAACAATTACATGCAAAATTGCGAAGCTTGTCCTGGCTCATCGGGAAAAAATCACAACTATCTAATGAAAGCAAAATGGCTGTCTACAAAACAATATTAAAGCCAGTGTGGACATACGGGATCGAGCTGTGGGGTACAACATCTAACATTAACATCGAGATCTTGGAATGATTTCAAACCAAGACAATGAGATATATGTTCCAAATCCCAAACTGTATAAGTAACAAATACATACTCCGAGATTTGAACCTAACAACTGTGAAACAGGAAATAGCCACCAGAAGTCTTAAATACCAGACCAAGCTATCTGAACATGTGAATATGCTGGCTACCAAACTATCAGGAGATGGCAGTGTTAAACACTCACGACTAAGAAGGAACAGTATTCCAACCCTACATAGCAGATTTCTAAACCATAAGTGAGAGAGATCGATGGATTCTCCTCACAGCTAAATTACATACGCAGACTGTAGTCACCAATAATAACAGCTAAATGTGAAAAACAGATTGCTGTGCTAAGCAGAATACAAAAAAAATATTCTTTTACTATAGACATATTTTCACATTAATATATCAACGAATTTTGAAATTGTCAATGGCATAATAGGGTGGAATTTATTATCCATATTGAATCCAAATCAAGAAATTAAAAGCATTTTAAACGTTGTGTCCTAACGCAAAAAATGTGGAATAAACTTAAAAAAATTAACTGCTCAAGTCATGCGTCCTATTCATTTTACGGATACTCCTACACAAAAAGCAGACAAAAATCAATAGAGATTTATAAAAAAGAATATTTTGTTATGCCAAAATTTATGGTGATAGAATATTTACATGAATTTTTTTACCCAATAGCAACAGTGTAGATTTAAAATATATTATCCTATTGCTTTCGACTTTTTTTAATTCGGACACTTGTGGGGCAGATCAAATTTAAAAATTAATTACCGTATTTTAAACAAGTAAATCTAAATATAAGCAAATAAAACTATAAACGAATAGAAAAACAAAAGGTATATATAAACTGGCTGACATATAAACGTGTGTATGCGCATACATATCGTGTCTGCTCGTTTAACAAACAATATTATATTACAAAGTTCTGTGTTATATAATAAAACACTTGTAATATATGTGTACCGACATTCAGCGTAATTTTAATATTTTAGTCATTAGATAGTTCTGCATTATCTCCACGGCTGAAACATATAAATTGGTTGAAATATACGCCTTTATTTCCGATTTCGGCAGGACTCTTGCTCAGATACTGTTTACAAAACCTATCTTCATCTACTCACCTTTATTATACGGAAGAAGAGACGTATAATTTAGAACAATTCTCGACCTAATAAATAGCTTGATCATGGCATTCTTTATCCAATACATTCGTATGCGAGACAGAATCTGGAGAGTGTTATCCTAAAATCTACAGGGAGCGTCCTTCTTTTGTGTGAAATAATAAATAATTCATTTCAGGATTCCTGACAGATATTTCAATCTAATCGACTTTAACAATATTGTAGACAATGGGAGTCTATTATTATTAAAAAAACACGATAGAATTTAAGACATAAATAAAACAAATTCAATGAACTATTTTTATTTTAATATTTCGTTAATGAAATTATCTTCGAAATATAGAACTTCCTCAAATATATAATTAGGTTAATGTCGCTGTATAAAGGTTGTATTAAAAATATGTTTTGTAAATTTTACACACACGCATATATATATATATATATATATATATATATATATCTGACTGACTTATAATTTGTCACGAGAAATAAAATGACGCAATTAGTATGGAAAATGAAAGCATGCCAAAGAGTAAAGAATAACTTTAAATTATAAATGTCGTGCGACATGCCGAGAATCATTATGTCATCTTAATGCACAAGTTGCAAGTCATCCATGCATCAAAATATTTCTAAGTGGAAGAGTCAAATGAATCCATAATACTTCAAGTGAGTCATTTAGCTTAATGAATCAGTTTACCGTATCTTCTGTCTCGCATAGTCACTTGTTACCCACGTTTATACTAAATAGATCTTCCATATATCTATTATTTTGTTAAAATATCTGTATATGCCACAACTATGTAGCATTCTAGAATTCATTTTAATATGTTTTACATAGCAAAAACTAGCACTGTTTGAAACTAAAAACAGGAAAACTACACTCATTTTCGTACGAGAAAATTATCAACAAATTTTGGCGATTTGTTTCATGACTTACTCGTACATATCTTTTATTTGAGAATTTGTAAGTGTGTATAAGCAAACGTAACATTAACAATTATACCCCTCACCTAATCTGGTGAACATATAAATTTATTTTTCTAAACGGTTCTAGAATGTTTTGAAAAATGGATAAAACCAAATACAAATATTATGTCTTTTTTGTGTATGTACAACCTTTTTATATCTTAGGCAATCAGTTTACATTTCATAAATAATGAAACATTTTGAAATTTTGAATGCAATTTCAATTTCATATTAAATTTTGATATAAAACTAACCTTTATTTCGGATAGCAAATAAGAATTACCCAAATTTAAGTATATGTAGGTAATATAAATATGTGACGTTATGAAAGCTCTTAGTGATATTCATAGCTGCATTAATACAACGTCACAGTTTAACATACTGAACTTTTCGCCGTTCTTAGTCATCCATGCGAATGTTTAATATACATGTGTCCCATAAGGAATAGAACAACGAAATGTCAGTGATAGAGGGGGTTATTAGACACACGAAACAACAAATTCTATTATCCTAGACCAAATAATTTTAGATTTTTTATTAATTTTTTTTTAAGTTTCGTCACTGCGCATGAAAAGAAAATTTTATTACGTTTTATTGTTATTTCTGCTTTTGTATTGTCCAAGATAATTAAGAGAACTTTCATCTTCTTAATTAAAATGTTATTCAACGTTATTATTGGATAAACGCTGAAACAATGCAAATGCATGTGCATGAAAAAATGCACATGCATTTTTTCAGTCACAAGACATGAAAAGTGATTTTTAAACAATTCCAGTGTAAAAAAATGTATGGCAACCTTGTGGAATTTCACTTCAAAAACATCTACAATTCACACAGATTCCAAAAAGTTGACATCGTTACAATTAATTCTATAAACATTCCAAAAATACTTGCTCTACTGAAATAACTCCGCATTCGCAGAAATTCTTATGATCAAAACCGCTTATCAGAATTGTTTTGCTATCTCTTTCTCAGTCTTATGGTCTTTTTATTGTTCTCAGCTATCAAGCGACCCCTTTACTCCTTCCGTCAACAACTATACTTCTTTATTGACTTGCTTACCGCTCGGAGTTAACAACGTGTTTTTTGCCTGCGCTTGAATTGGACCTTGTTTGTGCTTATGATTTGGACATTGTGTGACCGACTGCATTGCAAAATGCCTCACACCTACACTGCTAGCGAATATCCAGAAATGTATTTCATTCACGGGCTATGTAATGAGAACGCACGGCAATCTGCACGTATGTATCGCGAGCGCTACCTTAATCGCCAACGCTATTCCGATCACAAAGTCTTTATTTGTGTAAGTAACGCATATTTAGAGGTTCTTATTTCTAGAAATGTAATTGCTGAAGGAAAATCTAGAAATATTGATGAGTGGCATGTGCTGGCCGAAGTAGAAGAAATTCCTTCTACTAACATTCGGCGGATTTCTCGTCGTAATGGGGTCGCAAGCAGTACAACCCACCACATTTAAGAAGAAATAATTTGTATCCGTACCACTTACAACGAGTGCAAGCACTGCTACTTGCTCATTGTCAACTACAAATAAATTTCAGTCGGGAGGTACTGCATCGATGCAGGCAAAATCCGCTTTTTTTTAATTCAATTTTATCGAGCGATGAATCATATTTAAAAAAATGGGAGTATTTAATAAGCACAATTTATACCAATGGGCCGTCAATAATCCCCGCATAGTAAGGCAAGATATATTTCAACATCAATTCGGAGTTAATTTATGGGCTGGAATCTTGGATGTCAAAATTATCGGTCCATTTGAACTCCTACTGAGGCTTAATGTAGTTCGTTATCTACGGTTTTTAAAAGACGAACATGCAAATTTGTTGAATGAAATACCACAGAATGCACGTGTTTGTCAGTCTTCAATTTATTGGACTATTTTTTATGGAGATATTTCAAGAAGGTGGACTACTAACGATAATGAACAACAATTAAGAAAAAAATTACGCTATGTGTCAGAAGTGATAGAAAATAACGAAAAGACCTTATGAAGTTTAAGAAGAAATTTTGTATGAAGATGTTTATTAAGCATAATAAATGCGGTATGATCATAAATACTAAACTTATTTTATTTTACCAAGACCGAAAAAATGAAAAAATTATCAACTTTATGGGTTTAGGAATAAAAAACATGTTACGGAATAACTTAGTGCCAGAAAATTATACTTTTTTGGAATCTGCGTGAATAGTTATTTCTAATAGATATTTTTTCAAATAAAGTTCCACAAAGTTGCCGTACATTTTTTACACTAGCGTTGTTCAAATATTACTTTCATATTTTTTTAAAAAAAATATGCGAATATTTCAGCGTTTAATTGTATTTTGCCAATAACAACAAATGAATAACATTTTATCAAGAAGACAAATATTCTCTTAAAAATCTTGGATCACAAAAAAACCGAAATATTAATTACACTAAATAAAAAAATATTTTTCTTTCATGTGCAGTAACAAAAATTAAAAAATCATATCTCTAAAACTATTCGGCCTAGGATAATAAAATTTAATTTCTCATGTGTATAATAACCTCTATCACCGGCATTTCGTTGGTCCAGTCCTTACGGGACATTCTGTATATTAATTATTACCTAATGGGAAAATTTAATGTCTCATATCGTAATACTACTTATAGAAACAATTTGTATTAAAGAATAACGTAGAATCACTATTATTACAACATAAGAAATTTAATACTGTGCGTTATATTTTGTGTTTTTAAATATTTCTTGCCATACATACATATCCGATATTTTTTACTTAATGCCGATTTCACGTTGAATGCTTTTAAAAATGGCTACACCTACTTAATGGTTTAGTACGAAATGCCCATTTACATTTACCTAATATTGTACATAAATTGACAATAATATCTGTAAATTGCATTTATTTTGTTTTATACTAGTTTTCTTCTTATAATATATGTAACCAATTTCAAGAAACTTTTCATATTAATTAACTAGCTCCTTGAAAGTGTCATAGTTTATACGATATTGTGTCTAATATAAATAATCTCTTTTCCCACCAGCACCAAATAAAATAATACAACCACCATTACCGCGATAAACGCTACGGGGATTTTAGGAGGTTGAGTTATATTTTTCACTATTACAAAAAGTTCAAGATTAGTTAAAACGATAAATACTATTCTAATATATGTACAAGACTAATGATATTGGTTGACTACACAATTTAATATATTTTAAAATTATTGAAACACATCACAAAGTATAAGAATATTATTACATAAGCCAGATTAATAATTTACCTTTGGATAATCAATTAAATTGCATGTGTTTATTGCCGAGATCCTACTTAATATTATTATGAGCTCTGAATTATCCTCACATCTATTACGTATCATTTCCTACAAATATGCTTAACCAAAATCCCTGAGGCGCAGGTACAATTTAAGAAACGTGTTCGCTCCGCTTCCGCCCTCGTTGTTGTAAATCATATACAATAAACTGATTTACATTATTGACAATAATATCCACCCTTAGAAACAGCTTGATACAATAACTTAGCAGCAATACCTACCGTATTTGTAACGCGTATGACATAAGTAAGCGTTTTTGACAGATTTTTCCTTGTGCTTGTGTTCATCAATTTGACTGATTTTTCTACGCGTAGTTATTTTGTTTCTTGTTTTTGAAATATTACTTATGTACAAAGTTATATTTCTTGTATGATAATATTTTACTTTTGCTTTAGTTCGGAGAAATCTTTTCGTATATAATTAGTAACTGAAGTACTCAAGCGTCTACGTCTAACGTGGAGATGCAAATAGAGTGAGATATAAAATCTCGTAAACGTCAGGTTTTTATTCAATTTTATATTGTATATTCATGTAAGTTCACTGTAAAATAAGGATTCATATAAGAAATAGAACTTTGTCGCATTGTTAACAAAACTTAACATCATTTCATAAAAATCCCGTTAACTTTATATAGGGCATGATCAATGGTCAATTTCTCAACTGAAATACGGTATCAACAAAACAATATGGTCATAAAAATATTGATCAAAACTTTTATTTCACGAAAATTATATAGCCGAGAAAAAAAAATTAAATTAAATTGCAATACATATAATTACGTGATTTCTTATTAAACCGCTTTTTACTTGACCGCATAGTATAACAGGTGAACTCTAACTGAAAAGTTAGACCAATATCGTCGCTTAGCGAATAACCCTAAAGAAGAGTAAAAACAGCTGACTTTTTTAAATTCAAGTGGTTTTTTTGCTCTATCTAGTTGGTGCCTTATTTAATGATAAAACTTTATTTCATGTTGTCATTTGAACATTTGGTTAAAATTAATGCTTTATTTGGCTTTACTGTGTTGGGAAAATTATAGTAGACTTAGGCTATACTATCTGAGATATTATAAGGAAATAACGCATGAAAAAGTCCCTTTAAATTATTTTTTTTATTACATATATTAATAGAATGTCTGCAACTTTTAATAAAATTAGTAGGAATAATTAGGAATTTAGTAAAGAACACTCCTTTATTTTCAAATAAGTACATTCATCTTATAAATCACATTATTAAGATCACTTGTTTAATAGATTTTTGTAATTATAATATTTAATTAATAGAGATTAACAAAATAGGTAAGTAAAAATATAATAGAAAAATAATGAAATTAGATTAGAAAGGTCTCTAACCGACAAAAAATAAGTTGTAAAATAATCAATCTAGTTTTTAATTACGTAGTTTTCAGAGCTTTGCATGCGGTAGTTAGTCACAAAAGAAATAACAACTAGATCATAACACAATTTTTAATTCTTAAAGTTTTGACATTTCCCCATTGTGACTAGTTTTTTAGTTGTATACAATTTGGTTGGTCGATTTATTGGTTTGATAAAATCAATTGGTGTAAGACGATGCAATAAATGTTCTAGCTATATGTAGAATAAATATATCCAATTATTTAGAAAAATCGATGATAATGACACTTGGTTTTGTAATAATGGCACTAGTTTTAATATATGGGTATAATTTAACCGAATCAATATTAAGTGCCAATAAATGACATACTCCTTAGAGCGGGTCACTTTCTTCAGTGTCTTTTTCATTCCTGTCTCGATCCTTTTTCCTTATAAAATGTTCAATATCATTTTCTTCATCCGTAATATTTCCAATCTTACAGCAGCAACAACCGCCGCACTGGCCCTTCTTGAAATGTATATACTCAAATTGAATTTCAAAAATATTTCGTCAAATAACTTTGGGCCAACATGTTCTTTAACCTCTACATTGCAATCGTCTCTACAATTATTTTATAGCCCTGTCATATTCAAGATAGCTGTTTGTAAATATAATCGTGAGGCACTAGCACGGAACCAATGCGACGGCATCTTTGGAAGACCGGCTAAGAACATCTCTAAATATTCACGTTCAACGATTTTCACAGCATCTCTTCGATTATTTGTCAAAAAGGCGAAGTCTGGAGGTGTTGCGCAGTAAATTTTCGTCAACTAGTGTATGATAAATCAATCTTTGAACCCAAGGGTTGCAAAGAATTTTCATTTTCTTACATACTTGGTAACGTTTATTATTATTGGTAAAACAAAATTTCGACTACCAGATCTTTTTGATCATTCTGATTTTTTTTTAATTTTCTTTAAAACATTGTTAAGTCTTTGAAACATTGTTTTCATCTTCGCTGTTATCAATTCATGTTCTTCCAGAAAGCATAAGCAAACGATGACGTTGTCCTTCGTATACCTATATTTATATGAATCTATATGTAAACTAAATGTTTTGAAGTTTGCCACATCGATGTTTTTTTTTCAATATAAAGTACATTTAAAAAAAACTCATATAAAATATTATGGAATCGTTATGTTTTCACATTGCATATTCAGTGCAAGTATTTTTCTTCAGTCGTTATTTGAAATAAAACGAATGGAAAACGAATGTAACGAAATGCAAGAATAAATTTTAGCGAAGGTTGTATTAAAAAATGTTTTAAAACATATTCACGCTATCTAAATATTGGGACACATACCAAATAAATGCCCTAAATCATGTTAATATATTCATATTTCTTTACAAATATCTTAAGTAACAACTTCATTTGTGCCCAGTATAGTAAACAGTAGCTAGTTAATGTTAAATAAATATTAACCTAATCAATATTATCCCGATATCAGAAGCTATATGCAATTTCGCCGAGCTTTTTTTTTTGCATCGAATAACCTACGTAGTGCCTAAGTAGTACGAAACACTCGGCATATAAACCTACAATTTCCTTTCTGTATTTTCATAAAATTAAATTTAAACCCTTAGGCAAAATATAAGGTAAGTTATCTTCTACTTCCTCTCCAAATATTTTATCAATTTGGTTATACGCCTTGTGACGACTCATTTGTAATATGACAAATGAACAGATGTCGAAAAAGTAACACAAATAGTCGTCATTGTAAATCTATTTCATCTTAGTGATCTTTTTAATTGTATGCATACGTGTTGTGTTTCCTTTCTTCGTAAAGAAAATTAGAGGGGATTTTTTAAATATTAATAGTTTATTTATATAAAATTTAACGTATCTTTCTCGTTTCAAAATCCTTATTTATTCTTCAAAAAAGTTTCCAAGCAGTCAATATTTTAACTAAATCAACATCAACCACGAGCGAAATTCATTCGTATTATTTTGTAAAGTAAACAATAAAATACGCCAAATTTACACATCATTCGTAAGATATTCTTGAAACAAAAAAAATTATCTGGCTTCGCGTTGTTTTATTGTGTTAACATACTTAACCTTACGTAAATTTTCGACATATTTATTCTTTTGAATTTAAAAACAGGGATATATTAATAGGACCGTTAATCAACCAAAAGCTCGTTATTTCATATATAATATGGCTAAATAATTTATTACTACATAACTTTATAACCCGTTAATACTTCGTGTAACAATTTTTGTAATATTTTTAACATGGCTGATAAAATCGAAACACGATCGTGGATGCTGAGAATGGTAAGTATATATAAAAATTTTATGAGGAACTGGAATAAAAATACTTTAATTAAATATTTCAATAATAAAATGATTAATAAAATATTTAGATAAAAAAATTAAAAGCAATATCAAGGACTTTAAAATATCTGATTAAATATTTCATTTATCAAATCTAATTTCAAACCGACGTAGGAAAAATTATCACACGTTATACTAATGGATAGTAAAATTTAATAAAATAAATTCCGAAAATGGATAACATAATTTGTAAACTTTTAAATATCATTATAGAAACATATAGCCGTATTATGGTAAACCTGGGTATTGTGAGAATGAAAATGACACACTCACACAGAAAAAAATTTAAAAAATCACTGGATGATATTTTATGTTTAAAAAAATGTTATCTTTATTACATATATTCCATTTCTGTAATATTATGCTAATTTTCAATAGTCTGCCTTATAGTCTATGACTGTAAGGAAGTGGATTAAAGTATATTAGATCAGAACAATGGAGTATTATAAAGAGAAATATTTTTCTCAGAATCCATATGGATAAATTATTTTTAATTTCCGACATAAAAAAGAAAATCTACAAGAGTCGAGAGTATATAAAGTAACATAAAAATGAGAAAATTGCATGAAATATATTTAACAAAGAGTTCTTAAATTAAGTGGTTATATTATGTGTATATGATACGTGTAGCGCCTGCGTGCATCTCAATGCCTCATTGAAATAATTCACTTACATTTCCGATTGCGGCAGGGCTTAACTTAAATACTATTCATAAAAACATCCCTTCGTTGCTCACCTTTATCTTTTTGAAGTGACATATATGATTTGCAACAAAATCTGATTATGTAAATACGTCAAATATTATATTATTATATTTTTTTATTCAAAACCTACACCGTGAGCGGAGTCTGGAGTGTGTTACCTTAAAACATAAGGAGATCGTGCTTCGTTTTTTAGCGATAATTAAAATAAATTCCAAAATCCCGGGTAGTTATGTCAACCACAACAATTTTAATAATATTATGACTAGGGAAGGTCCATTTATTATTCCAATATTCAATATAATTAAAGAGATGATTTAAAAGTATTTCAAAATGAAGTAGTTTTATTTAAATATTTCATCAGTGGAATCGTTCTTGAAATAAAAAAATTAAATATCAATCTATAATTATGTATCTATAACCATATACTAGGTTACATTAAAACAACTATTGCTAAAGATGTGAAATTATATAAAAAAGACAAATGTACACACGCAATTTTATTCCAACCAATAATCTTACATACATTTTCGGAAAAAGGAAAATGAAACAAATTATGAAATATATTTAATCAAAGTTTCATTAGTTTTGGGAACTTCGCTTTCCTAGTTGTAAGCCAACAGTTTTTTCCTGTATTCTTTTCATAATTTTGAATCTATTCGTTACAGGAAATTTATTGACTTTAGTTTTCATAGATTGCAGAGCCGCATTAATTTAATAAATATACCTTTGAATATAGAATTAACATGCAGTAATACATCTTCAATACACACCAATTTTTGCGACATTTTATCATTTCATGACAAAAGTCTAACTGCGATAGAAGACTTTATTTTGTTGATGTAATTTCTTACATTCTGAAAAATACACCACTATTTGAAGAATAAACAGGTTGATTAGAAACAACTCTTCTAGTCATGGTGCGATTTCCACTCATACGAGTAAACATCGTATCGTGCATGCTGTTCCCCATTTGGAATTTTAGAAGTTTACATGCTTTAATTGTATACCCTGCATATCATATCGATGAAACTATTTATAAAAATTTATATTACTATTCGTCTCCTCCAAAGCCTACTTCGCTGCTCGCGATGTATATCAAAGAGCATTGCTTTGCACAAACGAAATTCCTCTGGTAAGTTCGTCTCTATTTTCCTACTACGATTTAGCGGACCTTCCGTAAAAGACCCGCGTAATAATCTGCTTTCATTGTACGTCTTTTTTCGTAAAACCAATCATCCTCTCAGAATAAATACGGTTGCTATAAAGCTGGTAGCCTGATTTCCCCTTTAAAATTCACTGGATGGACTACTGTTTTGGTTTGAAGCCCTACTATATTATCCGCATCTCATGTACAGAAAAAAATGAGAATAACAATTTCTAGTCGTTATTCTAATATAGCTCGAAAATTCCTACCAAATTTTGACTCAACAATGCTTGTAAAGTGGAATGAGTATTTCAGGCACTATGCCAAATTTAGGTTACAGAAGTAAGTTACAATATGAACCTCATTCTTTGCCAAAGTGCAGATAGTCAAATATTTACGTTACCTTTGTTCAACATTCATCTAATACCGATTTATTTTCGTATCACTTTTTCAATACTTTCGTTAGTTATCGTTATGTGTGTGTGATCTGAGCTGGATTCACCTTCAAGCGACTTTTTACGGTTGAAATATTCAAGTTCAACCTATTTTTGATAGCAAATAATTCAGATTTTCTATACCCCACAAATGGTTCCCCGAAATCGCCTGGCTGATTTAATTTATTATGTTTGCACTCTCTCAAAAATGTTACTACTTTGTTTGAAATAATACTTTGTTCTAAATGTTACGAACTTTGTTTTAGTTTATTTTTAAAATAATTTGCAAAAGCAAAGAGCAGAAGAATTCACTGATTTATTTCTGATACTCTCTTCATATATTAACTTCTTCACATGGTTATTTTTTTTTAGGTATTATGCACACATCTGTGTGTATACATAAGAGTTGTCAATTAAGTACACGTGTATGCTTTGATTGTCCAAAAACATTAGGAGTAACCGTAGCTGGTATACTAAGAAAACTGATATAGTAAAAAAATAATAATGGTACAAAATTGAAAGCTTAAAACTTGTTTTGTGTTTAAAATGTACCAACAAAAGAGCAAATAATAAGAATAACTAATTGACATGTATGAAATTTTAAAAATTGTTTATTTTATAATTTCCAAATAAAAAGACATTTTAACAAAGCACAGAATTTATGACACACGATTTTAGTTCCTACAAAACCAATGCGTGTACTTTGAATCGTACTCATACTATTCACAGCCCCTAACGTCATCGTGTCATGCACAAGTTTAAACAGACAAAAGTTTAAAAATGGTTATTTTATAAACAATTATCCTTATATGAGATATACTTAAATATTTTTGGACAATAATATTAGCTAGAACTTCATAGAATTCAGTGAAAGTACTCTTTGTGTGTATTTTTTACAACACTTTTGATGAATTGATTGAATAATTGATTAGATAATTTAGTCCATACAGTAAGGTAATCCATATTTTAACAACTTATTTGTCCTTCTTATTATACAGTAATAAGAAGAACAAAGAGCTGCTATCACTGCTAGCATAAAGTTCAATTGCTCACAAAAAAAATATACCACGACACATTCCAATTAATTACCCGTTCTTTTGCGAAACAAATATTAAGGATACTTATGATTATATTTAGTTATTTTACGAATAACTGGTAAAAATTAAATTAGCTATCAATCTGAAAATAACAAACTTTATTTTTATTTATACATTCTATATTTATTTAGAAATAATCCATAATTAGTTTCAAAAATGTCGTAATCTAATTTTCAAATGTTTATCACACATATTCAAGATTTAAATGTCTTGTTATTGCATAAGTGGAAACTTAAGTTAAATTTAAAATAAAATAATTTGTTTTTGTTTGTTAAGTATAACACGTAGGTACCACATACTGCATTATTTAAATTTGCGACTAAAGTAATTTGCGAGGTATATCGTGCAGCATATTTGCAACTCCTGTTGGAACCAAATAAAGTGCATGAAAATATAAATATATATTTTTAGATTTATCACGGAATGATAATTTTCTCTTTGTCATTAGTTCATGTTTCTAAATTTTCTGAACATTTCACTGCAAAAGATTATTCTTCTATCACCTACCATGTGTAATTTAACCCAACGGTATTTATAAGTATTCACAAATTGTGACAAAACTCTCAACTAGACAATAATTAGTATTTACGCTTGTTCTTCTAACCACATCAACTTAATATGTTACGTTCGATTTAAAATAATTAGTGCATATCTATCTTTATTTTTTTTATGAAAAATCGAAAATCGCGAGTGTAAACAACCTTATTTATATAAGTAAATAATAATTGCAAAGTTTTCTTATGAAATCGTTAGAATTCATTTATTTATTCGACTCCAAATGTCAAAAAATTATTTTTACCTCGCCTGAATCTCCGCGTAGTTCATAAAGTTGTTTAGTGAATGACTAATTACCGACTCTGTTGTTACATTAAATTTGTTGAGTTAATCTATAAAGACTATACTATAATATCAATTACTTCATATGATATATTTTTTTTGGTTCTGTTAACGAATCTGTTATTCATTTTATGTAATATGTCATAAAATTAATAACAGCTTTCGTTTTATGTATAAAGTCAAATTAAATTAATGATCATAATGGAATATAATTATAAACTGGCAATTCAACAATATTTCACGGGGCTTATAAAAAAGTAATGAAATCCATTGTTGCTATTATATTATACAAATAGCTAGCAATAAAAAAAATCAACCCACGATTTTTTTAAGTGAAAGTTAATTTTTTGCTATCGTAGAAATCCTTTGGCTTTTGTCCATAATCTTTATATTTAAAGATAATTTTTTTAAATTTTTCAGTTCATATTGCTAATAAATCATTTTTCTTAAACAAGAATTTTATTATTCATTTGACACATATAATTGACGAATAATAAATGTATAAAATTTGTGCCTAACAATACCCAAGTAATTTAAAAAAAATTATCGTTTTAGCCTGGGTTCCACCTCTATGAAATATTGTTTCAAAAATAAGAAGAATTTATCATATTTAACACGTTATCGTTTTATATATTTAACATGTTATCGTTCTATATTATTACAATGGTGGCTATTAGACGGCGGCACCGCTGTACGTGCCTCACCAACACGCTCACTCCCGCAAAATGACTCACTTGGTTTCATATATAGCACCTTAAGTGCGTAGTCTATTTGTATATATAGTTTGTGTATTTTGACCTCATTCCTTACTTTAATTCAGAGAAATCTCATCATATATGATAGATTATAGTACCTGAAATATTTTACCAAATTCTTACGTCTTACTTTAGGGATACAACTAGAGTGAGATTTACACTCTCATAAAGATCAAGGTATTATTTTATTCTATTTTGTTTATTTTTGTAACTTTGTAGTAGAGACCCATATAAGATAAAGCTTTATGTCGCTTTATTTGGTAACATAACACCATATTATTTCATAAAAGTCCCGCCACCGTCACTTACAACGTGAATGATCACCCAAATATAGACCGAGTCTTTTATTTCAAATGACATAGTCGAGAATAAAATAAAATTAAAATGAAATTTGCATGCCACAGATATTAATAAGGCACGACCGATGAAGTTTAATTGAAAAGGTAGATCAGTTGGTGTTTAGGCTTACAGTTGGTGGTTATGGGGTAAATGGGTGTTTATATTATTTCATAGAGAAATACCACAGATAGTGCCAACATTGTATTTTGACACAAAAATATAACTCATATTGAATATATTTGGCGTTAATTTTGTAGAAATTTATTATTTACAATTAAATGAGTATGATCTACTTTCTTTAATTTCTTTACCATGACCTAGGTTTCGTTGTATTACAATATATTCAGGTGGGCTGATAGCAAAGATATTTTTGCAAATCAAACAAATAATACAATATGTATATCAACTTTTTGCAGGAAATATGCCTTATAATCAATAGGATCGTGTTCAAGAGTAAATCACACGGACACTTAAAAAACTATTTAGATGCTAAATTTAAATGCACGTAAAACTAAATTACCGTTTGGAATCTGCGTAAAATTGTAGATTCCTCACACTCATCTTTACACAGCAAAGCCTTAATAAAAGTCACAGTTCTGGTTGGTACCGTCAAACGAAGTGCACGGCAGGTCAACCGATATGCCCATTCTTGTCCAGTTAATGTTGACCGTCGATATTTAAATTTCAGTATTTGCGCGTCATTGCCTTTTTGCTATAAAGAGGACAGCCAATACTTTCGATCAGAGCAGGTTGAGTATTACGTGATATTTGATACTTTAAAAAAACCAAGATAATTTCGGATTTGAAATCATGTTAATTTACATAGTACCATTTTCGATATAATGTTTACTTACATTATGTTTTTATTTTCTAATATAATAAATAACTAGAGCAAAACAATTATACGACCTAATTTTTTTCTAATTGTCAATCAACATTGCAATAGGATATATAATAAGAATTTATTTAAAATAGGCTGGTAAAATTAATATTATATTGTTTACTTATTATATTATCAATTTTAACACAGTACATAGTGTTTCAAATAGACAATTATGATTATAAATTATATTTTATTTTAATAAGATTGATTAATTTACAAAAACTTAAAAAGTTAAAGCATGAGATTCCGTTATTTTGGTATTAATATATCGGCTCATCAATTGGACTTACTAACACTCCGAATGTGTCCAAGATCTATTTTATTTCATTTCATAATTAAAACAAGAGGTATTTTTGTGTTATGGTTATAGATGTTTTATTAAAGACGCAACTATATCAGTGCTTTTATGGCGCTTTGAAAATAATCATTTTATAAAATAAAAAAATATTGATTTGTTGAATAATTGCCGTTTCGTCATCTCTGGTTGCATACTTTTTGTTAAATATGTTAATTGAAATATGTTTCCATAACAGCTACCGCTAATTCTCTTGCGTGATTACCATTTTCTATATAATGTAATCACGCATGTGAATTGGCGAAAATTCAATTGCTTGATTATATTATATCGAAATGTATTAAATTGTCGACCGTCAAACGTGTATTTCTTTGACGAATAAAAGTTTAAAGTAAGTGCAAAAGCTCGTCGAGACGGTAAACGTTTAGCCCAAGGAATATATCCCATTTTAATTTTAACGATATTTCTTTTTGTGAACTAATTAAATTCCAAACCAATGTTGCTCAAAACTAATGCATGATGTATGCATGATGATGACTTCATCGTTTTATACTAACATGTCATTAAAATTTTTGAGAATATCTTGCAAATGTACCAACTTCTTATTACGTCGTCGTCGACGTTTTATTTTTAATTTTTTTTTCCGAATATCCAATTTGGATATCCAAATTTCTTTCTCCATTTCTTTTTACAAAGAACATCTTGAAAAGTTGCATGTGTACTTGACTCTTCATTCGATGACAAACTCAATGATGATGTTGGTCTTTCCCGGTGATAAAAGTAAATATTAATGGGTTTTTAAACCGGTTAAGGATCAAAGAGGTAAAAATAGAATGCTTGTAAATGTTCATTTGAAGGAAGTAAACACACAGACAGAATGCTATGTTTCTCGAATAATTCGGATGACTTCTATTAAATATTTAAAAAATTCGCCTTTGCTATCAACAAAGCAAGGAATATCGGAGATTGACAGCGTTCATACTCTAAAGATAAATTTTGTTTCTGACACAAGATATTAAATAAATTATTATATTTATAAAACATATATGCGTTCTTATTTCAGGGAAATTAAAATTCCGTAGTATTGTCAGGTTGTGTTATTAAATTTGATATATTGCACTTATCGTGTTGGTGCGTAATATTTTAATATAAAATTATTTCGATAAGTAGTCACGCGACATGAAACATCAAAAACTCCATCATTTAAACATACAAGCATTCAGTACAAGTTTTCATTTTACATAATAACGTATCAGGTACATATAATATTTTACGTAATAATTTATTAGATACAATATTCACGTGGCAACCTAAAGAGAGTAACTATGAAAATGTCAGCATATCAACTTTGACGTTGCTTTAATTTGGATAATATTTTTACTGATGGTTTTCAAACAATTTTCGTATTTGTATGATTACATAAATATGCTCCTGAAATTAAAAAAAAAGATGTACGACGTATGTTAAAACAAAAGTCGGGAGAAATCTAATTATGTATTCCCCAGATTAAGCGAGGAGCCATTTCCTCACTGAAATTACATTTATATACGCACTTTTCCAAATTTCCACGTAGAAAATACATTACTCTAGAAACATATTACCTAAAGTTGTGAACACTATTCTCGCAAAGGAAGCTGTGTAATTTTTCCATTTTCAATTTCAAGTTTCTGTCTTGTAGAATATCTTAAATAAATCATTCCAAAATGCCGATTAGTTATTTCACATACTGGTACTTTGACAACATAATAGATGTAAGGAAATCCAGGCATCATTCGAAATTCTAAACATATCGATAGAGATGGAAAAAATATTTTTGACAAATAATCATATAAGATAATTTTATGCAAATTATGTAACGAAATCGTTCCGAATTTCCGAAATATGAGAGAAAAATGTAAAGAGAAAAATTAAGATCCATATATATAAGATAATATATAAATAAGTAACATTATATAAATAATATGTTTGAATATGATCATCTTATTGCGCACTGTAAAATCGTAGTAAATGTAAAATCACTTCTATAGAAACACTCACTTTTTTACATTTATTACAAATTATAAAATAATTTTATAATTTCAATTTGAATTTTTATAAGTAAAAACAAGAATTCTTAATATATATCTTCTCAGACCAATCTCAATATTTTGGAATCTAGTAGGCTTTTATGAGCACCTTTGATGGATGAAAAAGAGAAATCAACCTTAAAAAATAAAGTTGAATGTCTATAATTTTCGTATTTGTATTACTCTGATTAATCTAGTCTGGAGTTATTTACCATCGAAGCGCTGATATAAACAATAATCCGTTGATAATTTTTGTGTCGATTTAAGTCCAATTTCGATATTATTAAATGCTTCATATACATTCTACGGTTGCTCCTATATTGAAAGCAGGGAAAGTCTCTAGAAGTTTATGGAAACGAATATTCTATTATAATAAAAGTTATGGCGGTAAACTAATTATATAAAATTATTTACCCAGTAGCCTTTTTGTAAACTAACAGAAACACAAAATTTCCAAAACGCAAGGTTGTAATATATTATTCTCTTTCTTTCGACTTTGATCTCTTTAAATTAGACCAACCGCGGAGCAGATTAAATTAAAAAATTAATTAGGTTTATTCAAATTAATTCACTCTTTCAAAATAGTTATAATAAAATGTAAATGGCTAAACGTACAGAAATATACGCAAATGCGCCAGTAAACAAATAGAAAGGCAAGGAGATATATAATGAGCTGATGTTTATACGTATATGTACATACATCACGTCTACTCGCCCAACTAGAAGTAGTTCACTAGGAAGTTCTGTTTTAAAAAACACATAATTATAAATCTGTCTGTGCTGATATCGCGCGTAATATTATTATTGTACCCATTCGATAACTCTGTTTTATCTCTGCAGATCTAAGACCCATAAGTTGGTCCAAATATACTTCACCTTTATTTCTGATTGCGGCAGATCTGACGCTCAGATACTATTTACAAAACGTACTTCCGCCCGTTCATACTTATCCCTCTGAAGTGATATGTGTGTTTTACAATAATACTTGGCCTGATTAATATATCGATTATTATTTTTTTTCAATCACAGTGACTTTAACAACATAATGGATGGTGGAAGCTATATTAATCCAATACTCAATATAATTTAAAACATAAATAAAAATATCTCACAATGAAATAATTTTGTTTCAATATTTTTCACATACCCCAATCAATTTTTTTAAATTATGTCTTTGCTATTTATAGTTTTTCTTCGGTTTTCTTTTCCAAATTACTCACAAGGTTTCGATTTAATCATTGAATTTATTTATGAACGAAAAATTGCAATAAAATAAATCCTTCCTTGCTTATAAAAATAATTAGTGACGGTAGCAAAACAGTCCCACTAAACTTACTTCAATTATAAAAAAATATTTTCCTCAGTTTAACTCTCGATTTATATGAATAAAATATTACTTATTTTCGCAGGTAATTATTAACTTAGTGTCGCTATTTAACATACGTTCATCAAATTTAAATTTAGGATTGAAACTCAAATTTAATAAGATTAAATAAAAGTATACATATCCTTAAAGTTGGCGGAACATAATAAATTTTTTGAAATAAAAAATAAGAGTGTTGCTTATTGGTGGAAAGTTAAACATATTACAACAAATTTAATGTTACGTAATGAATTTTTAAAGGGTTTTCACTCTCCTTAAGCTCATACGTGAATTATAAAAACTTGATTAATCCAGATTAGTGACCTACCAGATTTTTTAAAATGTATATTTCAATTAAACTCCCCATATTTTCATTACATTTGAAATTTCTACACTTACATTACATTCGTGTTACATTTCGTGGACAAAATATTTAACTATGAAGTAATATACATTTTGTTATCCTAGTTTTCTGACAAATATACAACCTACCCGTAAATGCTACAAACGCACATGTTAATTAAAAATAAACTCCGGAAATATAAGTAGAATTCGCACTATGAATGTTATACATATGAAAATGTAAGCATATACATATCATAAATATGGATATATGTCATATTTTTATACCCTACGTAGAATATCAATTACGCTATTTATAAAAATTCATATTATTTTTCTTGACTTAAATATATTATCTAATACGTCTTTGGTCATATTTTTAATTAAATAATTACGTACATCTATTAATATAGTTAATATTTCATATTTCATAAAGGTTCACCATCTAATACCGACACAACATTTTTACACACCTACATGTTTAAAAAGCTGGCGGAGACACACTGCAAAACGTTCTATAAACTGATGTCTCACAAAAGTTCAAAAAATATTACTTAATATTGTTGATTTAATTTCAAATATCTTTCCTAGGACACATTTTTATGAGAAAAGCTTGAGAGAGAAAACATTTTCGCATTTTCTCTTTAGTCCGATGTATAGGTGTGTAGGTGTATAAATATATATATATATATATATATATATATATATATATATATATATATATATGTATATATGTATATATGTATATATATATATATATATATATATATATATATAATTATGTATGTATATGTATATACATACATACAGCGTGTCTCGTAAAGCACGGACAAATGAAATGTCGCTGATAAATTTTATTATTCTGGGCCTAACAGTTTTAGAGATATTTTAAAAATGTTTTTTACTGCGCATGAAAAAGACAAAAAAATTTATTATGTGTTATTACTATTTTTTTCTTTTTTATTGTCCAAAATCTTTAATAGAATATTCGTCTTCTTAATTAAAATGTCGTTCATTCAATATTATTGCCAACATAAAAATTAAACGCCTGAACATGTGCATTTTTTCAATTACAAAACATGAAAATTTATATTTGAACAATGCTAGTTTAAAAAAAATGTATGTATGGCAAACCTTGTGAAAATTTCTTCCAAAAACATTTATAATTCACACAGATTCCAAAAAGGTAACATTATTATATTTATTTGTTTAAACATTCCAAAAATACCTGCTGTATTGAAGTAAAAAAGTTACAAGTATTATATTTTTAACATTTGTCTAGGGAACTTTATAGATAAATTTATGTTCAAAGGCAGATTCAAAATTTTAAACCAAGTGTCAAAAAATTTAAAAAATGTAATTTAAAAAAAGACATTTCTCAAAATCAAAGCATTTCTTGCTCCTATTTAAATTTTTTTCAGTTAATTATCAGAAAATTATCTGCTTCTTTGGGCTGAAAGTTTTTCAAAGACTGCCGTCATCTAATTTTCCTACTATTTTTTTCACTTAAAGTTTTCTATTGGTTAATGACTAGAATGTTGTCACTGTAAGTCAATCCGGACTTATGCCTTATAGCTAGCGACTTGTGACGTTGGTTTTCTTTCCCACAAAATTATGAAAAAAAACATACAACAAAATATAAAAATGTGTTTGATTTTATTGACATACACACATGCGCGCACGCACACGCACACGTGTGAATGTGTGCGTGTGCGTGTGCAAACGCACACACAAACGCACAAATACATACACGCGCGCATATAGACACACACATATATAATTAAAAACTAACGAGTGATTTTTATCAGAATCCAGAACATCGCTCCAAAATAGAGTTAAAGATAAGATCTTATATGAGATACGATATACAACTCCATTCGTAAATAAGTTATGCGTAACACACCTGGGCACTGGACGGTTCAACATTTTCCACGTATAATTTTTATTCACAATAAAATGAAATTACGTGATGTAGTATTATATCTATATTATTTAAATTAATAACCACGACATGATGATTAATAATTTAAAGAAAGTAGATATATTACTACATCGCGTAATTTCATTTAGGTTTGCATAGAAAGTAAGTGATTATGAATTTCTACAAAATCAACTTCAAATTTATTCAATGTTTTCTATATATTTCAAACCAAGTACTATTGGATTTAATTAAATGTAACCTACGCAATTAAAAGTCCCACTTACGGAGTTTTAAGTAGCTTGACTTCATTCGTTTTACCTTACTCTATCAAGATAGCATGTCTCATATAAAACAGTGTCACGTTAACAAACAAATAAAAGGATATGACATGTACAAAAAACAACATTATTTATTTAAAATGAACGCAATTCAGAACCGAAAGTAGACTTGAAGGATGTTCATGTGTATAGGAGATGATTATTTACACATATTTAAATCTCTTTGAATAATAAAATCATTATAAAGGTATATTATTTATCTAATAATAAAGTCTTAATATTTGATAATTCTTCTCAAATTTATTTAAAACCGATGTGTCGAATATATTGATTATAACTCTCAATAATTTTACACAGACAACTACTTAATTTTTTAAAATTAATTTTAATTTATATATAAAATTCAAGCATTCAAAGAAATGAAATTTATGAAAGCAAATGTGATGGAAATTATAAAAAGTTCACATAGCAGGTTTTAAAATAACCTAAAAATTACATTTATTGCAGTAAAACGAAATATCAAACAAATAAAGAGAGTTTTAACTAATATATGTATATATATATATATATACATATATATATATATATATATATATATATATATATATATATATATATATACATATATATATTCCTCTTCAGACAGACTTAAAGTTTAGAGCATTGATAATACCGAATTACTATCGTTAATTTCTTAACGATGATTTCTCAATAATAAAATCATACTTTAAAAATAAATTATTTTCATAGCTGGTTACATTTTTACCCTAATAGACACATATTAGCAACACCGAAAATCTTTTCTAATTCGCTCTCCCTCCCCTTTATGCCCGCCTAATTATTGTGATATCTTTCATGATATATAGCACTAAACCTTATTACCGTACGTTTAACGTTTTATTTAAATTCGCGGGGAGAAAAATACTCGGAGCATGCTCTTACGGAACTCTTCGTATAAATGACCTCACCCTTAAATATCGTTTTAATTTAATTTAGTAGCCAGTAAAAATAATTTAATAACTAATAAAAAATGTCTTAGCTTATAATATTATTATACAAACTTCAAATTTAACTTTGAAAGTTATTTGTTTTATCAATTAAAAGAAAGAATAAATTCCAAAATAATAATTGAAGAAACATTTAAAAAATATTTTTCTTCATAAATTATCTTCTCTTTTCAGTTTTTAACTGCCAACAATTTCAAGTACTTCGAATAATTTAACATCTTTGGTGGTTTTAGATTGCTTTTCGTTATATAGATAATACTACAAAACACAAAATAATACAAAAGCCCATAATATCATTTTTTATAAGAATATCATGTGCCAATCTCTAAAATCGTTTTTAATTCTCCACGCAGTAACATTTAATTAACTTAATTAACTGAAAAACGCTAATATCACAATTGCTCCAATCCTATGTTTGTGAAATAAATTGAGTATGATTTTATAAAAGGGAAACAAAATTAAAAAAACATTTACATAAAAACTAAAACTAAATTACACTTGGTTCTATTACTAATGTAAAATTTCCTCCCTTTTTATTTTATATATTTTACACACACTTTTTCCGAAGTAAAATTAATTAAGTAATTTTACAGAAAAAATTTATTCCAAGTAATTAAAAATTAGAATATATATGGGCTAAGAAAAATAAATTAAGCATTAGTTACTTCGATGATTTCGAGAATCAATCTGTACAGTTAGTTTTAATTAAGCAAACCGTATTATTATGTAGCAAACCCAATTATCATTTAAATCAGAACTTTCCAACTCGAAAGATGTGCCTTGTAGGGGGGTGTAAAGAGATCATAACAATGGCCAAACACATAGGACCCCCCCATGTTTTCGGACATTGTAAAGAAACCTCCGTTTATAGTCTTAATCAGCTGAATATTACACACATCACTCCCATATTACACTCAAAAATTACATAAAGACTACTGCGTAAACTAATTTGATAAATAGATTTTAATTTATACATAAAACTCAAGTATTCGGGGAAATGAAGAAAATGGAAAGAGAATTATTAAAAATCCACATAGCAATTTTTTTGTAACTTTGGAAAGGTGTACGGACACTAAATATACACTAGAAAATAATGAAGAACAAACGTAAATGATTTAAATAGTTCCGTTATAAAATGTCTACTTCTTCCATATTCATTGAATATTAAATATTTTTGAACCCTCGTGTACCTATTTTCATAACACGTACACACTTAGTCTAATTTCGTATTATATGATTCTATGTAGTAATATACAAATACATAGGAAATGTATTTTTGAAGGTGTTCAGTTTAAAGTATTTTTCGTATGGGATACTACATATATATATATATATATATATATATATATATATATATATATATATATATATATATATATATATATATATATATTGCGCGATACGACAGTCCCGTTTTAATTAATGCATCCACTCATGTAACGTTTTAAACATTTCGCGATACCGAATAGAATGAAAAAAGAAAGACACCGGACCTTCGTCACAACTGACATATAATTGTACGCTGTCGTATTTATTTTGTTGGGGCAAAAAGATTTCTAGGCTCGTGTCAAATATATAGATTTATTTAAATTGCTGGCATTCACGCGTGCGACGAGATTGTGAAACCATTCATTTATTTTGGCAGTTTATTGTGACTCGATTTATATCGATTATCCTTGGTAGTCACGTCATTATCACACGCTAGTGGTTTAAGTACAAAAATCATGGTCAATAGAAGGTACAGAGTTGCATTTCTGACTAGAGTGCGATTCCTACCACTATTGCGTACTGTCAAAACGTTTGTTTTTGTTGTTACATTTTTTTTAAACCGAAAGTATTTTAAGGTTACCATTAACGTCTGATTTTATTGAGTCAATCTTAACTTAAGTTTAAAAGCTTGTAATGCATCCCTTAGAAACATAAAGGGATGGAAGTTATACAGTGAGGATTTTGCGTCGAACAATAATATCTCCTATTTGCTTTTTGTTAATCCGAAGCCGATTTTGAATCAGAATCCTTTTCGTTTTTATTTTATGCGATAAGTTAAACCGGAAAACATGCCATTCATTTAAATATATGATATTAAGGTTCATTACTTTAGTGAAGTTTCGAGTACTATATTGACGATAGGGTGATTAAGCATGTACATTTCCCGGCGTTCCTAAATTCTGCTTTCGCTGTCTCATCAAGGATAACGTATTATCCATTTACGGGACGGACACAATATATTTCACACAAAAAACGTCAACAAACTACGACTTGCGGAGCTTCTTTCTCGGTTCCACTTTGTCGAATCAACTTCGATGGCATCATCCTGATACCTAATTCTTGACCGAGCAATAATTTAGATTCAAATTTGTCTTTAAAAGTGCACGGTTGCCTTTTGAAGCGCAGACTAATAACGCAGCCGACTTTGGTCATGGGTGTGTCCAGACTCTGCATACGGGACAGAGTTACGTACCCATATGATCCGAATTACGTCATTCTAACCAAACTACGTATACCAATATGGATCTAAATTTTGTAGTACGTCGAACATGAATACATGTTCTTATCCAAAATAAACGTATGAAGAATTGCTTAAGAGTATTTTTTCTCTCATCAAACTTACGCGACCATTATGAACATTTAGTCTGTACTGTGGTGAAATCTGCAGTATTTTGCTAAAATGAAATTCTTTTTATTAAATTAATTTATCATCTTCACGTTACATTGTGCTGTAGGAAATTTGGTTAGGATAGAGCAAATTATTTGAGGGCACATTTATTTGTATTTTGCCCAAGACACGCCCTCTCAATCTAACAATCACGTTACAGGTTGAGTAATAAGTATTTAACTCCGAGTTGCTGTCAACAATATTTATTAAAATATTTTTATATTACACTACATTTAATTTAAGTGTGCGCCATTATTATCTACTACTTGTTGCTATCTAACTGACAGTGACAATATGCCTTTCTTGTAAAATTCCGGTGACTGATTGAAAAAAACTATGCGAGGTCTTTTTGGGTAGGTAAATGTTTACAAGAGCCTTGAATAAATGGTAATCAGACGGTGTAATGTCCGGCAAATATGCTGGATGAGTGAGTAGAACCCAGCCAAGTTCCTCTAATTTATCACTAGTACGTTTTTCAAAATGTGGTTTTATAACATTATGATGTAGAAAATAAATTCGATCCTGTTAACTACTCAAGTTGTTAGCTAATCGGTCCACTGTTCACAGTAAATATCTGCATTAATTGTAAATCCATCTAGAAGGAACTCCCAATGAATAATGCTCTTAACATTCCATCAGCAACTGAGCATCACCTTTCTCGCACTTATTTCAGGTTTGGATACTGAAACTCTTAACTACCTGTTTCTCCGTCACACAACCATTGGCGTTTGCGTTTATGGTTAATGTATGTAAACCACTTCTCATCGTTAGTTACTAACTGGTTCAGCCAGTCGAAGTTACGTTTCAATGTCAGTTGACAAGTATTAACTCTGCACTGAAGGTGATAAGATGACAACTAGTGGGGTATCCACACACCGTATTTTGAAACTTTTCCCAATTCTTGCAAATGTGTTTCTATGGTGCCATGACCAGTCAGTCGAAGATCCTCCTCAATTAGGTGTCGTAATTGCTGAACATCCAATTCAATAGAACGTCCGATACAGGGTTCGTCATCAAGATCGTAGTCCTGATTCCTGAACTTTCTAAACTAAATCTTTGCCGTCGCGTAAAATACCGTGGATTTACCCATCGCATGACATATATTATTTGTTGCAGTCTGCATCGTGACCCAGACAAAATTCGTAAAGTAATAGAATGCGTATTTGATATCGATTTAAATCCATTATTTTTCATGTAATTAACTTAAAGCTTCGGCGCTAACTGTTCACCAATTGATTGCACTTTGGCCTATTTATACCCTACAGTAAAACTTTCAAGGAGTTTCGAGAACCTTTCTAGAAAAGTCCCGAAGTTGTGGCTAAAAACTGACTAGCCATCCTATTAGATGAAAACGAAATGTTCATAATAAAATCATTTTTATCTAGTGCTTTGCTACGTGACTTGGAAAAAATTTCAACTAAACTTATGTTATCAAAATTCCTTACCATTTAAAGACAGCACATATGCAAGTAAAATTATTTAATTTATCTACTGTTTCTTCTTCACTTACAATTATTAATATATAGTCTTATACAATATTATTTACTACTACTTAATTATAATTTGTTATTCGAATCTATATAATACAATATGTAAAATAAACTTTTATAGGTTGCATGCTCCATTTCTAGTTTTCGCTTAGAGTTTTTCTGTTGTTAATAAAATTATTTGTTTAGAGGAAAGTGTTTCATTATTTGATAAAAATTTCCGTAATAGTTTTATATAATTTAATAACAAAATTAACACATGCTTATTTTTACTTCATGGACCTAAAAAAACTATATATATATATAGTTAAAACTAAATATTACACTAGACATTAAAAGGCTGTGAAGGAATGAACATTGAAATAAATATGCATAGTTTTGTTAAGAATTTCATGATGTATGTATTTGGTTTTGTGAAAGAAATATGTGGAAATAAATCTGCATGATAATGATTTAATATTCAGATAAAAATTATGAAAAGCGTGCTATGAAAATTGACACCGAAAAATATTTAAATATAATATAGTATTTTAATAAAAATTGCTGGATATATATTTAGGTCAAATAATTTTTTTTATATGTTGTGAAATACTACCCTGGCAATGAAACATTATTAACATATATTTTTAATCAAATACCACATATTACAATCAAATGCTTCCACTTTGTTTTCAAGTCTTCTCTTTTCAATCGGTATTTGAATTTAAATCGAATGTTCTTCATTAATTACATTACATTACATTTTTAAAATATCCCCAGTTAATAAGTTACTTTAAGAAAGTTGATTATTAAGACACTGTGTTTGCCGGGGACCTACTGTTTCTTTTCTCAGTCATTTATTATAAGTTTATTTGTTTAAGGTAGAAACTTAGATTTTGCTACATGAAATCTATATTATAGTTGCGGTTTACTAATTCCATTAAGTATAATAAAGGTATTTTGAAAAATTGACTGCGATGTGTTAAGTATTGATTAAATTTCAGTATTTTTAATAAACCGTGTCTTAATACAGAATGCTATTTACATAACTTAACTGTGACGTGTTATTAAAAATTTTAAAATCCATAACAATTTTATGATCTGCCAATATCACTGGTATTATACATATATAAGGAGATAATTTTTTTTGTAATTAACATGTCTAATACTAAAATAATGAAAAATATAATAAATCAGCTTCCTAACATTTCCGTAAGGTATATTGTGGTAAAAGTTCCAAAAAAAATTGTGTTAATACCATATTATTTATAATACGTTCAAAGGACTAGTTAAGAAATTAAAAAAAATTTTTGAAATAGGCTTTGTATTTTTTTTAATGATGCAATAATTTTAATGTTACAAATCACAAAGCCAAATAAGTACAAAACACATAAAATGTATGTCCAAAGGTATTAATATTAATTTATATATGACTTTACCTACGAGTAAATAGGTGTTTTCTACTATACCATTATATATCTATAAACATTTGAAAAGACATTCAATATATAGAGAATATAAGAAGTAGCGTTCATACTACGAAGAAATTGCTGAAAAATTATATTTATGTCACAAAATAACATTTATAAAACATACGTGTGACCATTTTTAAGTAAATTCAAATTCCATAGTATAGCTACATGGTGTTCTTAAATTTTTATATTGTGGGCACGTCATGCTTTAACCAAAATAGTTTAGATAAATAGCAACACCATGTGAGACATCGAAAACTCCATCACTAAACGTATAAGCCTTCAGTTAAAAAATTTCATGTTACGTAATAAATTATTAAGTATTAATTTTCGCGTGGAAACCTGAGGACGGTAACTACTATGAAAATTTCAGCGCTATGAACTTTGTACGCAGACTGTAGTCACCAATAATAACAGCTAAATGTGAAAAACAGATTGCTGTGCTAAGCAGAATACATAAAAAAAAAGCTATAAACTTTGACCTTTCATTAATATGGCCCTGATTTTTACTAATGATTTTCATATATTTTACGAACTAATATGCTTATATTTACGTACTCCTCATATGTTTTCCGAAATAAATATAAATTTTATCTGTAATTTTAATGTGAAATTTTAACACGAGCAAGATATATAAATAAAACTCAGTTTCAAGGAGTTTGAATTTTGGATGTTTAAAATTTAAAATGTGAAAAACTATGTATGACATATGTAAAAACGAAAATAAAATATTGATATAGGGTTTTTCCAACTATCCTAAATGTTCTTACACTGTGTAAAAAAATGTGATTTTACATTCACCAGATTGGACGGCGGGCTATTCTCTCGTTGAAATTACATTTACCTTTCCACTATTCCAAATTTTCACGTAGAAGACCTTTTAATTAAAAAAAAGTGGTGTTGCTTTTTATTGTGTATTTTATTTTGATGCATCTAATCTAAAATTATCTGGCATCGAAGCCCTGGAATAAACGTGTTGTATTTTTCTTTTATTGTTATTTAATGCTTCGCATTCATTTATTTTACAAGAAAAATCTGCAGGAATTTATAAAAAAAAATACTTTATAATGTCAAAATTTGTAAAAATAGACCAGTTATATAAAACTCCTAAGTCAGGAGTGTTTATGTATACTAACTTAAAACACAGAATTCCGAAGTGTAAGGTGTAAATATTTTAACCATGTTACTAAAGACATTAATTTTTTTTAAATTAAAGCACACGCGGGGCGGATAAAATTAGAAAATTAAAAACCTTTATTCATATTACATCACTGTTAGAAAATAACGATAATAAAATGCCGATAGGCAATTGTAAAAAGCACGAGTAAATGAATAGAAAGGTAAAGAGATATATAAATAAATTTATAATTGTACATATATCGCGTCTCCTTGCCTAACTGGCTGCAATATATTAGGTAATGCTATTTATACATAATTTATATAATACATATTTATAAATTGGTCCAAATATACTTCTAATACTGTTGGCGGTAGGACTTTTACTCAGATACTATCTACCTTATACTTCTAAATTGATACTTACGATTTACAGCAATACCTGGCCTCGTAAATAATTTGGTCATTATATTTTTTATCCAAAACTTAGGCACCCGCGATCTGAACTATATCACCCTAAAATCTGCAGAGAGCGTAATTAATTTTTGATGGAATAATAAAAAAAAGATTGCCAGATACCCGGACTATTATTTTAATCACAAAGACTTTGGCAATATTATAGTCATGGGGAGGTTTATTCGTCATTTCAATACTCAATATAATTAACGACATAAATAGAATATTTTAAAAAGAAATGGTTTTTTCTAAATATTTTTTCACATAATTATACAGAAAATAAAGAAGTTGAGTGTCTACTTATAAAATTTCTGTCAGATAACAAACAGGTATATTGTAGATGTACAATTTTATTTCCAACCCAAAAATTTGTATTCTTCCGAAACAAGGAAATATAAAAAATTCCTGCAGCGGTGTAAAATAATACATATTTTCTAAAACGAGGCAAGTTTTGCGGCGTCCTAACATTTCGGCAAAAAAATTATTTGCATTCAGCAGCTATCTGTTCTAACCTACACATCGTTATTTGAATTACATATATCTAATTTCCTTTATTATTTCAAAAGGAAAAATAAGATATCATTTTAAAAATAAAGGGATAAAATATTCTTTCAAGGCCAGAGGACTGTAACAGTGTAACAGCAAAGTACGCATGTAAGCAAAATATTATTTATCGCTCACAACAAAAATTGTACAAAGACCCAAAGTAGAAGCAAAGATATTATGTCAAATTTAATATTATGTAATGGAATTTTGTAAGGATTTTTGCCATTCTTAATTCATGAGTGAATTATATATACCTAATCTTATCTAGTGATAAACCTGAAGGATTTGTTAAAATAATTATTTTAGTTGAAATCTACATATTTCCGTAATACATTTCCTGGACAAAAGTTTAATTACTAAAGAAGACTTTATTCCGTAAATATAACTTCTTATATTCTGACAAAAAATATTCTTTGAATATGAAGAATGAACAGGTCGATTGGAAACTAATCCTTGAAGTATGAGTAGAACTCGCAAAATGAAAGTCTTTTTATATACTCTTTACACGTATGATATTTTAAATATTTATCACTATAACTATGGATATATGTCATAATTATATACCGTTCTTACAATATCAGTTACCCTGTTATAGAAAATTATATTTCTTAACGAAAATAAATAATATATCTTAACAAGTGCAAAACCGACACATATTCGTCTGACATTTTTAATACACCTAAATAAATGCATTAAACAATTGCTAAATGCTGAAACCTGCATTTTTTATAATGTTTGATAAACCTATCCCTTTAAAAGTTTGAAGGGGACACACTGCAAAACCTTCCACAAACTGATGACTCACGAAGGCTCAAAACATATTACTTGACATTGTCGATAGGATCTAAAAGACTTCTTGTTTATGTTATTCGATGACAACCAGAGAAAAGAAAATTCTCGAAATACGAAAAATGTACGTCTATATTTCGATGTGTATATATAATTCAACTATGTTAGAATGTTCTCTTTTATAATATCATTACAATCATTATTGAAGTGATAAGACTATGGTGGTGTGATCAGTAGAAAATTACAAGGACTTTTTTTATCCTTTGGCTACGAAATTGTATTAAGGGGTTTTTGAAAGAGGCTAATTAAACAATTTTGAACATAGTGTCCAGAAACTTAAAATAATTTTTGGAAATAAAATAATTTCTCGAGCTTTTTCAGATCAATGACTAGAATGTTGTCACTAACAGTTGTATCTGGACTATAAGGTATTTTTTTCACGACTTACCTTGCAACTCATGACCTGTAACACGGAATGTTGCCTCAAAAAGACCCAAAATTCCTTTAGCAATTTCGTGTATGTTTTTCCCACAACACCTTCACCGACCTTCTGTGAGAAGCTCGCTTTATTATTTCCCTTTACTGAACAATTTTGTGGAATATCATTAAGTAGAATAATTCCTTTAGAATCAAAACAATGTCTGTAAAGGTCATGGCAAATTTTAGTATGTCTCTACCTGGTTGGCTTATATCCATATGCATTAGATGTTTTTACTGTTTTGTGATCTTGGGTATCTATAAGTTCATAATAAATAAGAAACAGGTTCACGGAGCTTGAAATTTCACCAAAATTAGCAAAATATATGTATATATATATATATATATATATATATATATATATATCCATATTTACTTACTTATGTATTTGTATTCCTAAATATTTGAAATATCGGTTTAATTGGCAAAACTTAAGCAGTTCGTTTAATTATTAATAAATCTTTAAACGTATACAATCTTTTAATATCAGAAGAAAACAATAAAAAAATACCAACAAATGCGACCGTAACAAAGAAATTGACATGGCGCTGTCATTTGTTCGCATTTTTGCTACTTGTATTTAGGGTTACAAACAGGCATCAGGTAAAATTGGGATATTTCCAATTTTGCGGAAGTAATAAACTAATAATGTAAATAGAATGTCTATATTCATTCTTTATATTTTCCGTACCTGAATTAAAGAAAGCCATCGTCCCATTCTTGTTCGTAAAGTAGTTGACAAGAAGACACAAAATGCCTTCGCAGTAATTGCATGGCTATATAAAAGTTGACGCATCTCATAATGATATACCACACAATATCGAAAATATTAGGCAATACAAATGAAGGTGCCGTAGATGATTGTTTAGTATAGAACACCAAGCGTGATAAAAATAGCACAGGACCCAACGAATGAAAACGATGCGCAGAGAAAGCAACTATACAAGTAAACGGACGCTCGCTGTCATTTGTCAGCGTCACCGACTGTGAAATACTTCTTTCTTAATCCAATGCGTTATGACTGAAATAATACTGTTTTTCGTACTTTATTCCGTGGATAATATTTATATTATAATAATTGTTTTTTTTAATTTAAAAAATTAAATCATTTCGATATAAAAATACATAACATTAAATTATTCGGTTCACTTTCTATACAAAGAATGGAATGTAAAACAAGTCGGGAAAAATAAACGTCAAATCAATTTCTTTTTTATTTAACTTAAATAATTATTCCTAAGCTCTAGGGATATAAAAAATTACTCTAAATCATTAATTTGTCTTTAGTTTTGCCCTGTCTATTTTACATTCGTGCCCATTACTAGGTACAACCAGGCAGAAATTGGCAATGTCTTTTGGATGTCGAGTTTTTTAAATTGTCGCATTTATCCTAACACAACTCCAAAATTTCTGCCAATTTCGACGTCAAGTAGCCCAAATATTTTCCGGTCCGGCTGAAGTATTCGAATCCGACGTTTGATGGTAACAAATGATGGTCCAGGTTTTCCATACACCGCAGTCCCTTCTTGAAAGTTTTTATTGGCTGATTTCACCATTTCATTTGAGAAATTTTATTATAAACCAATTTAACATCTTGGCTTAGTAGAGTATAATTAAAACATTGTGATGGTTTTGGTACAATTTCTTAAAATGTAATCAATTTATTGATGTTAAACCTTTCTTAAATACTAATTACGGAGTATTTAACTAAGGGTTACCAAATGAAGTATTCATTGCCCTATTTGGTTAGTTTTTGTAAAAGTATCCCGACCTGAAATAATTTATGTTTTTCATTTTCTAATACAAGTATTTGTTTTCAAATATGACCAAATATTCGACTAATCCCTATCATAACTACAAAAAAACTTTGCGATAATGAAATAGTAATTATTTCGATAGCAGTATATAAAATGTTTTTAAAATAATCAACATATATAAAACTACTTTCTCTAGCTTTTCCAAAAAATTATAAATAAAAAACACACAAAAGCTAATAAATGTGCCTTGTTTTATTAGTAAACTTACATACATATTTATATAATCTAATAATTCAAAGCTATTTAACGATTTTTATCAGAATTCAGAATTGTGTTCTAAAATAAAGTTTTAAATAAGATTTTATATCAGATACGATATAAAACTAAATTCATTTGTAAGAGAAATTTTGCGTAACCTACGTAAGCGTTAGGTGGCGCAATGTTTTCTTTATATTTTATACTATTTACAGTTTCTAATTAATAAAAATTAAGTAATATACCTTCGTTTTCCTGACCGTATAATATCAGAGTGGCATATTGAAATGACTACAATATCATATTAATAAAACATTTACCAGATATACATTAGAAAAAAAATAATTTTATTTAAAATTAGCGCAATCCAAAATCAAAAGTAAATTTAAATACATCTTCACTTGTATAGAAGGCGGTTATTTACATACATTTCAATCCGAATAAATCATATAATCGTCATATTGATATGTTCGCCATTTATTCATTAAAGTCTTTATAATTATTATTCTTCTCAAAATTACAAAAATAGATATCTCGAGGATAGAGATTAATACATTTTTGTAAGGTGTTCGTATAAAATATTACACTTAAAATCTTAAATAAAAGAAATACCCGAACTACTTTAAACATAAACCTGAATTTACGTACAAAATTCAGATATTCAAAGAAATTAAATTTCCAAAACAAATGTAATAAGAAATATTAAAAATCCATATGGCGATTTTTAAAACTACCTCAAGTGGATAATTATCAGAGTAAAATATCAAGAAATAAGAATTTCAATTCACTTCATATGCGAAATTCAATTTAATATTTAGCCATGCTCTCTTGATTTATAGCCAGGATTTAATTAAAGCTTTGATTTTGGCTGGTAAAATGTAACGTAAAATTCAATATATACTGAAAAAGTTGTCATTGATTTTTGCAATTATTTTAAGATGTACTTTTAAAAAATTTAGTTATTTATATTGTCGGTTAAATTTTAACCCAATAAACAATTACGTTAAGAATGCAGAATAAGTTTAAAAAATTCTTTCCAGGTATAAATTATAAAATTTCACTTTTTTCAGGCTTTTTGAAAAATGTCAGTATAGGATAAGTGAATCAAAGCAAATTTAAATTAACAATTTTAAAGTTTGTCATACCAAATGCGAGATAGGAAGTTCGTTCGTTCTTCATTTTTGTTTACCGCATGTGCAGTTAAGAAGAGCAGTTTTCTTCTATTGTGATTAAATATGGCCTTATTTTCATCGCGAGCCCAAAATTTTTAATTAATACAAATTTTTTTATTAAACATCGATAGGTTCATATTTTTTCACTGATTAGTGAACGGCGAAACACCAAAAAATCGTTACTAGGCGAATATGATGGAAAGTGTAGAAATTTTGTTAAATAGTTTTTATTTTAAGTAATTTATAGAGTTAAAATAGAAGCAATCATTCTAAATCTTTTAATTTCTTACAATGGCTATTTCTTCTAGACATTATAATATAGTTCCTAGAGTACAGTCACCTGATTTACAGGGTTATTAAATAATACACGCCTTTACTTTAAAAGCTACGAATCAAATCCTAATCTTGAAAAAATATTTATAAAATAGAATAATAAAATAGAATTCTCAATTAAATTTTATTTTATTTCCAATACACATGTGACATACTGTCCAGTAACGTCTTCATTTCAAAATTGTACATATTAGTTCGTAGATATCCAAAAATATTATTTTTATTAACACTAATTTTTCATATTTAAAACTTATAAATTTCTTTTTATGAATGTGAGAATCATAAAGAGGTTGTATCCTCAAAATAATATTTGTTTATACGATACGCAATTTTTAGAAATGTTATTCTTGTATTTGGTTCCTTGTTTCAATGACGACCATTTAAAAAATCTTGAACGCCTTTTAATTTCACTTTTAATGTTATGTTTTTTTCTTTGCACCTCTAAATAATATGTTCACTGTGTCTCACGATGTATTATATTAATAAATATAATAAGCTTTCTTAGTAGAGAAGTTTACTGAAAAAAAATGATAAAATTTAAATCAAATATTATGAAGCTAACACGTTACAACTCGTAAGAAAACTTAATCTATGTCCTTCCAAAAAGTTCATGATGAAAATAAATTTATTCTATTCGAAATCGATGCAATTAAATGAAAAAAAAAACTAGAACTATGTATTATACATTTTATGTAATACCAAAAAACACAAGTTACTAAGAAGCCTCCAATACCACGACTCATTTAAAGATCTATTTTATATTACTAATGAGTAATGATCTGTATAAAATAAATAGATCTGAAGGTAAATATAACTTTAACTTCATGAGTTATATCTCTAGTCAGTTTCTAATTAAATTTCACTTCATATATATAACTTCGTTTACAATGCGGATATAAACAATTTCTTTAAATAATTTCACACATTTATTATTATTATCTATGTAAAAATATTATTTTACACATTACATAACTCGGTGTTAACCACTTTTTCTTCTTTTCTTCTGTCATCTACTTAATCTACATACCCAATGTTATTGAAGAGTTTTGCTAAGCAAACTAATTGTATATAAAATACAAATAATTTGTTCGCTCTCCCTTATGCTCGCCTAATTAATGCAACGTATTTAATGGGAAATAATATTTGACCTTTTACCTAGATAAACGGATTAAATTCAATGGGTCAAAAATACGAGACTATGCTTTTATAAAACTCTTCGAATAAATAATTTCTCGTTCAAATTCTGTTTCAATTTAATATAGTAGCCAGTGAAATTAATTTAATAACAAGCAGGGAAATGTAGCTTATAATATTTGAATAGGATCTTTAAATTAAATTTTTCAAATTACTCACTCTATGGTTAAAAAAATAAGTTCCAAAAACAAATTCTAATTAAAATTAAAATCTAAAAAAAAAGATTATGTATAAAATGTTTTAAATGTTAAGTACTTTCATTTTCAACTCGAATTGAATTCAAACATTTCCGACAATTGCATATTCTTGGTTCCTTTTAGATTCAATTTCATTGATTAAGTAACATTATACCAGATAATCTTACATCCGAATATCATTTATTACAGCTGAATATGATATCGACGATATTATCGAGAGTGTAACAATAATATTGCAAATATATATTTTGGTTTGGATCGTTAAGCTTTAGAACAATGTAAACTCGGACACCTGAAAACGGTACACGTTTCCGGTATACGCCTAGAAATCCCTCTAAAAGACGTGTTTTTTTATCAACAGTCTGTCAGTTGCGTTTTCATACTACTTATTAATCAGAATACAATAGAATAAAAATATACAAGATGTCATTTTATTGGATCATTTTTTTATATTGTTTTGTATTAATATTCTCCGAAATCGTTTTGAATATTCCTCGCGGTAACATTTAATTAACTGTAATAGTAGCCTATTACTGACTAGTAATACAAACATATGAGACTCTAAGTCAAAAACATATGGGAAAATGTGATATTAATTTTTCGATGGCTACACCAAGGTAAATGCACGACGATTAACAATGCTTATTCAAACTTACTCATACTCGCATTGACATCGCATCAAGGGGCTATTTTTTGAACGTGTAGTGTTACTGGCATAAAGATATTCGTTATTTAAATTAAAAATATTTGTTATTTAAATTCAAGCATATCTATAAATGCTAACATAAAATAATATTGCATATTTTAGACTATTAATTCATCTTTGTTTAACTTGTAAAAGAGACGACCTTACAAATAGTTACTTATATAAGTTTCTCTTGTCGTTAGGCCTACAACGACATCAGTGTCCCATAATAAATTTGATGGTTATACTACAGTAATTTCTCGAACATACTGAATAGAAATTCTCATATTTCTTCAATCGTATCTAAAGCAATGTCGAGCATAAGACTCTTTGTCCTTAGAGGGATTGAGAACGGGAGTAGAAAGGTTACACCCGTAACCAGAAACCTCAAAGAGTCCATGTCCAAATTCTCGATCCTTAAATCTTTGCCGAAGTCTCCTGTCATAATTACTACACCCCAATTAAATCGAAATATGTCTTATATGAAATAGGGCTTCACAAACTAGGTAGAAAAATAAAATAATAGTGAATGAATGCTATGATTATATTAGATAATAGAAAAGGTGGTATTGGATACTGGTTTTTGTTTAGCATTATAATGTAATGAGTTTTTCAGTTGATTTCAATTATTTAATATTATTATTTATTCGCACAATTAGGAATAACATCTTGTACGATTCGTATAAAATTATGATGCTATTTCATTACATTTAGAAAACTATCCATTTATCGGAATTCGCTTATTATTTCCACAGCTTGAGTGGGGTATTTTTATAAACTTCACTTCAAACTAGCAAAAACGACCATAATCTTGGAGAAATATTTTTGATTGATAAATATATGTGATCAAAATATATTGGCTCAAGAATATTGGTAGAATAGTCTTAAATTAATAAAAATAATACAATAAGTTGTACAAAATTATGTACCGAGCTTTAATTACAGATATTTTGTGGAGAAGCGCAATATATAATTATTCGAGTGTTCATATAATGCAAAGTTACCTTTTCTATTATGCGTTTTACAAATATTGTAATGAACCTGTATTTTTCTTTTAATATTTTTGCAGTCAATTGAGATAGATCTATTCAATTCTTAAAACCTTTAGTGGAAACTGTTGACTGAATATGCATAATATCAAGTAAATCCAATGTAGCCATCTTACCCATTTCGTTAAACAAGGATATTATTACTATAAATATAAAACTAAAGAAATATAAACCTGAAATTTTTTTTATTATTTATTGATGAACTCGCCATTTTTACGCATGTGTTGATCAACTCGTCATTTTTTAATACATTTTCACAAAAATATGCCACTTGGATAACGACGACGTATTCAATAAATTGACAATTTTTTTAGTATATAATATGCCAGAAACCTAACTGTTCAACATCATTATTTCATATTGAACGTGAAAATCCAACTTTTGAATTTACAACTAAAAATTGGTAGTACGCATCGGGTCTACTATATCAACTGCCACTCAATCAGCTAACACTAATAGCGGCTATTTTAAACCCGTATAGACTCTAAAGTCTTATGGTTGTATAAGTTCTTGTGTGGATTATTATCACTATTTACATAATGTTCATCAGGTTTTAGTAAATATTTCATATAAATCAGTTGTATAAATCATGTGTTATTCTTATACAACCATTATTAGTAATGTGGATAATATAAATATTTGTTAAGCGTACAAATTAAGAAATCAGGTTTTTTTAATTTCAGATTTAATATGAATATACTAAGATAAATTTTGATAAATGAAAAATTAAATTATCTTCCCAGTATATTTTAAAATATTGTGGGACAAAACACAAAATTATTAATGCGATTAATTATCGGAAATAAAAATAAAATTAGGCTTCAAACAATTTTGTACATAATTTCTGTACTTTAATGTATCTAATTGATACATATGGCGGGCTTATTGCTACGATTGCAATCTCTTACAACCAACCAGAACACCAGTCCAGCCCCGCTCGACGAGCGGCCGGGAATCGAACCCGGGTCCTCGCGGTGCGCCTCGCAATCAAAGGCCGTATACCTTGTGATCAACCCAATACACCACGGTGACGACATAATGGTGAAATCTTAGCGAAAATTCAACTTCTTCAAACTACAGTGTATTTAAGAGTTAACAACAGGCGAGAAATCTATGTCAAATTACACATAAATGAATTTGTGCTTAAAATAAACGAAAATGTATTGTGGTTTTTCTAAAAATGAAGTTTCCTCTATTATTTTTTCTTTATTTTTCTAAACCCTCATAAATAACACTAATGCGTACATGCTAACACACATAATTTAATTGCAAGCAATCCGCATTGCAACCGATGTAAACTTTTTGTAATATTTTATTAAAATCTCAACTTAGTGACTTGGAATATCTAAATCTCTTATAAACAGGATAAAAATTTCCACATCATCCACACCCTTCGGAAAATGTAATAATACTCATATTCTCTTATCAAGTTAAATTTTTCAAGAGGTCATGGTAGGTAGCTGATATAATTTCTATGTGCATAGGTCATTCCTTATTTGAAAATTTGGAGACTGTCTTGGGTTCGGGTATTAAAATATTATCAAATAAACTCCTAATAGGACTGAATGAACAACAAACGATTGCTTACTCGACTTCCTTTGGAATGGTTTTATTTGGCACAGAGTTGATTGGAAATACATTACAGTTACACATTTATATTAGTCACCTTACTTACATGCTTATATATTTATTTATTTCGTCACCTCTTCAAGTGTATATTAAGCATTAACACGTTGACACTGTAATTGTTACTTAAAAATATGAGTTAATCCGTTCTTTTCGATGACAAAAGGTTTCTTCGATCTGAAATTATATATCTGGCGTTTGAGAAGATCATTTTAGAAGGCAGTGATGTTATAACAATGTAGCACTTTGTCATAAATATTTCAGATTGGTTCGGGTAAATAAACTTTTTTTTCCACTATTATGTTTCCACCATTCCACTGAATTCTGTCGAGTTATATATCATTGAGATTCACTTCTTGTTTCGCTTTTGTAGAACTGCATACGGAGAAAATTGTAGGCGCTAACACCGCTTACTGAATTTTTAACAAGTATTCCATACGGATAATTGAAGGATATTAGCGGTTGATTCAACCTGCTCACCTATGTTTACAATATTGCTGGTTTCTCCAGTTTCACTTTTTGTAAATTTTTCGAAAATATTTTGGACATATTTTTGTATGATAACGTCGCCAATATTTTATTATACTCACTACGGTCAAAACTAGTTGTGATTTCACATTCCAATCGTATGATGAAGTCATTAATTATGCCAGAATATTATTTTTTTTTAATTCTGAGTATAGCCCTCGTAAACCTGACATGAAGACAAAGGCCATGCTTGCTGTTAAATATATTTCAGCAACAAATTTTCTTGGCAATTTTTTCGAATGATTGCAATGTTACAAATAACTGTTCATTATTAGAAATAACTGTCCATTCTGCTAATATTATGATGGGTGAATCGACTTCCAGATTTGGTAACGTCGCCCGCAATGCTTCCTGCAATTCATAAAAACGTTTCTACATATAAAATTTCGAATCCCACCCAGTTGGCACTACTGTTATAAGGCGCCTTGGTTGCAATAAAACTTGCGACTGCGATTAATATTTTAAAACTTTTTCTGCAGCAACGTAACTTTTTTTAAAATGGCCAACAATCATAGATACCTTTTGACAATATCATTAACCAATTTGAATGAATTATTGACCATTAAATTGATACCATGCGCATAGCAGCCATAGTTTCCCCACCCGTTTAAATGCAAAGCAAGTTGTATATTTAGAGCATTTGTTGGATACAGCAAAATTATCTTACTCGTTAAATCGCCATTTTCCACCATTTTTCTCAGTTCTATTACTGACGCTGTACTGGTATACGACCCGCTGAAATGTGTGCATTTTAAAAGAATAGAAACATACTTAAAATCTCTTTTGAGGAAATGCGCTGTTACCCTATGTATGCTTTTATAGTTTTGAAAATCCAACAGTCTGTTATCAAGAAAAACTTTGTTCATGTTCTCTCATTAATAGCATAGTGTATGATATGAATTTTCTGTTGGGCAATTTATAACTGGGATATAACTATGCACAGACTGCACAAAATGTGTATCTTCTATAAATAGGTTTAATAATTTGACATCCATTTTTTTTATTTTCTTCAGGCTTAGTTTTCGCAAAACATATTACGTAATGATTTTTTGCCGTTTGCGAAGAGGAGCTTGTAAGTGTGTAGCGATCCTCGAAATGCTTGTACTAATAGCTGCACTCGTCAATCCTTCTCCTGAAGGATTCTTAGATAATGACACTGTATCTATGATGATTCCTGCTTCAAAGTCCTCAATATTGACGGATACTGACTAGGAATGTATATTACTTTGTTCGCATATCACTTTGGTGTTTCTACGGTAATTAAAATAAAACGATTTATAAGAAAATATTTTTACACAGGTTACTTATAGCACGCTAATTAGAAATACCTTCGTAAAAGTTTCATAAGTAAAATGAATACCCTTGATGACTCATTTTCAAATTAAGAAAACAACCAATATAACTATCTATAGTGTTCATGAGAACTATGCTTACTTTCACGAAAGATCAGGAGATTCTTAAAAACAGTTTGCGCTAAAAAAATCAAAACACAAAGTGAAATGTAAACACTATAATTAAAGTTGCAAATAATTGTCTATTTATAACTATTAAAACACTATATCTTTTATTTTAAACTTTTCATATAATTTTAGATATAAATAATAAACCAGTAATACACAACGTTAAATTTATTCATAAAGTAATGAACTACTGCGTTCCTTACAGCAATAACACAAGACCTTTTACACCAAGAATTATGCGGTCATTGTATCAATCGATTAATATTTGAAAAATAGTATTTATTTAGCAGTTATAACATACTCCCTAAAACAAAATACTCCGTAGTACTGTAATTAGCATCTAGCATTATCATGCTAAATGCTACTTTGCCATCCCTATATATAAGTACGGTCATCCCATTCTATATGAGCTGTTGTGTCTGACGTGGCGCGTAAATAAAAAAAATGATAATTTATCGTTGTATAATTACTACTCTTCTTCGAATTATATCATAAACTCAAATTATTTATTGTTTATCAATCCAGTGATAACGACAGACAATGATTAATTTCACGAAAGGTTAAAGTTATCAAATGAAGTTTTTAAAAATTTTGACTTTTTATATATATATATATATATATATATATATATATATAACTTATATTACGTATTAGTATACGGAATATCACTAAAAGTTCTTGAAACTGGCTACTTATATTAATAGTAAAAAAAAATATTTAAATTCCGATAATCTATAACCTTAACCCATTTAAATATCAGCAACAACTAAATCAAGAGCAGTCATAATCGATTTCGATAGGATTTTTTTAATAAAAACTGATATGAGAGTAAGTCGTCGTCAGCAAATTTGGGAAGTTCAGGCATTGTATTTGCCAAGTAAAGAAAATTCTACACGAACGTGACATTAGAGAAATTCGTCGAGGGTTACTCAAATGCTGTACTCTAAATAGTTGAAGGCCAAGAATGGGCGCAACGTTGGAAAAAAATGGTCATGTCTTTCTTTGGTTCATGTCTTTCTTCAGATTTTGGAAATGTTCGAGAGTAACTTTCCCCGATCTCGCGCAAGTATCGAAAAGGCTAGTAACTAGATCAAAACGACTCCCTCTAGATACTTAGACAAAAGGACGACAAAATATTTTACTACGTCAGATGTATAACTTATGGGTTTGCGAAAAATATTGGTTATTATATTTATTTTTACAATTATCATATTTGCTTAGCAGAAAAAAACATTATGCCAATACGCACAAAGGCAAAGGAGGTGATTTACAAAGATATTTTAGGTGCTGACCATAAATATTGACACTATTATAAAGTCTGTTAAAGGTGATTCTTACGAACGTTTCATTATTACAATGTTTGCAGATGATATTTATAACTGATTTCTGCGACATAGGATTAATATATAGTTACAGCACAATGAAGCACCATCACACTCCCCCAATGAGGTTGTAAAGAGGTTTAGTATTGAGTGTAGTGAGCAATAGCTAGATCGATTAGGATCATATAAATGGCCTGCCAGGTCTTCTGATCTTACTGCCATATTTTTTTTCTTATGAGGTTTTATAAAGTGTTTTGTATATGTTGTGACTTGTGATAGGTTGAAAGTGATGAATTCAAGAATCGAAGAATCATTCGTTTAATTAAACAAACCCTGTGTAATAAATTAGTTGCCATTCATATATCTATCTACGATTAATCCTGTCTAAAATTGTATGGAAGTATGTGGTCATAACTTCGAACCATTTTTGTAACAATGCTTAATATTATGGATAACCCGTATTAATAATTCCTGTACCAATTTACATTTTGAATATAAAGGTGTAAAATATTTGAATGTTTTACTTCCAATTTCATTTTATTATATTCTAATTTTGCTTCAATTTCGATTTTTAAATTTAATTAATACTCATCATAACTCAACCTAGTTTCATAGAAATATCGTAAAAATTCCCTGATTCAATTCCTTTTAGATCCGAGTTTAAAAACATCATTAGATATATTTAACCAAATTATGTCTCAGGCACTATATTTACAATAGAGTGATTAAGCAGGTACTCAACTTTCCAACAGTTGTCTGATCAAGTATAACATATTGTCATACTTGATCAGACAACTGCTACAACTGTTGTTTTTGCGCAATAATGACTCCAACACTTAGTGGATGGAGACATAATTGCGCAAAAAACGTAGACCGGAGCAAAATCTCAGTGCTTGCTTTTCGGTTCCGGTTTGCCGTATCTTATTTGAATTCATCACCTGATACCATAATGCTTCACTGGCGCATTCCACGTAAGTTCAGCTGTGTCATCAAAAGTACCTATCTTTACTTTTTAAGAGCAAACTGGTAAAGGAGCTGATTTGTTGGGTGAATCTAAACTCGGTAAACGAGACTGGGCTACGTATCTCGGTATGATCCGAGATAAGCCACTCTGATCGAACTTTGCACCTCAGTATCGATCTAGATTTCGTAATGTGTCGATATTCAACAAAGGTTTTTATGCGCCAATTATAAAAAAGTCTTGTTGCAATCTGCAGAATTTTTCAATTTTCCTTAATCGTCCCACTTCAATTATTTTGTCATGATAAGTTTTGTTTGTTATGATAAGTTAGACTTTACCTAACCTCATCTAACGACACCTAACATTATCTGTATGTAATGGAACAAGCAAATCGTTATATTGACTGAAAAATATCCATGTTTGCCCCATATAGGCCCTAATAATAGAAAAATATATTCGTTAATGAATAACTTACTGTAAAACAATTTTTTTCATATTCTCTTCTTCTTATAAGACCTGATGTAAAGAAAATATAACCTGAAACAAATAAGAAACCCGGTTGTATTTAACTCATACAATAACATATCTAATTATAAGCCACGCTCTATATGACGAATATGTATAGAAAATTAGGAGCAATACGGCACATCATCTTAAAAATAGTTTTATAATTAGCATATTGAATATATTTGGCGTTAATTTTGTAGAAATTCCTTCAATTGTGTTTTCATTTAATTGTGTCTATAACAAACCTTACTTACATGAGCGAACATCACTTAATTTCATTATTAAGTGATAAAAATTAGTAACTAAATTACAATGGTAAGAAGTAGAGCAATTATGAAATATTTTTAAAAATGTTAGTGGAATGGAATGGAAGTTTATGCTTGTTGAGTTAATTGAATATGACAAAATAACTAGTTCAATGATATAATTAGGAAGTTATAGAAAATTGCGAGTACTATTAAGCATTCCAAATGATTTCACAACATCAAATGTAAATTTAGCATTTTGAGTCTTGATGTTAGATTACAATATTCGACTGCGTGCCAAGTGACAATTTCGACAACATATTAATTTATTCTTATGCTAATTTTATTTATTATATTTATTTAATTATTAATTATTCTATCTCAGTACTTGCAAATAATACCTTTAAAAGAGCTAAAAAAACACTTGGGTTTAAACGTGATTTTCACACCATTAATACAGCATCTGTAGATGTGAGTTTATCTAATTCGTCATGAATTTGAACGAATCTTTATATTGTATTTGTTTAATTTTATTTCCTCCACCGTAAAGATGACCAATCATTGCAAATTCATTACCTTTTTTCCAACAATGGCTCTTCTCTGAAATCCTTTATTGCTCTCTAGTCCATATTTTCATATACTTAGCTATATCCCTATACTAAAGTATACATGATACAATAAATTGTTTGCAGCAGGTTCATAATTAAGTAATTCTTCCAAAGAAACTCTATATCCTTTTGGTTTAAATAAATATCTAAATAATCTAAATGATGCAATTTAAGTAATTTGTTTTAAATTTTATCTTTTACACGAGTAAATTTCTATGATAAATCGATGGTATGTAAAATTCAATTTATTGTTTATCAATTAATGATGAAGTAAGGCTATAATGGACCGACTGTTCACTTTTAATTTTTATTTTTGTTGAGGGAAGAACAAATAAGATTAATTAAGACTTATATTTATATAAAAATGACGTTATTAAATCAAAGTAACTATTAGAATTTTCCTTCCCATTTATTATTTGAATAACTTTTACTTTCGTGACTGAGGATTGAATAAATTTAGATTTTGTTGAGAGAAGTTTTCATCATACTTTCTATTTTGCTGTCGGCTTTATATTTGAATTTGCTATTTAGTTCATGAAGTAGTTTTTATCAACAATTTTCCCATACCCACAACACACCAGATTTTATCAACAATTTTCCAATAGTTTTAGGACAACTTGATAAGAATTGAATTATGGAAAAAAGTGATCAATTCTTTAAAAATTTCACTAATTCCAGATCTGACTTGTAAATAATACGTTTAATATGGATAATGACTCATATGATGATTCATAATTAATTTTATGGTGATATATGTTTGAAGCAAAGTTTAGAAATACAGTTTCGAATTCAAATCGAATTATATTTCCTGTCTCACTTCTTATAAATATTTCGTGAATATTAAATTTACGTCTCATAAGAGGTTAATAGTATGGTAGTAAGATTATTATTTCCATTCTATTTGCACCATATATATATATATATATATATATATATATATATATATATATATATATATATATATTTGTTAATTGAGTATATATCTCTCAAATAATTTAAAGGTTTTTTATTATTTATTGCGATATATATATATATATATATATATATATATATATATATATATATATATATGTATATATATATATATATATATATATATGTATATATATCGAAATAAATAATAAAAAACATTTAAATTATTTGGGAGATATATACTCAATTAACAAACTCCGTACATGTAGTAAAAATACTTTCTTCAAAATTATTCGTCATTCCATTGAGTTCAAATTTATTTTATATTTTAAATTTATCTTTGTATTTAGAATTTCGATAAGATCCATGACACTATCATAATAAGTGGCATGTATTTCAAAATAATTCTCATATATAAAATTTCCTCTATAAATTTTCAGAAATTTGGATAGTTTGTATCATTGTTAAAGAATAATATTGATCTATTGTTCTTAAATAATATTCTCACCCTCTTACATGTTTGACATAGAACATGGATACTGAAATTCTATGTTGATAACAAGTGATTATCACGTTTAATTGTTCTCGGTAAGTTATTTATGACCTTAGTTGTTGTTTTGTCAGAGAAATATTGCATAAAACTATTATTTAATAACTTCATCTAAAAATCGTTCTCCATCATAGCTGTTGCAAGTTATTTTGAAGAATCCAACTATAAAATCTATCTGAATTACCTTCAAACTTTACCAAAACGTTCACTCTGATATTTTTTCCTTAGGTCATTATTATTTTATTTATTTTAGGTTGCATACTAGTATCAAAACTTATCTTTTAAACTCTTTTTCTTAAAAACTGCCACTCATATTTTCCTGATCGAAATTCTTTATCTGATAAAGAAAGGATGACTCTTGTAAAAATCTTGTAATTATGAAAATTTGATCACTTCTAATTATTATAAAACATTTCATAACTAGTTTAACTTACTCATACATAACCCCCCAGAGCTAATTTTGATATTAAACTCTTCACTTTCTACTCATTATCATACAGATTACGTCGCCTGTTATCATATTAGGTTTAACATAAGCAGGGTTAACATAAGCAGGTTTAACATAAGCAGGTTCTTTAGGCTACAAGGATAAAAATGATTACATGAATTTATTAGATCAGATAAGATATTAATTTTAATTTGTAAATTGTTTATGAGTAACAGGTAGACCATAATATATTTTCTTAAGTTCATCTAAGGGCTTCATTTTTCCCACTTAAGTTTTCTTCTAACATTACGAATCAGGAGAAGCATTTTTTTCTTTATCAACTGTATTCCTTTCTTTAAGTATAGAAACATCATCACCCGATGGACTCTTAAATGCATTTAGTGCTAATTTTCTTCTTTGTGTAGGTTATTTTAAACATTCGGATAGACATACTTGATGTAAATGTTTATTTTTTCGAGTATTTCCAATCATACCAATCGATATACTAATAACATTTAAATATAATAAAGAACTCCCCCACTCAAGATTTAATCGTCTCACAATATTATTCATTAAACTTACTATTATATTTTAAGGTATCAGTTGATCAGAAATTCCAACGAATCCGTTCCTGAATTAGGATTCATTCCATGACATTATATCATTCAAATAAGTTAAAATATTATTTATTTTTTTAATAACATTTTTCTGTATATCATTTTCTACCTAAGATTTTAATGTGTATTTTTTGATATAATGTGTATTTACTATTACTCTATGAAATGTTGTTTATTGATATTATGTCTTGCCATTGTGTTTCTTTATGTATTTTGTCTTTTAAACTAGATTCAGTTTAGTTATAATTATAGTAATTTGCAGTATTTTTACCCTATACCACTTTTGAATAGTTGGTTGATAATAATCAGAAAATCCGTTTTGTTCTCAAATTGGTATTTTTATGGATTTAAGCTTACGTAATACTGGATGCAAGTGTCTTTTTAAAATTTGTTAGTAAAGAATCATCATGTTTCTTGATCATCATTTTTCTTAAGGTTTAAAAAATGGTTGAACTATTTTCTTAATATTTTCCAACTAGTATTCTTAAAAGAAAAGAGGTTTAACTATTTACGAAAAGATGAATAAACGCTACTGCGATGAACAAACCTAATAAAATTTTGTTTGTTGCCTATATAAAATATTCATAACATTACTAGCTGCATTTCTATAAACATCTTGCATAAATTTAGTATTTTTGAAAATAACTTTTTGCGTCATACATAGATTTTTAAAATTTAGATTATAACTCCCGTTTAAAGAAATATATTTTTACTCCCAACCCTGATGAAAAAAGATTTTGAGATGTATAGAATATAAATAAGTTTCGATATTGACTATCTTTTTTGAACATATTAAATATTCTATCGTCGGGTTCTTGCATTAGACCATCTATTACGTGTTTTGATAAAGAACCACCAAATAAAATTTAATCAGGTTAAACCCAACGATAATTTACATTATTCAAATTGTATAACAGTTGCACTTCATCATAGTACCAAATATTTTTTTTTTGTTTATAACATAAAGTTTACAGAGGTTTTCAATGCAGCTTGCAATGTAATTAAGTTAACCACAACCAACTTTTGTACAAGTAAATGAATGTTTGAAATGAAACATATTATTTGTTATTTTAATGAAAATTTCCACAACAAAAATTTGTCACAGGATATTATATAAATGTATTTTAAAAATTCTGTAATAATGAGAATGAACTATGTAATATTTACAGATAAAATAAGGTAACGAACAGATATTTTAAAAGATCATATAAATAAAAATATCAGTTTTTACCAGAAATCACTAAAAAATTAGTGAAACACCTTTGTCGAAAATTTTTTAAGCAGTATTTTACCTCGGAGTCAATAAAAATTGAGAAAAAAGTAAAGTGTAATATTTAATATTGTTAAAAAACTAAATTGTAATAAAGTTCATATCCTGGTAGTGACGTACAAAAAAATATATAAATTAAAGAATTAATTATATTGTCTATTTATAGCTTGAATTTCATTAAAAAAATATGTATACGAAGAGTAAATAACTATTGCTTGCTGCTAAATGACATGAATATGAATTTCGTTGGATGCTGAATAATTACCATCCCATTAAAATCAAAAAAGAAGTGTCTTATTATAAAAAGAACAAAAAATAGTAAAAGGTAAAGAAAAGAAAGCGTTTTGAATTATTGTATTAGTTCATTATGAAGTGTTAAATTTATTGACCTCAGTACGTTCAATATTTAAAATTTAAAAAAATTATTGAAAACATGCAAAAGGAAGCAAAAGGACTTATATCATTCAAAAGGAAAGAGGAGACACATGTGCGCTTTGGAGAATGTGAATATGCTCGGAAATGAATGCTCTGGTATGGAAGAATTATGATGAGGAAAATTATACAACAAAATATAAAACGAATTCTGTTTGCATGTAATAGTTTATAACGTATTTAACAATACCTTGTTAACTATTAAATAATTGAATTCTTGATGACCAAATTAGGATTGCACTGCGTTGCATTGTACATAAAAGGAGAAAGTTTGGGGAAGTATTTTTGTAGCTATAAAATAACACCTAGTAAAAATCGTGTAACATTTTTAAAGGTTTCTTAAACAAATAGTATATTATTCTATTGTAATGAAAAAGAATTTAAAATCATTAGTCGCCCGTTCATGGAAAATAGTATTTAGTTTGCTCGTATTCTAAGCCTGTGAGTTCTTTACGTTTAAGTTTGGATATGATGTATGTTTAATGACTACTAATGATAATTAAACTTTGTGACGAAATAGTTAGTTAGAAATTTTATTTCATACTTTATGAAAAAATTATAAAATTATTTATAATTCCTTGTTAAATTAATTATTTTCATTTCTTAGTTATGTAAAGAATTTAGAAAAGTATATTAATCATATGAATGAGAAAATTATATTAATCATACGAACGAGGGAAATAAAGATGCTTTTCTTGTCTATTAAATACTAAACGTTATATTAGAGGTTTTATTCATAATAGTGCATCCAGTGGTAATCTAAAATAAAATCAATTCATTATTTATTATTATTAAATGTCTTCATTTAGTCTAAATTTTGACATTCCACCCAAACCACTGCAACCAAACTTTGTACAAAAAAATAATTATACTTCGTTATGTCACATATTTTTTTATTTTAACTCATATTTATTTCCAAATGAAAGTAATGACATTATGAGGGAACATTACTGTAATGGTTATTTTTATTGTCTTTTGATCTAACATCTGACTTATCAGCAAATATATTATCATAATGGTATTTTATTAAACACGATAGTTCAAAAATGGAAATGTATTACAATGAAAGCCTTAAAAATACATTTAATTGTATTTTACCTAAAAATTAATACAATTAAATAGGAATCCTAAGGTAGATTAAAGTTGTTAGTAAATATGTATATTTTTAATTTGTTATATTTATATTCCCGAATTTCATAACAGAATTAAAATAAATGTACTTTGCATAGATAGTTATTTTGTTTTATAATTAGTAATCTAAGAAAATAATATATACATAATATTGTATAAAATAAAAAAATATTATTTGTAAATTTCTTAAACTTTTCCGATTAAACATTTCTTTGGTTATTCTAATAAAATATTTTTGCTAGTAATTAAAATATTGGTACTGGAATCTTTTCCAATATCTGGATGGTATATGTGCATGTTTCCATTAATCCTTAGCTGATACGCTTCCAATATATTTTCTTTTGATTATTTCAATTTTTATAATGTTGGCTCCATCGTTAGCATCATCGGTTGAGTATGATAGATCATCCTTTTTGGGCTTAATTATGGACGAGATTAGTGTTCGGTTTTCCTTTTTGTCTGACGAAGAAAGTAATTATTGAAACTACTGTAGTCATTAGCAATATCGGCATGTGACTTTCGTTTCATTGATTCATCATCGTATCCGGTATCTCATAGAATGAATTGACTTGGGAATTATCATTTTTAAGGTTACAGAACAATAGAATAAAATATAACTTTAATTTTTCTGGAAAAATAATAATTATATAACAATATTAACGTAGTTAATATAATCAGAGAGGTAATAAAATAATTTACCGACACTTCCCAAACAGTTGAGTAGATAATTTTGAGTTAACATCATAGGATCGAAATGCAAAATTTATTTTCATTATAGTGAAAGGCGTTTGAAATATTTTATAGTATTCGTAACTATTGTTAGCTTACTAATCATATCATTGAAATAGTTATTTTGTCATATTCGATGATGTCTACGAAAATAGACTTGCATTCAATTCCAATAACATAATTAACGAATTTTTTTAATATCTGTGTTTCTAACATTGTAATTAACTAAACTTAATCACTATATGGTATAACCATTTAGTGATAAAGATAAGTGATATTATATTATGCAAATAAAGATAAAATTTAAAGCTATTTTCCAATTTCTTATTTATTTCAGGCTATATTCTCTTTACATTAATTAGTATACAGAGGGACAGACAGAGAGAAAATATTTTGTACTATATGTAAAGGTTAGGTTAGGTTATATTATATCAGGTTAGGTTAGACGAGTTTAGGTTATCTTAGGGCTAACCTACCATATGTTAGATTACATTGGTTTAGGTTTCGTTACGTTAGGTTAATTTCAGTGAGGACGGCTGTTTCATAATATAGGGTATATTCTCTGTCTACTTTCGTACATTCTTTTTTTTCGAAAGACAAAGTCGGAGGGAAACATCAAAATATTAATAGTTTAGTTATACAAATTTGAACGTATACACCTCATTGAAAAATTTCTATTATATTCTTGAGTGAAATTTTTAAGGAATTATTATTTCAATTAAATACATCGATATGAAAATAAATAAGAACATTCGCATTATTTTAAATATTAAATAATATAATAGCCCAAGTTTACATTTTTTAAGAAATGTATGAAATTATTATATAATGTCATTTAAATTTAAATTAAACTAAGATATTGTTTAATTTCAAATAGGGAGATGTTAATTAAAATAACGGCCCTTTCAATGAATAACGAGATTATTCAATGAAAGGACCGCTATCAAATTTATAAAATAAATGAGTTATATATAGACCATTTTATCAAACGAATACATATTGAATATTTAGATCAACAGTTTTCGTAACATTTTTGACAATGTTATGTCATAAAAACATCCGACTGAAACGAAAATATTTGCATGGCTGAAAAAAGACATGAGTATTGGTGCTAGGAAATGGTCCATAAATACTATGTGAGGAACTTGAACGATAAAAATTTAATGATATATTTTTAAAGAAAATAATATAGTGAGATATTAAACCAAAAGTAACGGAAAAGACTGTAAAATATTTGACATGAAACTATTTTAATCGTCAAAATTAATTTCAAATCAAAGTAGGAAATATTGTCATACGTAGTGTTAATTTCATTCTAATAGACAACATATAATTATTAAAAACAAATAACCTTGTATAAATTGGTGTTAAAAGAATAAAAACGACACTCTTACTTGGAAGAAAAATAAATAATAATTTACAAAAACTTTTTCATAAAACGTCAATCAGATAAATTCTAATTTACTTACAATTATTTATTTAACTTACAATTATTTTTTAAAAATTATATATTCTATGATTTATTTATACCTCTTACGGAGAAAATATGGAAATAGTAAAACAGACAAAATCTACTCTCTTGGATGATGAACTGAATTAAGATTCAGAAAATAAGATTCAGTCTTATATGTAAACAGTAAAAGAGACAAAATCCATCCACACGCTTGGATGGTGAACTGATTTAACAATACAATAACATTATTCGTTTTCATTTGCAAGCTGTTGTGAGAAAAAAAATCCTATCTATACAATTATGTCAGTCATGCTTTTTTGCTCTAAATAATTTTTTTTTAATTATCACTCATTACCCACAAAATTGTATGGAAAACAAGATAGTTTTGAAACTAACATTATTAATTTTTTATGTGCAATGATATTCAATTTTCTTTATTAAGAAGCTATATCAAGACAGTACTGGCAACATTTGTAATGTTTTTCTATAAATTTATATGTATACATTTTTTTTTAATATACAAGTTAAATATATTGGTTTAACTTTTCAATTATACCTCTAGGAATTATAATGTACCAAATTATCGTCTTAATTACACATTTCCTATTGTGTGATTGTTGTGAAATGAAAATAAATGTAAAAGAGATAAGCCGTACTTCCACGTAACTACTCCCGATAGCAACCTATATCGTTACTTATGCTATGTTGTAGAGGAGACTAATAGTACTCGATATGGAAGAGATTACCTGTCTATATTTATTACTGGCGGAAATATTTAAGGAAGTGTCCGACAACAACTTTTTTTGAAAGCGTTATATATTAGTAAATTTATAATTTAGGAAAATTAAACTAAACTTGTGTATTCAAGTACATTTTGCAATTTATTTTACAATAGTTTTCGATGGCCAAGCCTAAATAAAAATATTACAAAAACGTAAATAAACATTTTATTAAACGATTTCCACAAGATATAATTATATATCCCCAACAGGGTGCAAAGTCTTATTAAAATCGAAGTGGTGCAATATGTTGAAAAATAATCAAAGTATGTTTACATATACTCTATGACCACTTCGTCGATACATTTAAACGTAATCGTTATTATTATATTCACAAATATCACCATTTAAAAATTGTTTACTACTTCTTTGTACGAAAGACTTACTTATGTGTTTAATTACGAATGATTTCAGCTCTCCGGTTGTTAGCGTTCCACGGGCCGGTCATATCCGTACATATTCGTACGTTTACGTACAAGATTATGATTAGCGAATAGCTGTGGTGCATTTTCAGTTTCATATTTACTCGGCTTCAAAAGTTCCTAATTGATAGATGTGTATTTAAAATAAAAAAAATATACAACAACATAAAGGCAAATATTTTGTATTTTTTTTTCAAAGTGGTTATTTAATTAGATCCTATGGAAATTAATTAATAAAAGATTTATTTACGTTTTTCTAATATTTTTGTTTAGGCTTGGTCTATCGAAAACTATTGTAAAATAAATTGCAAAATGTACAAAAGTATATAAATACCATTTACCTAACGTCAAAATTTACTTAAATATAACGCTTTGAAAAAAGTTTTCACCGGATACATTTTTATATCACCTTTTATATCTTTGCGATTAACCAAGATAGAGAGGTAATAGCTTCTGTATCAGGTACTACTAGCCTTCTCTACAATACAGCATAGATAACGACATAGGTTCCTTTCGGGTGTAGTTTCACCATGGAAGTACGGTTGGACTCTTCGTAAATTAAGATTAAAATTACTATTCTAATGGGACATGGTCCATATACGTATCAGAATATTGATACGACTGACTTGTCATCACAGATTACCCACTTTTCAGGCCGTAAATATCGGTAGCGGCTGTCGTATGCAATCGTCTGAGACCCGTACTATAAATGAAAGTGACTTGAATACACAATTTAGAATTGAATAAAGTATTTGTGTTTAACGATATTGTAAATCTCATTTTATCTATACCCTCCTGTAACACGTAGAAGCTTTTTGAAATGTTCCAAATTCTAATTTATTAAATGCAAATACATTACCTCGCGTTTAAATAGATGGAATAACAACAAGATATTATTTAATATATAAGTAATTTCTTGATAAAAAAAAATGATATACAGTAAATATAAAGCGAAAGTAATACGAACCAAACATCCTCACTTCAGACTCTGCTTTATACAAATTTCGAACAAAACAAGTATATTAACTGAGCTATTAGGGGGTTGATTATTATTGTCAATAATACATGTCAGTTTATTACATATGATTTACAACAACGAGGATGGAAAAGCGAGCACGTGTTTTGTAAATTGTACTTGCGTAGAATCATAATTGTACCCCGAGGATGTAGAATAAGTATATTTCTGGTAAATGATACGTAGTAGATACTAGGATAACGATGAGCTCATAATAATATTAAGTAAGATCTCGGCTATGAAGATATAAAATTGTATATTCTATAATACTTCAATCAATATTTTATTATTGTTTATTCAATAATAAAATATTAATCTTACTCACAAAATGAAATAATTATGTTTTAAATGTGCCTTCAATTTTTTTCTAATGCATCAATACTTTATGTCGGAAAAATATCACAGGTATAAAACGTATCTTGCGATGCAATATTTTTGTTGGAATTAGCGATTATTTTTGTCATAACATGCAGAATATTAACTCAATCATCTAAAATTTATACAGTATTCATCGTGGTAAGAGATCCAAAACCAAATATTAAATACTAGTAATAAGTATTTTTTGGACAGATGCTTATATATTTAAAATACTTACCAAGCATACTTTAATAAACATGTGAATTTTTTTTTTATTAGTTTTATAGTTTTTCAGGTTAGATTAGAAAACCGTTTTGTACTGAGGCATTCTGTAACTCTAATTATTTTAAAAAGTCATCCAACTCTAAATTGGTAATACGGTCCTTATTTCAAAGAAAATAATTTATGACACGAAATATGCAAAAAATAATAAGATTTATAAAACATACATGAAATCGCGTTTCGTAGCTTAATTCCATAGCATTATTAAATTGTTTTAATAAATTTATGGCGGTGCTCTGATCGTGTTTGCATATTATTATTTATTATAAATGATTTCGATAAGTAGTATCGCGATTTGAGACATCTATCAACTTCACCATTTTAAACGTACATGCATTCAGTTTCAATTTTCATATTACGCTACGAGTACTTAATACTCGCGTGGAAACCTGTGATAATTTCAACATGTTATACTTTAACGTTGCAACACATTATACATCTTACATATTTATAAGCTTATATATACATACTTGTTATGTATTTTCTTATGTACATATATATGAATTTTATCGCAAAATTGAAAATGGAAATAGTAAAGATTCCGTTTCTTGAGCTCATGCCTAAATTATGAATATCTAATCTAACTTCTTGATAAAGCTACACAGTTTTGTTAAAGTGATGGTTTTTTTAAATCTACATATTTTTGTATTATATTTTGAAGATTAAAGTTTAATTATTAAAGATTAAAGGACAAGCACTAAAATATAAATTGTTTTACTTCTATAAAAATTTATGTCATTTTTCCCGATGAAAATATGTTGCTAAATAATTTTTTTGCAGGCGTAAGAAAAAAATCTTTGCCCGTACCTCCTTAGTTGAATAATTTAAATGGATCCAAACAATTTGGAATTAAACATTTACTGAACGTAAATTTGACATATGCGGCGGCACTTTCAAATAAATTGCAAGGACTTATTTTTTATTCTTATAAATCAAAAATTACATTTTCAATATTTGGCTACGGAACCCTATAAACTTGTATATTTAGTAAGTTTTTAGGTGAAGTTTGTAAAGACACGAAATGAAATTTTAAAAAAATTATTGTTTTATTAGATTCTTTGAACGCCATTATTTTTTTTTCTATTTAACTTTTTTAAGCTAGTAAGAAAATAGATAAATAAATCTCCTTTTTTTCCACAACGGTTCAGTGGGTTTTCCATAGAAGGATTGCGTAATAAACTCCATTCCATGTATAATTTTATAAAAGATAACTAATCAGGATTATCACCCCTTCCCAGAACCAAAACGGTAACTAAAACTAGAAAACCGAATTTTTCCACTTTACTTGCACCGAACTTACACAGATTTTTTTCTGTGCGTTTTTAAATTCCGGTGTATGGGGATATGCCAGATTTTTCAACCATTGTCTCAATCGAAAACACAACACTACAAAAGTAAAATTATTTAAGCACATTTGTCTCCTTTTTTCCACAAAACGGCACGACGGATCTTTCAAAAAGGCCTGTGTAAGAAACTCCATACAATATAAAATGTTTGAAAGATCATTAATTATGGTTGTCACCCCTTCTTAGACGCAAAAAAGCAGCCAAAACTTAGAAGCCGAATTTTCCCACTTTACTTGCACCGAGCTTGTACAAATTTTCTGTCTGTGTATTTTTAAGTTCTGGACTGTTAGGGCATAGCTATGGTTTTCAAACATTTTCTCACTCGAGATTAGCCTTATAAAAGCTAAATTTCTTTAGCAAGTTTGTCGCCTTTTTCCCAAAATGGCTCGGCAGATATTTCATAAAAAGCTCCCTTAAAAAACTAAATATATAATTTTTATATAATTTTTTGAAAAATAATTAATAAAGATCTTAAACCCCTTTCAGAATTGATATAATGGAAAAACTTGGAAGCCAAATTTTTCCACTTTATTTGCACCGAGTATACACAGACTTTTTTGCAGTGCCTTTTTCAATTGTCTTCCTGATTTTTATTCAGCGGTCGCTCAGTATAATTTCTATTTTCTTTTTCAATATTTTTTCGGTTATCACAACCTTTGGGCGCACTGAGTGAGGTTAATTTTCTAACGATTCTATCTGACTGAAAGAGTTGGGTCTAACGTTTCACAGTAGCAAATGATTGTTTAATATACTGCAGATGCTTATTCAAAGTTTTCCTTAGTTGATTTTATTTTTTCGTGACAAATCTATTGCAAATCAAAACCCAATGCCATATCTTTGCTAAGTATAGCAGGATTAAAAAATTTAATTTTACAATTATATAAGCGTAATGAAGCTACTGATGCCAAACTTTCTTTCTATACTAATTAGGAGTCTGTTCAAAACGATTTACTAAAAAAGTTTTGCAAGAACAGGCTAGAAAGGGTAGTAAACTCTTTCCAACCACCCCTTTCAATACACCTCAATCTAAAATAATATACGCTTTCTTTTCTACTACAGGTATTTTGTGTTAGAATATTGGCCGAACCCTAACTTATTTCAAAATTAAATAGTATTAAAATTTATTGTTATCAACTAGCAGCGCCCGTAAATTATAATGTGAAAGAAGTTTTGGAATAAAATAAATATAGGGAGAAACTAAAATAAATATATGTATGCCTTTTGGAAACTAATAAGCAAAGGGGAAACAAAAACTAATTAAAACGTGTTTTGTCTACTCGTGTCTATGCGTATATAATCAATATATATTACAAAAGGAAGTGTACAATGTGAGTGCCGCTAAAACTCAGAAACGAGCCCCGGTATGATCAAGGGAGTTATATGGTGTGGTAGCCCTCTATCTCCATCCATGAAGAAGTTTCGCTCTCTAGAAATTTCTAGAACAACCCAGAACCTTCAAGAGTATTCGTGAGCATTCCACAATATTTCAGAATATCCCGGAACATTCTGTAACATTGTGGAATAGTCTAGAATGTTCGGTGATATCCCGGAACATTCCAGATCATTGTGGAACATTCCGGGACACTCTCGAATGCTGAGGAATGTTCTGAAAAATTGTGAATCACTTGAAGTCTTTTTTGAATGGGTGGGGCTACCCATTGGTTGGGGTATATAAAGCAAGATCCGTAGTGGGTTTGAACGTCAGTTTCTTTTCAATGAAGTGAAGAATAAAAATAAACAGCGATTTTTTGGTTATCGAAGTGATGCAGTGACTGAATATAAATCGAAAATAGAGTGTGAAAGTTGTTTAAAGTATACTTAGGTTATTTCTTAATAAAAAGTTGATTTGATTTGTATTTTATGCAATACCCATACGTAAAATAGGAGGAAATCTTGCCAGTTCTGAAGCAAAAGGATAGCGAAAAAACGAAAGAGTCGAAGAGCGCGAAGTATGTTTATGTTCCCAACGAATGAGAATGAGCACCGTGAGAAGCGAAGAAAGTGAAGAACAACAAAATGAACGAATTCAAGAATCATAAATTGCAACAAATTCTTATATTAAAAGACTGCGAACCCAAGCCATGAAAATATCACCCTACGAGAAGCTCGGACGAGGACAAATAAACAGTACAACCAAACAAATTAAGCATTCCATTACGACCCAACGAAAGAATATAACAAACACAAATACGTCGTAACCAGAAAAATGGATACAATCTGCCAATTTTGCAGCCTCCTGAGGAATTCCTACTTTACATGACCGAGCACTTCCGCAGGAATTCCTACTTTACGAGAGAACACCAGAATCAAAACGCTTTTTTCAAAATATAAAAGCGTATAATACCTGCTTCCAAATGACTTCATTCGGTGTCACTTCGATCAACAATAAGAGATGCGAAATCGATTATGTTCTTTCTATCCAAGGATAGAAGAATGAGAAATAAATCAAGATGCACAAAGGATCTTACACAAATACAACCAACTTATTCACATATTCAAAACAGCGCCAGACCAAATGATTTCTCATAACTATAAAGTTATAAGTCGAGCCGACAAAGGACCACCTGGAAAACACGATTTAATGCACTTCAGATAGACGTAGTCGCTATCGAAATTATGGACCATAAAAACACAAGCTGTAATATAAACGAAGGAGAAAATAACTACAACGCATTGCAAAAACACACCGTTCATATGATGCCCTCCAATATCTATTAATATTTCTGTACGGAGAGGACGGACATCATTTTAATGTAAAACAAATTAAAACCTGAAACAGGTGTAAAAACAAACAAAAAATTATCTTCCAAGGAGTTTTATGCTTATCGCTTAATGATCAGAGAAAATGAAACATACAATCATATTCTCAATACTCGTCGTTTATTCACAGAGAATTTCTGGTAGATATGTATGTAAAAATAAGAACGGAACGGACGCTTTACAAAAGACTGAATCAGAAGAAACTATGCACGGAAGAATACATCCACCTTCGAAAAGTGATCAAAAATGACAAAAACATTGACGATATTGGAACAATGGTAATTCTATCCTCATCTTACATGGAAAGTACAAGCCACATGCACGAATACACTCAAGATGGCTTACGTAAGAAAATACCGACAAGCCCCCGTGGATCCACACGACATAATGACCCGAGTTTTCCAACAAAAAGAAATCATCACAAAATACATATCTTTGGAACCGTTATATGCTGGATGTACATAATCGAATGGCATACGGCTACAGAATTCGTTTCACGGATATTGACAAAATTATCCAAGCTGAATGATTTCCCAATCCACAAAAAGATCCAGAAATATAAACATTGTTGTGAAAACATGATTCACGTACCATGCGGATCATTAAACCCCGATTTGCAATGTATAAATGATGAAAAATGTACAAAAAAATACCCAAAACCATACTTGGACAACACAAAAACCGGAGATGATAGCTATTTCAAATACAGAAGATGATCCCCCGAAAAACGTGGCTTCGCAACAAGAATACGAATAAGAGGCAGAGACGAACTGGAAATAGATAATCAATTTGTAGTACCATATAACCCACTACTTTCCAAAATGTTCCAAGCGCACACAAATGTAAAATACTGCAATTCACTGAAATCCATTAAATATGTCTGTAAGTATGTGAACAAAGGCAGAAGCATGGTAGTATTTCAAATAGCCAAAGACAGCGAACAAAAAAAAAAGACGAGGTCCTCATGTCGACGAGATTCTCATCTTCCGGTTTTCCCATACACGAACACAAACCAAATGTGCAAGATCTAGCAGTGCATTTGGAGAATGTATAGAGAGTTTACTTCGCAAAAGGCGAGAAAAATTACAAGCGAACCACCTAATAACAACATTAACAGCTTTTTTCCGATTGTGCCAAACGGATCCATTCGCGAAAACATTACTATATGTCGACGTCCCTACCTATTGTACACGGAACACAACAAGAAAAATCTTTCAACGACGAAAACAAGAAATTCCAGTAGATGATCATCCAGGAATCATAAAAACTAACGCACTATTTTTTTGAAAACTAACACACATTTTCTGGATGTTGCTACACAAATTACGGGGACTAACAAGTTTTACAGATATCAAGTCTGTTAATGGTTACCTATGCCAGACGTACAGATAAGCATGCTAACACTTAGGACTACTGAAAAACGACAACCAGTGGGAATTAATACTACAAGAAGCCACTCTCACAGCCTTAGTTGAACAAGTTAGAGACTTTTTCGCCATATTACTAACAACACGTAACCCATCGAATCCAAAATAGCTATGAGACTCCTTCAAAAAGAGTATGAGTGATGACATACTGTATCAAATCTGACAAGCTCATCAAGAACTAGCCATCAAATTCAACAACGATATCTTCAATGAAACACTCATTCGCCTAGAAGAGAAATATTTAGCCATAAAAAACCATTCCTTAGTACAACTTGGGATACCAGCACCGCGATGTTAGCACACGGAAGGCATCTTGCCTTCCGTGTGCTGTACTTTAACGTTATCATGGACCGGATCAACAACAACACAATTATTTAATTGGACGCACCAGGCGGCACCGAGAAACGTTTCTAATAAATCGATTACTGTCTAAAATACGTGTTAACAACACATGGCACTTACACTGGCACCATCCTCCATTGCCGCTACACTTATAGAAGGAGTATGAACTGTCCATTCCGCCTTACAACTGCCGTTGAATATAGCCGAAGAACAATTCACTGTATATAAAATCTCAAAACCATATAGACGGGATGAACTTCTAAAATAAACTGACATTTTCACTGGGACGAATACACAATTGCACATAAAAAATAACTCGAAGCCATGGACAAAACATTACAAGACTTGCAAGAAAACTCTTACTCATATTCTCAGGAGATTTTCGACAAACATTTCCAGTTATCCCCAAGTCAATTTCAGCAGACGAAATCAATGCGTGCTAAAAATATCACATCTCTGGCCACACGTACAGATACTGCGACTAACTAAAAATATGAAAGTGTCGATAGATGAAACAACAGCACATTTTGCTCAAAAAGTTTTACGAATAAGCAAAGGCAAATATTACTGACCAGACGACCGGCCACATTGAACTCAACAGTCATAACATAACCACATACTGAGAACGAACTCATCGATGAAATTTATCCAAACATGGTTCATAATTATACCAGTCCAGAGTGGGTAATTCAGAGGGAAATGTTGGCAAAACTATGTAATTGGAACAAAGATGATCGTCAAACAGCTATCTAATGACATCATCAAAGCCGATTATATAACTGGTCACAAAGGAGTCACAGTATTTATCCCCAGAACACCACTGAGCAATTTAAAAGACTGCAATTTCCAATAAAATTAGCCTATAGTTTTATAATTAAAAAAGGCAAGGATAAACTTTAAAACATTACGGCATCAACCTCAAATAAACCTGTCCTCACGGCCTCGACTATTGCTCTCGGGTAGTATATTATTAGTAGATTATTATAGTATATTATTAATTTGTCTATTACAACTACCACACAATCTCAAATCAACTCCCTGAGCGAAGCCGGGTACCCCATCTAGTTACGTAATATAAAAATCGAGAACTTAATGTTGGTTCAAAATCTAGTACTCGACTGCAAACCAAAATTCCAAATATAGAATTTAATACTGCAGATATGATATACAATTCTATACATTTTTACACACATGTATTTCGTATATATATATATATATATATATATATATATATATATATATATATATATATATATAAACGAAGCAAAATGATGACTTCCAGTTGCAGATCCCACAAAAATTTGGCGTTTACTTTTAATCGCGCTCAAATGCCGCATAACCATTACGGTTATTGTGTGTGACGCGTAATTTTAAATGTTGAAGTAAACATTCATGTGTAAAGATGTATGTAAAAGATAGTTTTAAAATATTTCTTTGCCAATCATAATAGCTATAAGTTCTAACCAAAAGAAGAGATGTTGTGCATACTTTTTAAAAAATTTTTGAGAATCTAGGTAGCCCCCTTAATTGATTCGATAATTACGAATGAATTATCTTTCCTCTTTATTACACAATACCTGTTTATTTCTGGCAGAAATTTCAATCGTTGATAGGGAAAATGTACTAAATCCTATTTCATTCGTCATTTCTTGTGAAAAGTGGTTGCGAGTAACACCAGCAAAAATAGAAGCAAATATTAAAATTTTGTAATTATGTATAGATATTTCACGGTAATTAGCTAAATATTATATTAAACGTCCATCTGAAAATAAGTGACTCCAATTTTTTTTATATTCTTCTTTTATTCAGAAAATGTGATGTCATTAGTTTTAATAATATCTTATCATTAGTTCCAATAATGCCAAAATGTTTATTCTAAATATGCGTTAATTGGAAGACTAGTTGCTGCACAACTAAAAACTTTACTCTAATCCATATAATAAAGTTCATTTTATGTAGTATGAATTCAGTACGTGGATAAATTTTGTCGTCGGATTTTAAAACTAAATTGCAAGATATATTTTCGAGCAAGGTTGCAGGTAATATTATAAAGAATTAAACGACATAAAACTTAAACCCCTTTTCTAGAATTACCAAACTATTATTTTTTCTGAAATAAAAATAAAAAATGGGACATAAAAAATGTGACCATGTAATCTGTATCGCAATCTTTACTAAAGACTTAAATTGTTTAATTAAATTCACATCATTTAACGCTAATTTAATTTAATGAATAAATAAATAACACCAGCAAAATAAAATATATTAAAATACATATATGTTAACACGCACACTTGTACACGTGTACGGATGGAATTTCAGGTTGCGATGCGGATCAAAATTCTTGACGAATCTGCCAGCAGTGAGCACATACAATTAATGATTTTTGCGCTATTTCCCAAGATTGTAAATCATCAATTAAATTTAAAATAACTTTAGGCACTAAACAGATTACTGCTGATTCTATATCGACAAACAACCGATTGCAAAACAATGCACACAAAGGTACTTCGATTTTCATAAAACGGTGCAGGAAACCCAAGGCATCCAGCAGCTCACAAGTTTCGAGTGATTATTTTACAGATAATTAAGTATGTGAACAAAATAAAATAAACAAATGAATATGGAATCTTCAGAGCATGCCTTGTTAAAAATTTGCTACCATAATAATCCATTATTCATTTAATTAATTGTAATCCATGTGAATATATAATAAATAAACACGCTATATAAATAAATGTTATTGCATGCGTGTTTACATTCTTAACAAATATGTCGAGTAATATTTTAAATGGGACTGACTATGCACATACGAACATTATCGTTTCCTTTAACGTTGTTACTACAAGCGTTAAATTGCTAAACATTTTGCTTGTACCATCTGCCGCATACATTTTGGCTCAAATGTGTTTGCCTACATACACAAATTATCACAGAGCTCTCAGCCAGAAAGCAGGTACTATTTACGTTTTTCCTACCACCGATATGAAGTTGTGTAAATTGTGTTTCTATCTACAACACGTGGATATCTGGCTCGATATTTATTCTTGTTATAAGAAATAAAGAATCTGATGAGTGTCAATCTTATTTCTGCAGTTAATTAAGAATTTAAAAAAATTCTTGAGTAAATCTATGGAGGTAATTTTTTTATTCGATATTGGTGGACAATTCAAAAGATATTTAAGCTTGTGTAAATCTGTAGGCACTTTCCAGAAATATATACCATTTTTTAAATTATTAACCTTATTGATATATAAAATTGATGATGTTTATTTATATAAAATATACTAGCAAGTCACTTTATGTTATGACGTAATGACTTCAACCACCCTTATAAAGGAATAAATCGAATTTTTAATACGAAGTTGTAAGGTTTGCACATATATTACAAACAATTATTAGTTTTTTTAAAGATTATTTAAAATTAAAGAAAATAATATTTATTGCAATTAATTCGGAGACCCTGAAGTTACGGTAATTCAATAATTGAAACTTATTAAAAGTGCGCAAGCAAACAATATTTCTATCAGCCTATTAAGAAGCAACGAGACTCACAGTTCTTATTAAATTTAATTTTTTCACGAATCAAACGGAAATATTTAAAAATATTTTCACGAATCAAACGGACATGCATCTACACAACTTTACCGAGACGGAGAGTTTTTACAGTGTATAATTTATTTATACAAAATATATTTTAAAATTAATAAAAGGTCAAAGCGGAGAATTACAATGGCTCCATTGAATCAATAACCACAGTGTCAATTTATAGCATCATTGTTTTAAAACGTAAGAAAATATAAGAAATATTAATAACGGAATATATGGTAATGAATTTGAAAGTAAAGAAACAAATCATTACATGGATTTCCTCTGTATCATTATTTTGGAAAATATTAGTTCAAGAAGAAAATATCTCGCGTGCTCAAAAAATTTCTTTATTTGAATGAATTTTCCACGTGACTAAATTAATAGATTAGAGCAACCTTTAATACATATTATGGAAAACGAAAAATGTAGACTACAAAGAAGTCCCTAATAATATCAATTGTTTAAAAAATTAATTGATTATTAAATTTTGACTACTAAAGAGTGAGGATCTGTGTTAAACGAATAGGCCAAAACATGGAATCGACAATTATAGCTTCAAAAACTACATCCGCAAAAAAATGAAGTTGATTTTTAATAATATTTCACTTCAGATATATAAATTCGCATACAATTACGATATATGTAATTTCTTTACAAATTTTTTTATCTTCTTGACCGTTATCTGTGTAATACTAATAATTTAAACATTACGTAACTCGATGTTATCCACTTATCTTCTGTCACCTACTTAACCTACATCTGCAACCTTGTCGGAAAAGTCTGGCTCAAATACAATATATAATTCCATTCCCGCTCCTCTATGCTCATTTCGTAATTGCGCCATATTTAGTGGAAAATGATACTCGATATTATTATCGTCACCCTAATTTTCTTTTGTGATTGAATTCGTGGCGAGCAATATAGCCGTAGCATGTTTTTATGAAATTCTTAAAAATCAACTCTCATATAAATTTTAAGCTTAGTTGGGCGCTAGAAGGAACAATTAACTAACATTAAAATGTTGCGGTACAAAATGTTTAGGAAAGACCTTTAAATTAAATTTTAAACGAAATATTTTTGTATTAAAACATAAAAGTATATTATAAACAAAAATTTATAATGAAAAATATATCTCTTAAATTAAAATAAAATAAAAACTCATTTTTCTATTTTTTTAAATGAAATTAATTTAAAAAATTTCCAGTAATTGATTATCTTTGGTTATTTTCAATTCCTTTTTGTTGAATAGATAACATCAAACCTTATATTACACCTGAATTTAATATCGACGATATTATCAAGGTTTTTAAAATAATATTTTTAATTTATCTTTCTATTAGAGCGGTAAAATTTTAAAACTATGTTAATTCATATACCAGAAAGAAATACACGTTGTCAAGTATTGCCCGAGAATAATTAATTAATTTTTAATAAATAATACATCACGAATCCATTAATGGAATTTTAGTAACTAATCCATCCACCAGTTACTACTTTAATAACATTTATGTATTAAACTACCATAAAATTCAAATAAATGAAATTAATTTCTTTTGGATCGAGTTTTTTTCTTGATATTCCTGTTTTAGGTAATAAACAAAATCGTAATATTCGGTGAGGTAATATTTAATTAGCTGAAGTGAACTAATATTACAATTGCTCCTATGTCTATTTTTGTAATAAATTGAACATACTTTTGCAGAAAGAAAAAAAGACACAGAACTTATACAAGTACATGGACTCTAAAACAGAAATTGCGATTTAATTGATTCGTTATAATACAATTTTTAATGGTGAATTTTATTTTTGTTACACCTTTTTTATTTTTTATCAGGTCTGAATATTGTTTAATAACCTATCGTCGTATCTAAATGATTTATATTCTCTTCTTGATTTAAAATGTAAATATTGTAAATAATTGTTTGAGAATAAGTGATGAATATTGACTAAACTCAGTTTAAAAAGAAGAAAATTTGATTTGAGTTTATTACTTTCTAGTGTTTGGCACAAAATCAGCTTAACTTATTAGTATAAAACTTCCGCTATTCTATGATGTATAATATTCTTTTGGAAAAGTTACATATATTTTAGAAAGTGTAAGCAACGAGCAATAATTATAATAGAGGGGAAGAAAATTTTTAAGGCCAAACCTTATACCGGTTAAACCATTGTAGGCACTTTAAAACAATTACTAAAATTATATAATTTATAAAGAGATCAATTTGCAAAGATGTGTATATAGTACTGGTTATTATAGATAATTTGTTATTACAAAATTTACAAGATTTTTTACATAAAAAGGAAAAAATATTGTTTTTATTATGTAACTAACGTACCAGTCCATCTTTATAGCCGTTTTACATAGAAAATCTTTGATATGTAAACTTGAAATTTTATATTGCTTATTTCCACAGTCCTGTTCAAATAATGAATTCCTTCACTCGTGAAAAGTTTTAAATACTTCGTAGCGTCAAAAAGAAAGGAAAAGGATAAAGGACCTTTATCAGAGTTGAGCATAATTTTACTTCGTCACACATTTGCTTAATCAGGGCAAAAATATTTCCAGATTCGTATCAATTTTGCGAAAATGTAACGTACTGAGATTTATCATTTAAATTGCTGACATTCTTGCTTCCGACGGGATCCGAAACTGTTTACTTTATTTTGTAGTTTATTGTTTCATACGGCTTATGTCAGGTACTCTTAGCAGTCACGTTGTTATTGTAGGTTTAGTGTTTATATATTATAGTAGGTTAGGTTTGAGGTTTAAACATAAGTACTACGATAATATAGGGTAATATTTATATTTCCAAGTAAGCTGTGTTATTATTGCAAAATTACCTCAAGGGGCGATGGGTGACTTCTAAGGTTACTACAAATGTTAACTTCCTATTGAGTAATCTATATTTAGAAATTTCATAATTTATACCTCAAAAACAGAGACCATATTGAAGTTATACTGAGAGAATTTCCAGTGCTCAAGGAAATCTCAGCTTCCTTTTTTAAGTATCATATTAATTTCGATACTGGGGAAAAGTCATATTATAAGGACCCTTTTCGTCACTTTCTACATAATAGCTCTGATAAATAAACATATCATTGCGATTTGGACGATATAATCAAAAATCTATACCTGAATAATATCATAGTCATTAACTGTATTAAAAATAAATGGACAACGGAGTAAGTGAGTAGATATAAAATACTGCATGGCCTGATATTACTCCGATCTTCCACCATTACCTGAGTAGATATACACTTACAGGACGAAAATAGTTTCATAAAAAATATCTATCAGAGACATTTTCTATAATATTTGACCAATACTTTTTATAATTATTACATACGCGGACAATATCACTAAAAGTAAAGTAAGCTAATAGCAAAATGAGCTGCAGAGACAGAGAAACCAGGGCCTCTTAATTAGAACCTTTGACCGGGGTATTTTATATTTAAGCGTAGCTCTTCTATCAGACCATACGTTGTAACCTCAACTCGTTTCTAGGCTATGTAGTACGTCAGGTACAATGAGTCAGAAGAATTGTAATAAGATTTCAGCACATGCTACATTGACTCTGATTAAAACGAATAGAACGTAGGTAACGGATGTGTCACTACTTTCGGCGGATTTTGGTCTATTTTCGTCTAGTTTAAGAGTGTCTAAGGTAGGAAACCTGAGTAAAAAAGGAACAGAGAATTCTTCTAGCTTCAAATTTCATTTACCATCTAAATTCTTTCATGAGTTTTTATTAGGTTAACATACAATTTTCCTCAAAAGTTAGGTATTAAATAATTTCCTATGTGATATTATTGATTTCAATAATCAAATACTTGCTCTAAACAAATTTCGAATACAACTACTTAATATCGAATACATTTAGATATTTCATTGCATAACATATAATATTATATGAATAAAACATAGATTTTATTTTATTTCAATTTAATTTTCATATCCTGCCAGAAAAGTTTTAATTTTGCTACAACAAGTAGGTCACACTCGAAAAATATGAAATTAAAACTAATGAGAGACGTAAACATAAAATTTGAAACTTTAATCAACTAAAGCGAACATTTTAAAAAATCAGATTAAACAACAGGGTGAACTAAATGCTACTATTGAACAAAATTATGTTGATAATATACCAACGTTTTACTTGAAGAAATTGAATAAGTCACTTTTATAATATAAAAAGCAATTCAACGAAATGCAGATTTAAAGTAAATAGGGGGACAATATAAAGACATGAATAGAACATAACCCCCATATATTATTATATTCATCCATCATAAGACAGTTACGTGTTTTATTTCTATCTAGATACAAATAGATATTTCATGACCCTTAATCGGGAAAAAAACATAATTCCGCCTAAAAACCTTTGTTAGGTTACAGAACGATTTAAAATATTACATTTACCTACACTTGATTTCACCCAAAATTTAAAAAAAAACGTTGACTTGAAAGATTATCAATCTTCAACAAGTGACTTAATTGTCATGGTTATGGTTATGCAACAAAAGAATGTAGCAAGATTAGCTCTTCATTTCTGAATACCTTAACCATTCACCTAAAATATAAGGAAAGAAGATGACTATTTGGATAGATAGAAAAACAAAGTGTATAATTGTTCTTTTTGCTATGATTCATAATTTAATATATTTGGCGTTAATTTCGTAGAAATTCATTTTTCACAAGTAAACGAAAATACGTGACGTAGTATTATTTCTACTTTGTTTAAGTTCTTTACCACGACTAGGTTTCGTTGTATTACAACATCTTCAGGTGGGCTATTGGCAAAGATTTTTGGGCCATTAGCAAAGATCTTTCTAGAATCCAAATTGACAAAAATATATTATGTGACATTATAAATGCAATAGGGATTTTTTTATTTGTACTGCCTTTACTCCTCAACTACAAAATAAGCCTGTATTAAATTTTAAAATAATTTAGCAGTACCCCAAATATTATAATAGAATAACAAAGTTGAATTCATAATTAAAAAATATCCTGTTAGGAAAAAGCGTTGAACACACAGACTTTTCTATTTAACTTATTCCTTTAACTCTGTGCATTTTAAACTACTTAGCTATTTTCAACGCTTAGAGACAACATTTTCATAAGAACGTATCTTTTTTTCAATTTCACCGCCATTTTGTTCCTTTTCTCAACTCTAATTGAAGAATTTCGCTTACTTGAGTAGTTAAAATAACATTTTAAAAGAAAAAATTAAATATTATAAAAATATATTACTACGAAAAATATTTATAGATATTTTCAAGAAATGTAGGTGTGCAAACCACAAAAGACCGTCAAAAAACCACAAAAGACACTTACAATGTGGCCATGAGTAAAACTTATTTCCTCTGTCTCCAGCGTCGCTTTCGATAATGGAATTCGCTTTTACTATTATATGCAACAGACCAAAATTCATAAAATAATGGCTTGAATACAGGTATATAATGCAGTCAAAAATTGACCACCTAAGCTTTTTGGTGAAATGTTAATATAAATTAAATAAAATCGGATATTTAGATACACTCCGTAAGTGGCTTGTGCCCCGTCCGTTAAATGCCTTCTTACACCAATCCCTTTGTAAACGTAAAATGATGTTTTGAATTGTTTGGCACCGCACAATGAAATTAAATGCTTTCTTTTCAACGGTAGCATCTGCTTAACTATGTAATTTAGTCTCAGGCAAGCTTCTGTTACTCGATAGTTTGGAGTGTGAAGTTGTTTTAATATTAAATTTCAAAATGAAGTAATACTATTTTTTTTAAATATCTATACACATTTGCATATAGATATTTAAAAAAAATGTTTACAAAACAACACCAGGTATGGATATTTTAATTAAAAGAAATAGTGGTTACATTAATATTAGGGTAGAAATAGTTAGAATTTGAATTTATTTTTGGAATATTCCATAAAGAGGGATAATACAGTCAAGTGAAGAATTCCAGGGCATAAAATATTTCCACTTTATTTTTCATGAGTAGTTTTTCTTTGGAAAGAGTTTGAGTCAATGTACCTATCATCACGTCACTTTAGCTGATGTCTTCATGATTATATAATAAATAATAAATAAAAAGAAGCTATGGTTAAATTCCCATTTGAATAAATAGTTATAATTCGAGCTTTCATTTTTATGGAACATTTCCCGAACTAAATTGAGAATATAAGAAGATGGGGACTATCTATATCACTATTAAAGTAACAAAATGCCAATCAAGTCATTTTTACATAATTTTTGTTCTTATTATTATTCTTTCCCTTATTTCAACTGACAATATTCTAATATTTTCAAATATGAAATAAACGTAAAAACGTCATCAAAAACCACGAAAACTAGGAATAAAAACTTGATTAACTCTGACATAAACTATAAAGAAAATGTTTTTAAAAAAATAACAATCATGTAATATTTTTCTGAGAAATTGCAAATTTAAGTAATTCTATCTTGTTTGCGCTAAATTTACACGAACTCAAAAAAACTCAATGCAAAATGTTATATGTAATTTACAATTTTGAAATATAAAAGTACAGTATTTTGGGTATAAACAAAATTTTTTCCAGAGAACCACGCCGTTATTATGATTGGCTGGATTAACCGCTGTTCGCGCCTTCGTGGTAGGCCTGCGGTGGCGCAAACGTTCTCCGACCATGGCAGTGCAGTAGGTATAAGCAGACCCGATTGAGGGCCCTTCGTTTGATGTCGCTGCTAATCTTTAAATCGGCCACTCTGCAAAGACTATCGTGGCTGGAAAATAGCTTGACAGCCCGTCCCATTTTCTATTTAAGTAGAGGCGTGTTATCCTCCTTTAGGAACACCAAGTCGTTGATCCGTAGTAAAGGGTGCTGACAACGGGACTTGCTGTGATGCTGCTGTTCCACCAGCCACTCACTGCTCCATCTAAGCCAGAAATGTCGTCTTAATTCTTCAATGTGCTCGTAGCTTGTTGTATACTTGGGGATTGGTGCCGATGGAAGTAAAGTGAGTAGTCGATTAATTAAGAAGTGACCCGAAGTTAAGGGGAACAGGTCGTTAGAATCGATTGTTAAAGAAGTGAGTGGACAGCTGCATGAACAATGTTTCTAGCTCCTCATAAATTAAATTAGTATTGCCCATAATATGGTTTCTTTTTTATGGTTTATATTAGTACGATGTTTTAGTTAATTTTTGGACATCTTAACTAATACTGTACCCAGAAGCACTTGTTTATTGTGACAAATTGAAGATGTTGCAGATAAACACTGTACTGCTACGTTATTTGTATTCTTCGACGTTTCATGCTTAGCGTTGTTTATATGTAGTAATGTGTTATATCTATGTTCGCATATTCGACAAGATGATCGGAGGAGACGACATTGTAACTAATTATGTCCTCTTCGAAGGAAGTTCAAACATAAACTTAATTTAGATATTTCAATATTTCTCATTTAGGGTTCAAAGCTTTTAATTTAGAACAAACGAATATTCTATAACCTTCCTTGCAAACTCACAAACAGGTTTGTTGCGAGGGAATTTATTTTCACTTGATCCTATTCCAAAATATTTTAATGATTGTTTGAAAATTATATATATATATATATATATATATATATATATATATACATATATATATATATATATATATATATATATATTAATGTATCCAACTTGTCGGTAGGTTGATCTAGCGAGATTCATGTTTTAAAGTATTAATGCAAAATAATGTTTTGAAATGGTTATTTGTGAGTACGTTAACTTTATTATATCGTTCGTAAATAAGTTCTCAAGCAATTTTATAACTGATCGCTATAAATAAAATAGATTGAATTACTTTCTTCACTCCATCCTCCAATGGAGATCTTAAATAATAAAATGTAATTATTGCCGGCATTGACGCATTTAAATTAATTAATAAATGAAACGTACGAGTATATGTGAATTCCAACCATGTAAAATAATTGCCATAAAATTTAGCTAATTTAATTTTAGGTTAACGAATGCTAGCTTCTACATTTTTTAACATCTGATTTCAAGAGATACGTCATCATTTTTAAGAATATCATAGGGAAATGTTTTAACAATTTTTTGAGCAATAGATAATAAATTAACGAAAAGTGTCTCAATGGACTCTCGTTGTGAAACTTGTTCGTCAATATCAGAATCCAATCTGTCGATCTAAGATTGAACAGAATTTATGTAATAGTATATTTTTACTAAGTTCACTAAATTGCAAATCCGATAAAACATGTGGAGATGTACTTTATATAACAAAAATGTATTCTTTAAATTTTTTTAAACGATCTTTTATGATGCAGAATTGTATAATTAAATTTCTTAATAACCTTTTCTTTTCTTTATTAAATGGCACATCGTCTAACTTATGCTAAATTATATTTTATTTTCAAGTCTAAAATATAAATGTTTGAAATAAGAAAAAAAATTGCTAACGAGAAGTAAATTTGTTAAAAGTGGTTTTCTTGGTATTTATTGAAATAACTACGATCGAAGCATATAAAATATATAAAAATATGTTTTTAATGAAGTGTATACATATTCTTGGAATGAAACAAATTTTCGTAAAAATGCATTGATTTCACCGAATATATCCGAAAAGGGATGAAATTACATTATTATCTTGGTTAATTATAAAATGAAATATAGTGATATCCACCTACAAACTATATAAATTAATTAACTAACTTTGTGTAATAGATTTACTGAAATATTAACGTTTTACATAAATTCTCAACCGAAAATTGCATTTCCTTTGCCAACCTGGAGTGTGATCAGAACTGTAATATTTTTAAAATGACCTGATTAGTAATAAACTCTTTAAATTAACCTTTTCGCGCAAAAAAACTTGCAGCGTTTTTATAATTACAAGCATTAAAGGAGAGCAGGAAATTTGAATTTCAATTCTTCTTTAAAGCAAAATTATAATATATTTATAAATATTTATTTTAAGCGTTTAGAGTAATAAAAACTTACAGTTTGATTAACAAAATATATATCGGTCTATTTCTCTATTGCGTTCGGAATTTTTTTAAATATGTCTTTCTATTTAATAATCTTTTACACAAGCGATTTCTGCAGGGTTCAAAATTAAGAAAAATAGGTTTTAAAATTTAACGAGGACATATTTTCATGTTTACTTATTGTTTCGTATTGTTGTCATTTAATCCAATGACTTTAAGTACATACTTGTAATTTTTCGTGTCACTCTTCAAGAGCCTCGCTTAATACTGACAAAATAAATTGAGGGTTTCGCATAAACGTATACTGAACCTCTCCACGAAGTGGAGTTGCCTCCTTTTATGTATTGGTTTAGGTACAATTAATGGACGGGAATTCTAGATATGAAACACGTGTCTTCATTTGTTTCATCACGGACCCTTAGTTTTTATTTGATTAGTGAATTTCTCTCTTTATGTCATTTTATCACTAACTTGTAAGAGTAAATTTAATAAAGACCCATATTCACCGAGACATAAAACGAAAAGAAAATAGAAATTAAATAGACGAAAAATGAATTTATTTAAGCATACGGATAAAGGCAGTTTCTTAATAATCTTTTCTCTTCTTTATCTCATGGTACCTAGTCTAAGTTATTCACATTCATTATTAAATTTAGATAAATAGTGAATTAGATAAATAATAATAAATATAAAATCGAATTCAAGTCCAAGCTTATCTGGAATAATTCAATGGTATAAATCAGCTAAGATTAAAATTATATTTTTATGTTCCAAGCGGCAAATAATAATTAATATCAATCGATTTAAAAAGTAAATTTAGGATTATAATTTTATTGAATATTTTACAAAAGTAATCACTCTATGGTTTAGTAATTTACTTTAATGCATGTTAAATTAATTAAATAAATGAATATTAATCAAAAGTAGATACAATGATAAATTAATTGACCTTGAGGGAGAAACGTGTAAAGAAATTATTTCTGTCGAATATGTAATAGGCGGCACAATGATGGAAATTACGTAGAATAATGAAAATAAATGGTACTTCTCTTTCGTTAGACTTATTTACCTTTGAAGAGTGAGACTTCTCTCTTATTTACTTTATTCAATTCAAAATTATATTATTGGCCGTCCTTTTATAGAGTTTTAATTTATTAATACAAAAAGGACTTTGAAGAGTAAAAACTAATAATAGAAAATATTTTTAAATTGGAATAAATGTAATCAACTAAATTATTGCTCAACTTAACCATTATTAATTTTTGATTCATTAAAATAATTTAAACATTACCAGTTTTATCACATAAAACATTTTTTACATCAAAAAATAGTCTTAATAATTTCTACTGGACAAATTTCATACAAGATCAAAGTATTCATTGCAAAACTCTTCTTAAAAATAATTCAGTCTCAGTAAGTATAACGAGAATTCTATTTACTATAAAATGAAATCAGATATCAGAAAATTTGTTAGCAAATCAGAAACTTTTATGGAATTTAAATATGTGATAAATCTGAGTGAAACTTAATAAAGTGACATTTGTAGTTGTCGGTTGTATCAGTTGTTGATTATCCTCTGTAGGTAAAAAGCTATAAAAATTGAGTAAAAATGACTGAGTTCTAAAATCCTAACTTTTAAATTTAATATCAAGCAGGTACCTCCATAAATAATGAAGCTATGAAAAATATAAACCATTTTGGAAAGCGAATATAATACACGATTAATTACGAACGAATACATACTGTATATATTTAACAATTAGGTTTTACCTTGGCGTCATCCGCGTAAAATTAAGGAAACGTAAATTTAAAAAAAAAAGAATAGGTGTAAATTTCTATCAACCAGTTACATATGCATTATGTAAGTATTATTTTGAAAGTCATTTGCCAGATATGAAATTTAACTCTTATTGAGATACAGTGTGGCGCATCGCGCGAGTTAAAAGACCATAGTCCGGACTAAAACGCCATGATGAAATTAACCCATGAATTTCGCATGTTAAATTGAACATGCTTTCACGATTAAAAAAGTTCAGAGGTGCCATTTTATGTATAAAGTTGGGTTGTCACAACTCTCTAATGGGGCTTGTGTTGATGGAAATAGTACAACCAGAAATTAAATAAATAGCAGCTCTTGAATTGTTTGGAAATCGGAATATTTTTTAGCGTTTACGTTCACTAGTGTAAATTAAAATATGATTATTCGAAGCCTATATATTCACTTTGTAATAAGTTTTTCCATACGCAAAATTTCATTGAAATTATTTTAGCTTTAAAAGCGTGAAAGAAAAACAAACAAACACATATACAGACAACATTTCACTTTTAATACATTAATGAATATTACAGCCATCAACGACTATTTGTTTTCCGTATGTTTCGTGAAAACCAATTAAACCTGAATCTTACTTATTTCTACCTAACAGTTCTTTCTCTTGTCATATTGGTATGTGTATCTACCAACGATTTTATTTTTAATATATTTTATTTACTTTTTCAGCTACATGTTATTCTTGGTGTTACTACATGTCACCTTGGTGTCAATTTTTAAATGTTACGTTGGCGTAATCGTTTTTGTAAAAGAAGTCTATACCTACGTTATTCACGTGTTTTCGAAAACATTTACATTTAAAAATTTTTTTAAATATTTATAACCATTCCAAAAAATATTCTGATAATTATTGCCCAGTACACATAATACCAGGGTGCTATATACCATGCACCATATATAATGTATATACGTATATTAGGTGAAAACACTATTAAAGTAATATATTTAATAATTTTAAATTATGTTATATTAACCATTAAAAAGTTATCTTTCATAAACATTAAGTATTTATTACTGGTACATTATTTCTGACGGAAAAGGTAATTTTTAATAATATCAGAACAACCAAATGCTTTTCACACTTATGTATGACAGCCTTTGCGCATTTCTCCCTAATTTAATACGTGCATAAATAAAAAGAAACAAGAATAATTTTACAACTACTTATGTAACATCATTCATGCATTAAAATGTGAAATAGGAGCAACTCGATTTAACGTCAATCACCAATTTAAAAGAGAGGTTTTTAATAATTTGTGCTAAAAAGGTCGATTTTCTTTTATTAAAATACACGATTTTCTGTCATAAATTATAATAAGCTTTACGGCCAGTTATTTAAAAATTACATACCACCGATTTATTTTGAAATTCAACCTGGTATTTTTTTAAATGTATAACATTGATATATATATATGCGACTAAAACTGTCATATAGATTTAATTTCATTACAAAAATTCAATATGTTAGGTTTTTTTTTTAAATTAGCATTGTTACGTTTAAATTCATCAGCGTTTAAAATAACATTGAAGCAACATTGAACTTCAAACAGATTGCCGTATTTTGATGAGAGTCGAATAATTAGGAATGCATTTGTACGTAAATTTTTATTCTTCGTTAATTTTGAACTACGAATATATATTTCATCATATTTCAGCATTGTGATAATTATAAAATCTAAGGAAAACAAATGTTTTAATACATGCAGTGAAGAAATATTCATAATTCCGTTGCGATATGAATATTTAAATGTTGTAGCTATTTATTTTAATACTCTTTTGCATTAATTAACATTATTCAAAGATCGGCCAACTTGGTAATCATCGCTTGATTCATTGTTTAATTTACTTTTGCTGTCTTCTTCAATAAAACTTCCTCCCCATTATTATAGTGAGATAAATAGTTGGTTTTCATGACTTATTTACCTAAAAATTACCTTAGTTTAAAAAAAATAAAACTGGTGGTCTCAGGACTAAAATATTAAGTTATTGCGTACATTCTTTTACTCTTCTTTGACCTAAAGTTGAATCTGTCGTCATATTGGAAAATTGAGTTGATGAAAGGAATTTTTTTTCTTTAACTACATTTCAACATGGAATTTCATTTATGGTTATAAAATCAGTTTTAGAAATATTCGTAAGACAGCAAATCGTCATAATTACAGTGACTCGTAGTGTATTTCTGGATATTCTAAGAATGCAAAATCATATTGAAACAAAAATATGAAAAGTGGGGCAAGTTCTTTTTAAATTATCATTTCAGATAAATAAAGGGGTTGAAATACAAAATTTCTACCAAATTTGAAACTATTTCTTTTTTATGTGAGATCAGAATAAAAAATAAATTTTAAAAAATGGCGTGAGCATAAATATTTTATCAATTTGAAATAACTTTTAAAATTGTGCTCATTATATCTTTAAAACTAAGCAAAACCTTTTGCAAATACAAAAACTTGCCTAGTATAAAGTTATATTAATTACTTAAAATTATAAAAGTATCTTATAATTTTAAATTTAGTTGCAGTCCCATTTGAATAAATTACCTTGGAACTAATGGTTATTATTATTTAATCTTTTTTAGGTTCCATTCTTTAAAATTGAACCGTTCTAAAGTAACTCTGGTATCAGTCTGTATATCTATTAGAATCAATGTTTTTAAATACCATCTATATGGCTTAAAGAATTGATATTTTTATGTAATCTTCTAGTCATATTTTATCTTATCTATATAAGACATAGTACGGCTAGAAAATTACGTAAAAATATTTCTAATACTCGGCTAACTTATAGTTTTTGAGTAATTTATGTTACATATATGCCCGTGAAAATATATTAGGTAACGTATTAATGGTGAAAAATTATATAAATATTTGTAAATTGTTTAATAGAAACACTTTGTACCCTTAACTGTTTCAACTTGTACATATACCTAAGTCTATTAAGACTCATAATAATTTACTCGTACATAATAGATGTTTGTTATTTTAAATTGTATCTTTTATGTGATCTCGCAAATTTTTGCTAAGAATTGATGAATACAGAATTTGTCTTAATTCATTCAAAAACGCAATATATTTCCATATAAATACAGGCTTTCAAAAATACATAAAACTAAGAAAATTAACAAGTCTTTTAATATAACGAACCAATCGTCGAAATTTTTCACGATATTACGCTCAATATAAAAGTTTCAAATATACTATTCACATTGTTTGACAGTTATTACCTTGATATGAAATAACGCCGTCAAGAATACAATATAAAGGACACAAAATGAATTAAAATATAAATAAGACAAAATGACTGACAATAAAATTATTTTTTCGAAGAATGTATCGCTGGTAGTATGATTTCAATTATCACTAAAAATTTATACATTCAATGAAAAGAAGAATTTTGCAGTTTTATAGCACAAGAAATACTAATGTTTCTGTTACAGTAATGCAATGAGCAAGATGGAAATAAGTGTAATCTATAGCCTGACCAAAATAGACTGTGTATTAGAAAGGTGTCAACATGATTGTATGTCTTCCTGTAAATAACAATCCGGGCAATGGAAAATTTGTATGGTCGCTACCGCCTCCTTCGATTTTTTATATTTATTTTATGTCTTTTTGTCCACTATTATTATTGTTATACAGCTGATTTCAGTCGATTAATATTCACTAATGTTTTTTTCCCTGTGATATTACATTAAATAAATATAATTTTCCAATAAAATTTTATATAAAAACGATCCATAAAATTCATTCCTATCAAATGATAAGTATAAATAATATAAAGTAGGGAAATACAAAAAGCAAAACAGAAATAGCTAAACAGACATAACAAGCGAAATGACCTATTTCCCCAGAAAATTCCAATTAAAGTTATAAAAGCAAATACATGACATAAAACCCGGCATATACATAAACCGATTTGGCAAAGCTCTAGTGTTGAAAATTCTTTCACCATTTTATGTTTGATGTCGAATAAAATACAATAGAAAGGTCTTTTAAAAAAAAGTATAATACAGTTCGCACCATATAGGCACAAGTTCGCGGGCAATATTTATGTGTGAATGCAAATAATATGCAAAATATTTTATTAAAAACAGAATACTACTATTTTAAAAGGGCGGAGATGCTGAAACTTCTCATCGCTTTTCATAAGTCATTTATGGCAATTATATTATGGTTATATATTAATAATGTAATTAATATTAGTGGGAAAGCAACGTATCATTTATGTATCATACAATGAATAATATAATAAGTAATAACCAGTAATGAATAATTTGAATATTTTTTATTCTGATAAAAGAAGATAAAAAAATTAAACGAATAAGATGGCTTAGTTAAGAATTGTGACCTGCAGAATTTTTTTCATAGATAGTGAATTATCTAATAAGTTTTTATTCAGGCGTTCGAGAATTTTCCAGAAAGTTTCTTAAAAATTTTGGAATATTTTGTTATAAGATAAATAAGGAAAAAAATACTCGGTTAATATAAGGGTAAACCTTCGGCCCAAAAAATGGATTTAAATCAACATCAATTTTGCTCTACTACAAAACCGTTACAATGTGGATCATAGTAAAAGAGTGTAGCAACTTTGTAGAGATTCATTTGGTGTGACGTTAGGACCAAGAAATGCTTCAACAAGTTTGAAACACGAGATAGAGACGTTATACTATGTTGGCGGTGAATTTATCAAAACAATAGACAAATAATTATGAGTAGCTTTTACCATAAATTTCTGGTTTTATAAAGCCTTTAAAACTTAAGTTAATTCTTTGAAGTTAAGTTCAAAACTGGATACACCATTTCTCTTACAGGAACTTAAAAAAAAATAATTTCAAAGGTAAGATGACAGAATAAAACTTCCTAGCCGATTTTAACTATGTTCCATAATTTGCACTAGGAAATTTTTTGATTATTGTTATTTTTGTACAATTTTCATTGCTTGTGATGTTTATTTTAAATTTTAGCTTGGTACTGGAGAAAGTAAAAATATGATCAATTTTCAATACTAAGAATATGGAGAGAACTTGCTTATCATATTCAAGATAGCTATTTTTGTACAAGGGTCAAGATGGAAAAAATGCCAAAAAGAATTATACTTAGGTCCAACTTCAATATCCTCCACAGTGAAAAAATTCCGTATATTCACGTTCAAAGCTGAAGTATTCTAAAATATTTATATCATATACGTTCGCTAGCAGATGTGACAGCAAAACTTCGTGATTAATAATTTGTGAACCATCCCACCATACGCAAGAAAGCTAAACGACTCAGAGAATTAAACCTGGACAAAAATGAAGCATAATTTCTGGTTTCTCAATTGAAATACTGTATAATACATGTGTTGAAGGGTATGTGGTTAGAAAAAGAAATAACAAGCTTAAAAGCTGTCCTCCTTCATAATCAAAATGAGAATACGTCTTTTCCTTTCGTTCACTCTGTCATGCTCAAAAAAAATTACGAGTTTATGAAAACTGTGCTTGAGAGTTTGAAATATAAAAAATAAACTCGCCTCACAAAATATTTTATTCGCGATCCATATTTAAAGCATTTCGAGCATGTTAAAAGAGAATTTTCTACATTCAAACTAATAGATATAGTTTAATATTTATTTTATCTACACAATTTTTCACTGGGATTACACTTTTTACATCCATAACCGACTATTTTTCCTACTTAAGCCGTTTGAATCTATTTTTTATCTTTGTCGCAATTTTTAAGCGAGCTAGATTATTAAAGGCGAGGTAGTATTTTACATGAATTTAAAATACATAAGATAATAAAATATTTAAAATACATAAGTAAAATTCCTTTGGGGTGGAAATTAAATTTAAAAAAAAAACATTATTTTATTTTCTCTTACCGTGTTATCTTAGACTTTATCCTAAATAATATTTTATTTTCAAGTCCAGACTATAAATGTTTGAAAAAAGAAAAAAAATTGCTTGGAAAAGTAACTTTTCTGAAAGAAGTTTTCTTGATATTTATTGAAATAACTACGATAGAATACTACATATATAATATATAAAAATAATTTCTTAATAAGTTCATATATATTCTTGGAATGAAACAAGTTTTCGAAAAATGCATTGATTTCACGAAATATATCCGAAAGAAAAAAGACATGAAATTACGTTATTATTATCATGGTTAATTATAAAAGAGAATATAATAATATCCACCTACAAACTAATTTAAAACTAAAGAAATGAATTAACTAGCTTTGTATAATCGATTTACTATATGTAAAAAAATTTCGGAGTATTTCAACATGTACTGCAAAACATACTTCTAATCCTGAAAACAATATCTTTGAAATCGAATATGACTATTTTTATTAACTCTTTTTAAATATCAAATATATTTTGGATAGTTTAAATTTTCAAATCTTTTTCACCGAATATATGATCAGTAATCAGTAATGAAAACTACGTATCATCAAAATTTGAACTATTTATTTTCAAAGCCTTTAATAAATTTAGTCGATAAATAAACTATTTTTTTTGAACATACCATTTTAAGAAACTAACACCTCATTTGTACCAAAATATATAAGAAAAATAAAAGTTTTAACTTAAGTTTTAAATTAACGTTTTGCGTTAATTCTCAACTGGAAATTGCATTTCCTTTGCCAACCAAATGTGTGATCAGAAGTGTAATATTTTTAAAAAGACCTGATTAGTAATAAACTTTTTAAATTAACCTTTACGCGTAAAAAACATGCAGCGTTCATGATTTACATCTCCTTTTTACTAATTACAAGCCTTGAAGAAGTAGAGTCGAAAATTTCGATACAAAATTCTTCTTTAAATCAAAGTTATAATAAATTTATAAATTTTTATTTTAAAAGCCTAGAATGGTAAAAAAAACTTACACTTTGAGTAGCAAAATATATATCAGTCTATTTTTCTATTACGATCGGAAAATTGTTAAATATACCTTTCTATTTTATATTACACAAAGGATTTCCGTATGGTACAAAATTAAGAAAAATAAGATTGAAAATTTAACATGTTTTGATTTGAAGACATATCTCGATGTTCACTTATTGTTTCGTATTGTTGTCATTTAATACAATGACTCTAAGTACGTACTTGTAACGTTTCGTGTCACTCTTCAAGAGCCTCACTTAATACTGACACGATAAAATGAGGGTTTCGCATAAACGTTCATTGAACCTCTCCACGAAGTGGAGTTGCCTCCTTTTATGTATTGGTTTTGGTATAATTAGGGAATTCTATGTAATTAATGAGGAAAAACGTGCCCTCATTTGTTTCATCACGGACCGTAAGTTTTTATTTGATTAGTGAATTTCTCTCTTTATGTCATTTTATCCCTAACTTGTGAAAATAAATTTGATAACGACCCATGTCCACCGCAACATAAATGTGTAGCTTGACTGTATATTCTTGGTGTTTAATTATATTTTTTTTAATTTAAAAAGGAAACGAAAAAAAAATAGAAATGATATAATCGAAAAATTTATTTATTAAAATATACTGATAAAGCTGTTCGTCAATTGGGAAATACAAATTAAAGGATAGAAAATAACAATATTTTAAGGGAGAATTCGCAAGATAAAAATTCATCAAAAACCTCTCATTTAAATATATACACATACATATTATATACACGATTATCCTAATTTGGGAAAGTGGCTCCTTTACTTAACTCAAGTTAATATTGATATAAAATTCTATTATCGGTGTTTCCAAATTATTTTTAAATACATATCACGTAATCTTTTAAAAGGTAGCCCTTTTTTTTAAATCTCAAAGTGCCCCAAACTTATCCTATCTTTATTCAGATCTATCCTGAGGGAGAAGTAATGTTAAAAAAGAGAGTAGCATTTTATTGATTACGAGTGGCATTTTGCTGAGCATGGAAACATTGCTTTCAGAATAGGGTTGCTTCACAATCGTAATTTTGCACTGTTTTATTTCTGCCAACTGTAATATTATAAATTCGAAAGTTGATTTGTTCATCAATTTGTTTGTTATCTAATAAACGTGTAACCAAACAAAAGAGTGATTTAAATTTTTTATGAGTACAACACTTTTATTGAATTAACAGGCTTCTTAAATGTATGTTTGCAGGTTTGTTGCAAAATCATAGTTAAATCGTTATTCGTCATATATTTTAAATGATTTCAATTATCACACGCATTTAATATATTTTTTACCCGAGAGAGTAACTTACATTAATAACTACTTTGTACTATGACATGTCAATATGTGACGTAGCGGGTAAATTAAATCAATATATTTGACTTCTCATTTGTTTAGGCTCCCTCTATATTTACGATTTGTGTTAATAGTTTTTTTGTCAGTTAAGCAACTTTATGCTTAATATAAACAGTAATAATGCCGCCAGCATAATTACGAATAAAATTTAATACGTGCATGATTTTTATTTCCTCCGCTTGGTTTTAATTTATTTTCCAGATTGAATAGGGTAAAAGTTAAATTTATAACTAGTTTTTAGAGTTCTATACTTCAAAACGAAAAACGGAAATCTTGTAAGATAACTCACGTGTTAGTATATCCATCGATCATACACATTTTTCTTAGAAACAGCTTGACTTAGAAACTTGAAATTTGGCAGAGGAATAAAACATTTTAATCCGCATATATCTCAGCTAATTCTCAAAAATGTTCATATGGAAACCCGGCAGGTTTTTAATTTTTTCAATGTGAAATTTGATTGTGGCATTATGAATGAACATGCATTTATTTACAATTTAACAAACATACTACAGCAGCATCTAAGTGATTTGGAATAAATATAACATTTTAGTGATATCATATAAAACGGTTGAATGAATAAAGCATAAAATAATCATAGGTTTAGAATTAAGAATTTCTCGTTTTTAGAAACAAGTTTATAAATTAGCTGATCAATGATTTTCACTTCGGTTTTCCAATTCTTTAATTTTTTCCGATGCTTCCAACTTTCTTTCCGTAACTGAGTAAAAACTTTTTTGAATAATCAATGGGTGACAAAATATTTACCAATGTATTTTCTATTGGACCACAAATATTCGATGGCTTGGCTAACCGAAAATAAGTTTTTTACTAAACATGACAAATAAATGACACTTTTAAATCTGATTTTATTGTACTGGCCTTTATCATTGCAAACATCAAGGCTAATTTGATCAGAGTATTTTACAGAAAGTGGTTGATCATCTGCTACTTTTATTGTCTCCACAAGTGACGCAGTCCTTGTCCCTGAATTGCGGTGATTTTTTTTCTCCTGGGAAATAGTACCACTTCTTGATATCACTGACTGAGACACAAAGAGCTGTAGCGTAACTTAAATTCTCGTTACTTAGGTTCTTTTTTACTTTTGCTCGAATCTTCATTCTATCCTTACATGACCGAATTTGTTACAATTAAAGCACCGGAGTTTCTTTGGAGGATCACTGTTTTGTCTTTTCTAACTAAAATTTCTGCTTGTCAGTTTTTCTGTCGTCTTGTAAATTGTTTACTTTGACTAAATACGCAATTATTTTCATAGCCAAGCTTTCGATCACTATGATCATTGACATATGTGATTCCGGTAGATCTGAGAGTAACATAGCTCTAAGCTACCCGTCTACCCATATTTCGGCGTCTATGTGGCCATTATTCTACTAACATAGTCTTCGATATTTTAAAATTCCTCAAGAATTATCATACATACCATACAAACACATGCCATAAAAGTCCGACATCTTCGAAAGCATGTGCTAAATTATTTCAGACTTCTTTCGCAGATAGAGCTTCTCGAATATAAATGTAAAGAAACGTGGCAATTTACAAAATATTTTTTGTGCTTGCCTTCAAATAAATGTTTCACTACTTTCGATACAGTTCTACAGTAGTACGCCCAATAAAATTGTTGATTATATTTAGTAAATTATTTGAAGAAATGTTATCTTGTTTCGTAGTTAATAGTTTCACAAAATGCATCTTCGTAGGTTATATCGTTTTTTGAAAGCTTCCCTGCTTTTCAAATCTTGAATTGTTTTTATGATAAAGCTACTGGACCTGTAACGTGTTGAATTAACGTTAAGCTGATGGAAGCGCGTGGATGATTGTTCAAACATTCCTTAATGAGAAATATGGACAAAGAGCCAATACAACACTTGATATGATCGAGCAGAATAATTAAAACGCGGTGCGGTGACAATGCTATAATTTATATGCACTCCACCTTATACAAAAGTATTACACAGGAAGGACAACATTAATATAGACTAAATATTTAAAAAATAAGTTAATATTTGACGTCTTGAAAGAAGGATATACAGATCAAGATATCTGTTAGCATAAAATGTAAATATGTCTTGTATCGCAGATGTCGCTTTGCTTCAAAAATTAGGGCGAGTAGTAATTTCAATTTTGTGTCAGCGTCTGAAAATGCCTGACGTAAACTTTATGTCAAATTAGTTTTAATCTCTGAAGTAGGGTTTGAAACATTGGTGAAATGTAACATTATTACCATCAGCGTCACTACCGTCAATTTGAGGCCTAGGTAAAAATTTTTACATTTTATTTTTTTTTTCAGGTGGGAATCAAAATTTAGTGAATTTTTGGAGACCTTTATTTTCAAAGTTTTCTCCCGCAAATAGAATCTTCATCAATCAATATTCCATGCTGCTCGTTAGTTTTTCAATATATTAAAAAGACCTATCCATTAAATATAACGTGTATAGTTTCATCCTATTGTTATTTTCATTTCATGGTTGATATGCAGGAAGTATTTAAGATTTTTTCAAGGAAATTTGCCAAACATTTTTGCAAGGATTCTGGCTTAAGAATTTCTTAATATGAGAATTTTAATGGTTTCTATAATTTTTCTCAGTTACAATAAGTAAATATTGTAACGAACTACCCGACAGTATAATAAAGAAGTGAAACAATTGTTATATATATCTTTTTAAATATATGAAAATTAATAAATTCTACATTGCTCTATATTTATAAATTTAAAACTTACGAAAAGAAGTAACATACAAAAAATACATAACATTGCAAAAAAAAACAAATGTACTTTTAGATTTCTTTTATATTTCAAAACCATATTCCATATACTCGTATAGTTTTAACGGTACATGAAATCATTTACGTTTCCATGCCTTCAACTAGTAATACTGACTAAATTAATAAATTTCTTGATATGCCCTTACTAAATAATATTATAAGTAACGGTTATAAACACGTGGATGTTAATAAAAACAATAAACTCTAAGGATTTTCAAACAATTTTTTTTATAATTTTATACATGTTTTTTGCTAATTGAATGTATTCCACAAAAATATGTGCCCAATCTCACTTAAAAAGTACTAAAGCCAAAATAAAGAAAAACAGCAACCTTACTAGAAATTTATTGAATATTTACCAAATTCTTTACCAAGAACTGTAAAATATTTTTTTAAATACTCAATATGTTTACAACTGTGATATTTGAATGTTAGGTTAATACATAGTAATATCACGTAGAACATAATAGAAGATACACCAGATAGGTGACATATTTACATGTTCAAATATTTTATTGATATTTCTAATAAATATAAAAGAAATTTCATCTACCCGTAATGACGTATTAAAATCTAAGACTACTCGTAGTGCGAATTCTACTCATACTTAATAAGTTATATTTTGTTATTGACTTTATCTAAGGATTTTTGAAAAAAATTTTAAAATATTTCAGGCAAAATCCACGAGAAAACACAAGTCAGTTATATCATCGTATGATTCTTCTATTTGCTACAGCAACAGTAGAATAAAAAAAACACCTGGCAGATATGAAACATCTAAATCTTGAAACATTTAAAATAAATGTATGTTTTCAAAAACCTCTTGTTTTTAAAAAATGTATTAAAACGTGTGCTTAAAAATTTACACGAATAAATAATTATACGAAGAAGTAATTATACTTCTATTGTAGGTATGTCTTGTAAACTAGCAATTATAAATTAGTTTTTCCCCGTACCAAATCATGGCAAAGGCCTTCCTAAAATTAGGAAGATATTTCAGAATAACTACGATTACTGTCTTACTTTGGTGCCTACAACTCCATTAGTTCTACACCGCAAGATCGACAGGATTTTTATAAATTTCAACGGAGCCACCGTATATTAAATGCCCACTTTAAACATTGCGAACCATTTTTAATGGAACAATTTCCACCAGTTATTACAAGTGTTAACTTCTTTACGATACTTCCACTTTGTTTGATTTCCTTTTTAAGCTAAAATATTATCTAAAACTGGCAACTACATGAAAAAACCTTCCAAGTTCAAAATATTCGAGATCACTAAACACTAACCTCGCTAAGTAATGACACCGTAAAGTGAAGGAAATATTAATTAAAATACATTCCGAGAAGTGTATCTTGAAACTAACCGTGTGCTTGGTTTGTTAACTGAACTTTCTCATAAAGAATGAATCTTCGCCCTCATTGTTTGTAAGTTTTACACCCTCTTATCATTTGGCATCTAACTTATATTTCAAAGTTGTAAAATTACTCATTTTCAAAGAAATACAAATGTCAATGTCGTATACAAATGTCAAATCACATGTACTGAATTTATGTATCTTCTGTTTTTTTTTTCATGTAGTTGCCAGTTTAAGATAATTATTTAGCTTAAAAAGGAAATCAAACAAAGTGGAAGTATCGTAAAGAAGTTAACATTTGTAATAACTGGTGGAAATTGTTCCATTAAAAATGGTTCGCAATGTTTAAAGTGGGCGTTTAATATACGGTGGCTCCGTTGAAATTTATAAAAATCCTGTCGATTTGAACAGCTGTTGAGAGTGTGTGTAGAGCAGCTGAAACCTTTATAAGAAATGAAGATAGTATTTAAGAGTTTATTTATCATATCTTATTAGTTCCAGACTGGTCGCAGCCTGGTAACAACTCCACGCGCAATTAATATGTAATCTAATTATCAAACATCTCACTCACTGAAGATTCCGATAACCAATCTTCACTAAAATATTTTATTTCTGTTAAAATTTTAAATAATTACGTTGCTTCTGAAAATAAAGTATTACTTATTGGCCCCTTTTAAATTAAACTAATTAATGATAATTTTTCGTCAAAAAAATAGATAAATTCATAGAAGCAAATTAATATTTCAAACTTAGTGTAGTTTATCGTTAAATAGTTTTGACTAGAAGTCGAATATAAAGTTTACTAGGATGGAATATATAAATAAACTTAGGTATATTTGTCTAATGGTGAGTAATTTTTACTAGTAACTAACTAAACGTGCGTTAGCGCGTAAGGAAGTTCTCGACAGTTGTTCGCGCACTATGCAATATTGATGCAAAACATCTTAAGCCATTTTTTAACTCAAAATGATTGGATATATAGCATCATATTGTGTTACAAATATAAATTTCCTAAATTTAACATCAAAATATCAAGAAGTGTGTTGTGATTGCTTTGTCTGGAGTATATTATACTCTCATTGCCTATTCACAGACTGATATTAAATTCGCAGCCAGAATGCATTATTTCTCTTCGGGCTCTCTGTACGGTACATGCTTGAAATATTCTTTATAGATTTTATGCTGGTAAAATGAGTATCTATAAACATAATAACCATAGAATAAACTGCGGAGAAATAATTGAAGTGTCACATCATGTCGTCTGTTAGACGCGTGGATGTTAAAACTTTCCGATGAAAAATTTACTCAAAAATAATTATTAAAAATTTATAATTATAAAACCACTAATAAACTACATAAATCACCTGCCGAATACATTTTTAAGAAGCTTTATATACAGGTGTCCCGTAAAGAGCGGACCAACGAAATGTCAGTGATACAGAGGTTGTTAGACATGCCAAACTATAAATTTTATTCTCCTCGGCCTAATATTTTTAAAATTTTTGTTACTGCGTATGAAAAAAATATTAGGTTTTATTAGTAACTTCATACTAAAATAACAAACTCAATACTTAAATGCAACTTACGCAGTAACACAAATTTTTAAAAAATTTAAAAATCATGTCTCTAAAGCTGTTAGGCCTAGGATAATAAAACTTATCGCTTCGTAATAACTTCCCCCCCCCCATCATCCGAAATTTCGTTGGTCTGCTCCTTACGGGGCAACCTGTATATTAGTATCCCAAAAATTAATCTAAAGCAAAAAACGCTTTCATGGTATTTTACTATCGTCATAACAAGTAATGTAACACCATAACAGACTGCTCAGCAAATCCTTGACGATATTTACTTAAGACAGTAAGATAGTAAAATAACAATATGAAATGTAAATTTTAATTTAAAAAGAAATTTTTAAAAAAAATCTAAGTTCCTTACGACTTTTATCAAAGTACGACAAAAATAACTATTAGGATATGATATGATAATAAATTCTATAGGATGTGGTAATACATTCAAGCTCAAAATAAAATAAGATTAAAGTGGCGCTTGGTACGAAGGAAGAGAAGATGTTGTTTTTTTATATACTGTCGCAAACATAAATTTTAATTTGGAAAATTTCGAATTTTATGTAGTACGGCGAACGTATTATATAAAACTCAGTGTAAAGGAAATTAGATATAAATCCCTGCACAATTAAAGGTAAATGAAATTAAGGAGACATTCATGCTATTCTTAAATATTCGGTTTAAATACTTTGTTTGTAAGATATTGTTCAAATATTGACATACAATCAGATACTTTCAATTCATTCTAGATTTCATAATTAATTACGTTAAATAACTTCAAACAAATTGCTACTTAACAGAAGTTTTAAAATTTCATAATTGTTTACAATTGTGTAGATACTACTAGATCAAATACAAAATTTAATATCATCTTATTCAGCCAAAGACACAAAATATAATTTTATGTCTAAAAAGAAATCGGTCGATCTACCGAGGCACGAATTTGCATTTTAATGGATGACTCGCAGTCACGTAAGCCCTTATCCGGATATCTGATTTTACTTTATTTCCACAGCACCTATAAAGAGTTAACCCAAGGCGAATCCTATTTTTATTTGACATCAAGGTCAATTACACTCAATTTGGAATATGGTACATTTATTGGTAATTTTATATTTTATAATTTTTTAACACAAGCCAAACGTAATTAACTAACAAAACATGACATAAAAATATGAAGGTTGAATAAAAAATAGGGCAAGACGTTTATATGGCAGCAATCCCAGATAATGCTACGGCCAGCGCTATTTGACTTTGTGCGCGAATCGAAGCTAAAATCAATAAATTAGAAACGCTTTACTAGTTCTACCAGATTGAGGTAGATGATTTTATGGTAGCCGTCGTTGACTGTTATCATCAATGAGTGGTACTAATTGGATCAAAACATCTCAATCGTATTGCCGATCTTTTTCAAATTCTGGATTGAATGTGTCGTGTATGGGGCGATTCAGCGCCGGCATTCCTAATTCTTGCAACTTCACCTGATCAGGCACAAGTCCTTATCAGGCACAAATCCTCACAATAGATTTTCACGTTACATTTATGTTCGGGATTCAATTGTGTCCATTGCAAATGAACACGCACTCAATGCAAAATGTTATCAGCCATTTTGTCTTTGTATTTGTTTCACAAATGAAGTGGATTCGGTGGAAAATACGTTGAAATGATGATGGCAAAAAGTGATAGAAATTGATACGTAGTAGACGAAAAAACAGCATCAGCGAGTGTGTGATCCCAATGAATGTCATCCTCGAGCAAATATAAATATGATAGGCTTCTCGATACATTGCGCACAACTCAACATTGACATTTGTAGAAATTGAAATGAAGTTGGTACACGAACATTAACTCATAAAAAACGTAGGTAAAATTTCATTGATAATTAAAACCAGACATACTATAAATATACAAAGATGTAAAAACTTTTAGAAAATTATTTAAATAAGCCGCATATGAATGAGTAGAACTTACACTGCAAAGTTTCCATATCCATTTTCACACATAAAAGTATATACAATTAAAGGTAGACAGTGCTTTTATTATAAGTAAGTACTTACAGTCACATACAAATCACGTGGCTTCACTTTTTCCAATTTGTAGTAAAGAATACTAAAAACTGGAAATAGTCTCCTCAAAAATTTAACGCCGTGTTACAAAGATATAAAAGTTTGATAAATTAATTTTAATTTTATATTCAACATATTATAGTGCAAAGAATACATCATGGGCTTTTCTATAATTTGATTGGTAAAGATCATATCCCCCTAATGTACAGTATACAACAGCCTTAATTAATTTCATTTTAAATAAATAATGTTATAAGCAATTTAAAAAGCTTTTTAAATGAAGTCATAAAATAATAATCCTTATCTTGACAAAATCTCCAAATTTTATTAAATTTTACATAAAAAATTAAAAATCAAATATTGAAATAAAAAATTCCGTCAGTGAATTACCTAGATATTAGACGATCGTCTATATTAAATAAAGCATGCATAAAATTTATAAATATAAATTTTACTACCAGAACTTTTTTGGGTATATTGAACCCGGCCAGCATATACAGATTAAAAAGAACAAGTGATCTAACTAAACATAATTGTGAAAATAATTCAATCTTTTTAGTTCATCATAAATATCTAAAAAAATTAAATTAAAATAGAATATCAATAAAGTCGAATGTACTATTTACAAATTTCGGTTTAATTGATATTACAAATTTTTCACAATAAAATAAACTCAATTTGGAATTTTCGACATAAATTCAAAAAAAATTATAACCTTAATTGTAACACATCAGCTTGGAAAAATTCTAAATGATGGATAGTTTTCTTTTAAAGTTTTGTTAAAAAATATCCAACTGAGAATTTAGTTGTTAGGTTTTGAAAAAATAGTCCGTGTTTTAAATGGTTGAAAATATTTTCCTAAATATATGTGTATTTAGTTTTGTCCAAAATATTATATTTCACTTTTCAAAATGTATGTTACTTTTTTATTTAAATTACCAGATCATATCTAAAACTTTATACTAAAGCTAATCGTAAGTACTGTTTGATTAAGCACCAGTATTATGAACATTTTTTAATTTATAAATACGGATGTATCAATTGGACCTCCGGATTTGATTAAATACGAACTTCTAAGTTTAATTATAAAATAAAACACTATATTTTTTTAAATCTTATTCAATTTTCCATCATTAAACTACTCTTATTCTGATATTATATTAATACTATACTTTTAGAAGTGAGGAGGAAATTATATGCCACCGAAATTGTCAGTCATGTTGGTCACAGCTTAAATTAATATACACTGTGAATAAATTAATACAGATCAATTACGACATTCATAATTAAAACTTGACTCGTTATATTCATACTTACTATCCTAAAACTATAATTCTTTTAGGAAGAAATATTATATTGCATGAAAATTCAATATAAACATTTAAACACGCTCAATATATACGCATTGAACTCACACTACAAGAGTTCCGTATCCATTAATGTACCTGACATTTGAAAGTTTATACAATCGAAAGTGGACAGTATTTTCATTATATTAATATGTATTATAATATTATTATCTATTACGTAAATACATTACCGTTACGTATTTCCCAGGTTTAAGGAAAGTAACTAATTTGCTTATATTTCTAAGTAATTAATACGTACTCACCAAAATTTCTTTCATTTGTAGTCTTTATTAAATATTGAAATCGTCATTCTTTCCAACTTCTCAAGTGAATACAAAAAAGTTAAAGGTGATATTGGCACATTTCGTCATTTTTTTAATAAAACTTTAATTAAACTAATAAAATCGATAACTAATATTGCACCTAGATTACTGCAATTGCAGGAGCAATCTCTTGCAGCTAACTACGAAGCGAAAAGTAAGAAATATTAATACCGTTTTAGATCATTATCACTCTAGATACACACGAATTTTGTAGCAGTCACGTTACGCAAGCTGGAAGAAAAAAGGTTGGAGAAAAAAGGCAAAGACGAAAATAAAGATATAAATGTCCTTAATGTGAAAATAAATGAAATAACACAAGGGACATAAGGGATAGGGACAAAATGAAGGATAAGGAATGCGGTTCAAAGATTGCTATATGATGCAATTTTAGATGAGTTTTGAACACAATGGGGGAGCGTCTTTTATATTTATACTTAGTTTTTACCATGTTTTGTAACGTACAAAGTAAATGATTTTACGCAAAATGCAGATTTATGTTGAGTTTTAGAAACCGCCAACCACCAACCTCTATCCATTTAGTTGTGTAAACATTGTCACTCAGAAATATAGTGGTTTTAGGCCGAATATGAATCGAATACACAAGTTTTAAAACCATTATAATTTATAAAGAAATACTCACATTTTGCGAAAGAGATACCGAATAAAAACCCATTGATAATGATTTGAAGGTTTTTTTTTCTTTAAGACCTTCACTCGTTAAGATCTGCGAACAAAATATTTTTCATCCCTAAGTGGGATGAATAGAGAGATCCACGCAAAAAAAATATAAATTGTGGTTTCATAAGTTTTATTTATTTACGTCATCAAAATACGTGTCTCCGTGAAATTCATTATGGTTGAATTTAAGTTGAACGAATTATAATACTGTGAAATACGGATATGCAGACAGATCCAAAGTCTTTATGAAACAATTAGGATTCCGTTGTTTGCCATTAAAATATAGAACCTTATTATAAAGCATGCATGTAGAACCCGCGATTTTTGTAACGTGTAAAAAATAACTACCAAATCCTTACATTATTATGGTACTATATGTACATGAAATTTCATAGCTCTAGAAGCAAGTCATATAGAGCTTGTAGTTTTCATTTTATTTGCACTTTTATACTAATCAAAAATAGTCAATAATGACTGAAATTAAACTGGCACCTTAATTTAACCAAAATTGTTTAGTGACATTTCATAAATTATTTCCCTTTAAGCCATACATCAGTCCATAAAGAAACCCATATATATATATATATATATATATATATATATATATACTTTTTAACTTTTTACAAATTGTTTACATATGATCATCTGATTCAAGATTATTTACAAATAATTAAAATCCGAAATGTAATATCAAATCTGAATAATTCATCAAATTCATCAACCTTGAATAATTTTCATGATTTCCAAGAAATTGTACGCAAATGAATATAAATTGCTCGTCATATACAAGATACAATCTCGTATATGACAAGCAAAAATATGCAGATAAATAATGCAGTGTCCACGTAATAAATATCATCATGATGCCTAAATATTAATATGGAAATGTTCATATTCATGCCAATGCCTAAACTCACTCGAATCTGCTGGTAGATTGTCAATCTTTATTATGAACCATACAGCATTGATGTTTTCTTTGGTCGTCGTTAATGACAGATATCCCTCACTTAAATCACCAATCAGATTGATAAAACTACGGATGGGGCTTCATGAAAAAATGTTAGTTAAAATCGGTCGTACATATACAAGTATGTGAGTGAGGTACATCTACTTTTTTACATTTTGTTACATGTTAATTGACATCTCTATCCGAAGAATATACTTCCAAATTTCATGAATTTAAGCCTAATTTAAAAATCAGACAATGAATTACAGACATGCAGACAATGAAAAAAATCAGACAATGAATTACAGACAATTCACGTTATGAGAATGTAACTAGCCAAACGAATAAAAAATTACTCCCTTTTCATAATTGCGATATTCCACGGTAATCTTGTGATAAGTTTTTCTTTGTATTTTACTCAGAAAAGTGTTTAAACACTTCTCAGCGATGAAAAGAATGACAAAGGATACCAGACCTTCATCAAAACTGACACATAATTCCACAGCGTCACATATTTCCTTTATAAGAGCAAAATACTTTTAACTTTGTATCAATTGTTCGAAAAAGTAACATTACAAGCTGAATAATTTAAATTGTTTGCATACCCTTATGTTATAACTATTTTATGTTGAGATTGTTATGAACGTATTTTTTACACGCAATAAATTTTAAATTTTTTGCAATAGTTTTAATCATTTTAATAAAAAAAAATATGGCCAATATAACTAATTTCTTCCTATACTTGGAAAAACCTCATTTGTAGAAGTGAATAATATAACACTTTAAGAGACCTTTCAAGTAACAATGAAATAATTAAAGTTCATATTTATGCAATCTTATATACGATACCGTTGTCAGATTTTAGCAAAATATATGTGCCAGCTTTTAATTCCATTATAAGATATTTCGTAGTAGTATTTAGTACGATTTTTTTAAGCTATGATCCAGAAAATAACTTCCTAATGAATACAAATACTAGATATAATCAATTTTCAAATTGTTCCTTTCAACTAACGAAACTAAAGGAATGAGTAAAAAAATCATATTAATACAACTGAATATGATGTGGATATTTGTTTTATTATGTCCCTTAAAAAATTAATGTCGCAGTCAAGGGATAAAACAAAAAATTATACCGAATTCTAATAGCCACCGAAAAAGAAGCGCATTGAAAATTATGAAATTGCGAATAAAATACGAGTACTCGGTTGAAACTTTTAATAAATTATTGAAAATTATTGAAGATTTTTTTGGAATCACTTCAAAGTCGACATCTCTCTTTCTCTCATACATGCACACCCACATACTCGCACATGGCTGCCACATTCGACTTAGCATTGACCGAAAAACCTTTAAGAGTAGCATTACTTTGTAATTCTTTCATGTGTTCGGTTGTGTTAAGCATTATTTTACATATTACACAACTGTGCGATTTTGTATCTGATACTCATTCGGTAGTTTTTTCAAGTCGCTTAAATTTTTCGGAAATCAAATTTTATTTTTAAATTTTTAATGCTTATAATACTATTTAGAGTATTCAATACTCTAAATAATGAGTATTATAATAGAAATGGGATGAATTCACCAAAATACTATTTTACTTTTAAAAATACCATATTTATAGACACAAATACATTTATATATAAATAAAAATATTCGTATATGGCTTAATACGCATATACATGAAAATATGCGATTGTATTAAAACATTTCACTCTTTTGGCTTCACTGTAGTGAGTGCGAGTAATCTATACCAATTACGACATTAATAATCATAACTTGACAGATTATAATTCTATGCACTACCCAAAAATCGAAAATTCTTTTAGAAAGAAATAGTATACCTACTGTACGAAAGTACAATACAAACATTTAAACATTCTGCGAATGTACGAGTAGAACGCACATTACAAGGGTTCTATATGTTATGTACACGTATTTACGCAGGTACATATAACAGTTTATACAATCAAAGATGGACAGCATTTTCATTAAATTATTACAAACTGTAATATTTATTATCCACTACCTAAATATGTAACCAGTATATATTTTACAGATTTTAGGAAAGTTACTGCTTTGTCTATATTTATTAAGTTATTAATGCAAACGCCTCGAACTGGCTTTTGTTTGTAGTCTCTAACATAAAATGTTAAAGGCAAGAGGGAACCCATTTTGACCTTTACTGAAACTTATAACATTGAGTACAAATATTGCGGAATTATTACTGCAATAGCAAAAGCAATCCTTTATAGCTAACCACAAAGCAAAATGTGAGAAATATTAATTTATTCGTAGTTCTAGATTAGTAATTGATTGACACAAGAAATGGCAAAATAAACACAAGCAGTTACGTTAAGTTAGCAGAAAGAAAAAAAAAAAGAAAAAATACGAATATGAAAGTAAAGGTGTGAATAACGTTACTATGAAATTAAATAAAACAACCCAAGGGACACATCAGGTATATGGAGGTAATGGAGGATGAGGAGTTTGGTTCGAAGATTGTAAGGTAATGCAATTTTAGTCGAATTTCCAAAACTTTTGTCCATCTGGTAGTCTAAGGGAAATTAGTTTTAAAAAAATTGCCATCTTCGGTGTTACTTTCTAAAAAAATTTTACATTCTTATGTTCGAATGGTTATAATGCATTTTTGTGCCTAAATAAAAATGATATGAAAAATTGATATTTGCTTAGATATAGTTCTGGCCTTGAAGTGATTACGCTCTATAAATAAATTTAGTTTATTATAATTATAAACTACAACTCGAGTAATGTCTCTGAATGTAGATAGTGATACAAATCGATCATCTACATAGCTTTAGACATTTTGTTTTTTCAGGTAAGCTGCTAATTTATGAAATACTCTTCAATTGGTCTGCCAGTGATTAATCCACATAATTGTCCTTACACAATTAGCACAAATAATATAATTGCACTTCAATCTCATTCTATCCTACCAAAGTCACGAAAATATAATTTGACATTCACAAAAGGATCCAAGAATAACGACGAGATGGATTTGCATTTTAATGTAACGTTAAGTAAGTAAAGTACAAAGCTTTAACGAAATACTTTTTATTTTTGTGCGTCTTACATAATGTGAATAGCATAAGAATGACCTTGAATGAAATTTAAGTATATTTGATTCTTTACTTTGAGACTTCTACTATATACATATACCTATATATATATATATATATATATATATATATATATATATATATATATATATATGTGTGTGTGTGTGTGTGTGTGTGTGTGTGTGTATATATATATATATATATATATATATATATATATATATATATATATATATATAAAACAAACTTTAAAGAGACTTCATTTGAAAATAGTAAAACCGTATTTCGTTTTTTCGTAAAAGTAAATGCTTGCTGATCATTACGGTGCGAATAAGAAATAAACATATAATCTTAAATAGCTCTAATTGAAAATAAAGTTAATATTCTGATAATACAGAAAGAAAGAAATACTAACTTCCGATAATAAGTTTTTTTTAGTTTTAATAAAATAATGGAATGTATAAATGTTTGTGTGGAATTGTCTGTACCTGACTTATGCCAATGCCTAAACTTGCTCGAATCTGCTGACGAGTTGTTTTATTGTCAGTCTTTGTCATGAACCACTCAGTTTTAATGTCATCTTTGCTTCTCGCAGTTGAGAGACATCTTTCCCTCAAACAATCATTGTGATTGTCAGAACCACTCTGGAAATCGTTAAACCAGTTGTCCAGAGTAGCATGAAACGAGGTTTCATCATAAAATGCCAATTTAAGTCGATCGTAATTTTGTTACAGTTTCAAACCACTTTTATTGAGTTCATTTTGGTGTCATAAACATAATTTTCAACTTACCACCGGTTTGCAGAAACTAATGACCAATTCGAATAAATTATTTTCAAAGTTACCAAAAGTTACAAAACAAGTCGATTTTCGAAACGTGAATTTATTTTCCTTATTACTTTTATCACAAGTTCTATTTTTAAGAAATTTCAGTAATATTCTCGTACTTGAAACAAGAAATCAATTTTACATATTTGTAGTGTAAAGAACTTGAAATATTACAAAACGTAAGAATATAAAGACATTAAATATTTTCGTATTTCGTGTATATTTATTATGGCCAAAATTTATTATCATATTTTTATATCTTTTATCTTTAATTTAAATTTCAGATATATTTATTTTTCCCATATAAAAAAACTATCTTCCATCAATCGATGAACAATTTGTATAAAAGCAAAATGAAAAAGTGAAATATCAAACTTATATTCGAGTTGCGATAATGCTGAAAAAAAAATTTATATGGTTCAATGACACTTTTAATAATTTTAACTTTAAACCATGGCGCGTTGTTTTAAATACGTCCAAATTTGTAATACTTTACACTTACGATATATACTTAGCTATTATAAACAAACGGTTTACAAGTAATCAGATATTTTTAAAAATTGGAACAAAATCGCTCGTTTGCAATAAATTGTTTTCTTTCATATTCCATTTTGTAAATATTTATTTTTTTTTATAATAAAAAATCATTTTCTAATCCACCATAATTAGTATCTAGGCCATATCCTAATTAAAGAATCCTGAACTACCTGGGATTAGTGTCTAGACCATACTAACCATGTTCATCAACTAAAGCACCTTCCAATAAATTCATTCTAACAGAAAATCCTGTGTGCTGGTAAATTAAAATCTGCGAAATAGAATATTGGTCAATTCAGTTTATAATATACCTCTGTTCCAAATTTTTTTTTTAATCTGTTCGCCTTGTATAATTAAGCACTGTAATTAAACTATAAAAGGGAGAATATGCTGTCCTGCGCGAACAACGCTTAGATTTATGAATTGGGAAAATGCGGTATAAGTTGAATGAATGCACACTCAAATCGAATTTAAAGAATTTTCCTTCCAGCCTATATGTAATCTAGGCTACACGGTCAAATAGAAACAAAATTAGATAATAAAATATGGAAGCTCTTCCTCAGAAAATAAATCACATTTCGGAATAAACTTCTCGGTTATTCTAGTTTATAATCTATTAGTATGCCAAATTTTGTGTAAATTTCTTGAGCAATGACGGAGTTATAGAGTAATATATAACCATTCCCCCAAACTTTTGCATTTTATTATTCAGAATGTATATTTGTCTTTGATTTAATTTTTAGCCTACGTATATTTTTATAATTTTAAACTTCCAATAATAATTCAGTGTAGTAGAGGAAAATTGTTTTATGTGAAAGATGACATCTAAAGCTTTAAAAAGAAAATGATTTACTGAATAAGGATGATGTTTTAGCACTGATGTTTTAGTCCGTGTACCAAATATTTAATTAATTATAATTAATTCAAAGCAAAGTTTACTTTCATTGATTTACAAGTTTAGGTGCTATAAAGAAATTTTAAAATTTTCCCTCTCTAACGAGAACCGCGTACGTACTCCCAAGGTGTTAGACATCGGCTTGTTGCCGATTTGTCGGTTCTTCTTTCAACTTAAACAAACTATAATTCAGTACAAAGTAAAAGCTCAGAAAATCCGCCACAAAAAGGTTTCGTTTTTATATATACCCTCATACATTCATCATCATTCATCACTCGTTACGTTCACTTTCCTTTTTGTTAGAATTTAGCATAATAATATTGATTTGCATTATTTTTTATTCAAAGTGAATAATTTCCCTATTAAAATTTTCGATTCCGTTGTCTTAACATATTGTCAATAAAAATGAAATAATTTTGTGCTGGATATTATTAGAGTCCCGCGTTCTTCATTTCGAGTAACTTCTTGTGTATAAAAAACTAATTATAACGAAAGAAATCGCTCTTTTTTTTTAATATCCCCAATTAAGTCATCTGACCACGGTTGCGCGAAAAATGGATTTACATATAAAAAAAATCCTAGAACGAGAATTTCATTTGAAGTAAAAATTATTTCACCATATTCAATAACATCAATCTGACAAGTAAATTGCCTCACATACAGTCTCGCACTAATGAAGCGATTGATTCAAAAAGACTAATTGAATTTAGTTTCTTTTGATATAGATTCAATTATATACATGGTTTCAATAGTAAACTACGTAGAGTGTAAACAATTACAAGCCACGTGTTTTTTCTCGTTAAAGTATCTAGTGACACAAATTGTGAAAGGCAGCTGAAATATATTATTTAGATTAACATTATTAAACCGAATCCATAAAGATTAACGTTATAGAATGTATATCGTTAATCAAACCTTAAAGACAGGAAAGGGATATTTTATCAAAAACATTCCTGATGAAACAAACAAGATCATCTTTTAAAAGATAATCGTAAAATTTTGTTAGTTTATTCTTACAGTTTTGCTAGAAAAGAGTAAACGACTAAGTTTTGTATCTAAACGAGCTTTGTATCTAAACTTTATGAATGTTATATCTACCAACCATATTGGACTTTGTTATGGTAGATTATTTTCAGACATTTATAGCTTCAGTAACTGAAGTTATACAAAAAAACAATTCTACTGATTTCATCGATTCTACAAAAACAATAAAGAGTAAAAATTTATATGGATCAAAAAAAGCCATAATTAATACTTATAACAAATATCATCAAGTGGTAAATGTCTTGTATATTCATGCGTAGGTTATTTGTGATAAATATCATCTATCTGTTCAATATGGCAAAATTAATATATCCTTATGTGAGCGGCAAATTTCTCTCGCTACTTTATAAGTTGTCATGGCATTAAATAATTTATTTGAAAGAAATTATTCGACCATTTTTATTATCATTTATTTTCATGGTTCGATTAACTTTTCTTTAAATTTATCACGTAGATAGATTTTATCAAAGACTAGATATGGTTTTCTGTAAAAATATAAATTTTGAAATATTTGATTTTGAGTAAACCCACAAAACCTTGCACATGTGTATTTCCGTAAATTGATAATATGAACATCAAGTAAGAGAAAGAAAACAATCTTATATATTTACAGTCTCGCTTAATTAAATCTAAGCTATGGATAGTAGATAGTATACTTGATACAATATTTGAGATACTACACGCAGATAGTATACTTTATACAATATTTGAGATACTATACGCAGATAGTATACTTAGATACAATATTTGTGATACTATACGCAGATAGTATACTTAGATACAATATTTGAGATACTATACCCAGATAGTATACTTAGATACAATATTTGAGATAATAGTTAATATCTGAGGACTGACATCGTAAAACAAGGGTTTGAGACAAATATAGCAATATCTTTACTCGAGGGCTTCGTGTTTATAAATGGTTTAGCTTAAAAAAATGATATTTTACCGATATTAACTTGGCTAGAAGCTTAGCTTCCCCACTTTGTGGGAATAGTGCGGACTTCTAGGTACTCGACTAAGCAATATGAATGCGGGTAAAGGCATTAGGACAGACACATTTTTCAATCGTTTTAACCCATAAAATTTTTCTGTTGTGTGTGAAATTCGTGATTTTTTTTGTTAGGTTTAGTATTGGGCTATATAAATGTTGTTTTCCATGTACATATATATATATATATATATATATATATATATATATATATATACATATATTGATGCATTAAAAGTTAAGAGTTGGCTTGGCTGTACATTGAAGCTATTAGAATATAACGAACACAAAAGTAGGACACAAAAATAACCTAATTTTCTGTGCATGATGCAAAAACAGCTAAAAGGATTTTGATGAACTTTTTATTCCTGGATGTTATTAGGACCGACATTACCTGTATTAATTTACAACTGACTAATAATATTTTCTAAAGGTCTACATGGGAACAAATTCAAGGGCACAGCTAATGCTTAATGTCATTAGGAGTGAACTCCAAAATAGCTCACAATTGGACACTTGGGAGATCACATTGTTAGCATGGATACTAGTATAAAAATATGAAAGTTTCACTGTGCAAATTATACTACGCTAATTTATTTGCTGGGACCGAGATTTTTACTAAGACCGCAAGCTTCCGGAAGTGAAAGTAAATAAAAAAATAAAGATGGTACCGTTAATGTATTTTGCATATACTACCATTAAATGGAGCTTTATAAATGTTACAGTTATTAATGGATGTTAATTCCAAGCATTTGCACTAGGTGCTTACTTTTCGTATCTAGAAACTTCTGGAATGTATATTCTTTCAATATAAATCGTCGTAATCATCTTGAAAAAACCGGCTATTAATTTTCGTGCATTCTTTAGCTGAAAGGTCGGCCGCTAACCTATGATGAAGGGTGCTAGGATACACGCGATAGTAGTTTACGTTTTTCTTTCTTTCTCTATAGAGCAGCAATTTTCTTTTTCCACAAATTTTCTGGGACTTCTCCAGTCAAACCTAGCATAATTTAATGAAGTTTTAATCTAAAAATAATTTGAATTATGTTTCTGTATATAGGTTGGTCATGTCATAAGTAAAAAATCGAATAAGTTAGAATAAAAAACTTAAATAACATTTAATAAGATTATTTTATCAAAATAAATGAGACTATTTCATCGGTTACCCCTGAGAGAATGATATTAAATTTTAAAAATTTACACCATTTAAACAAGGAATTTAAAAAGCATTTTTGTAATTATTAAGATAGCACATGATATAAAACTGTCAACACTATTACAAAATAAGCCTGGAACAATCCACAAAAAAGATACTTTTTCTATTTAAATTGTCATAAATGTAACTCAATTTCAAAATACTAAAGGAAAGATTTATATTAAAGATGAGTTACTAGTGAAAATAATGGTCTCTTGGTGTGATTAGTTTGATGACGATTGTCCACAAACTTATCAAACTAATAATACCAAGAAACATAGAAATTTAAATCCGTTTGGTATAAAATAGATTTAATTTTGATTTAATTATTAACACACGCATCACTGATCACTGAACAGAAATATGAACACACAAAAGCAATGAAAAAATATAAGTGATGTATCACACGTGCGGAGGATGGCCTACATCAAACTTCAGGCTGTTAAAATACATTAAGATTCAATACCTAAAAGTAATGTTATAAGTTTAGTATGTAAATAAGCGGAAAACTTGATAATTTTAGGTGTATACTTCACAATTTAGCTAGAATTATAATTTCTAAATTACTATGGTTTGAACAATAATTATGAAAAATTAATTAAAGAAATAATGCATATCCACCGGTGATACCATTTAAAAAAAATGGATGAATAAGAAAAATAAAAAGAATTTTGGAAGTTATAATCTCTTTTATGCTTGTCTATATAAAACATGTTTTCAAGGAGTGAGCTTTACACTTACTTTACTTTACATTTTTAAAATATTTATTACAATTTTTATAACGTATTGCATATAAAGTTACGCTAAACGAAAATCATTGAAATTCATTTCTGCCGGCAAGAAAGGAATATTTCGTTGTAATTTAAAAAAAATATAAATAAAACTGAATACGAGAATTTCCTTTATGAATCACGGAATAAAAAAAGATTCGTGACATTCATATAAAATCATACTAACATAATACACATATATAATTTCACATTAACGATAAACATGTATAAAAAATAGCTGATCACTCAAAGGTTTAAGGTAATTCTGTAAAGCAAATAGCCCATGTTATATGCATGATAATTTTCTTTGCTACTTTTTTTCTAATAAATACAGTATACATTTTCAAAGACGACCTATTTTAACCATATATAATAAAACTTATTTGAAACTATACGGTTCTGTATATAATACTGTGTCCTTATGGAATGTGGTTTTTAATTTCAAATAATTAGGCCCTTTAAATAACTAGGTTAAGTCCTCGCGATGTAACTACATCCCAATAAAGCGTCAATTAACGGAAATCTTAAAAAGAAGCGAAAGTAGGAATGGACAGATTTATATTCAATGGATGGTTTATGGTTATGTATCGGGGTTAGCCCAATAGTCTTTGAATGTACCAGTGCAAGATTTAATAAATAGTATGTGCAGTCATTTCATTACTTTGTAAATTACTTGTAATAAAACAAATTGATTAAAGTTTAGAAGTAGGTAAAAATAAGAAAGGGCTTAATTATATTTTTTGATATTCACAGTTCATGTTATAATATTGCAGACAAAATAAATAATGTAATCATAATAGACTCTTAACAAAAGAAATATCTGGAGGTTAACAGCAAATTTATGACGAATATAGTTTTAAAAAGTCTTGGAGAAAGTAACTAAAAGAAATAATATAGACAATTTAATATCATAGTGTAATGCTTTTTCTTATACTGCTTAATATATCTATTGTAAGTGTAAAAATATGGTGAATATGTGAAAAACTGTGACATTCTAAATCGTCACTGTAGCTTTTCTAGTAAATTTTAGATTAAAATATAAAATAAATGCCAAATGATAAATAAAAAAATCAAGTGAAAAATTTTAATTAGGTCCATTTAGAATCTCCATAATCGTATTTCTGGAGTGATCAATGGAGCAGAATTAACAGGGCACCCCAACCTCGCATTGACTGATGTTTGTATGTAATATTCTTTTTCTTCACGCCTCTACAATACTTAAATCTTTCGAAATCGTATGTTTTGGAAAGGAATGAACGCATATACAATTAATTAAAATTTTAAATCGTTTGTCGTGTATAAGTGTTGTGCAAATCTGCATGCTGAAAAAAAGTATAAATTCTGTGAATTATATGAGCATTCAGTGAATTACATATCATAAAATTTATTTTGGTAATTATTCTATATTACCTCGACCGTTACACCGTATTTCAACCGTCATATTCGAATAATTGTAACAGTTCCTGTTATTTTGTCGATTCCGGGTATTATTTTCAATTTTAATTTAAACGTGAATAAAATTTAGAACGCAAATTCGAAAATCGCCAGTCACTAGGTAACAGTTAGAATTTCAATTTGGAGTACTGAACGAGTATGTCGCTCAAAATGTGTTTATATTTTATTAAAGGACATGATTGAAAAGCCTTATTGAATGTTGTCTTTCAAAACGTAAGTGCAGCAATATTGTCAGTCGACTGCTATATTCATTCTTGTAATGCAGACTTTAGCTGAAGAAGTTCTAATTCAATTTTTTTTCTTTGTCATGATGAAAAGTGAGATTTCTTTGAGATTTTCTTTTTAAAGCTGATTTATTCTTTATAAGAACTGGCTGAATCAACTAAAAAAACTACACAAAATATCATTTTTATTTTCATAAAATGAACTTACTGAACAACATGCGCTTATTAATTTCTCTAACTAGAGCTTATTTAATTCTTATTTCAAATATTGATCAAATACGAAATTGCCAATGTAACTAATAGATAACACATGAAATTGAACAGCGCGTCCGAATCGGAGTATCTTAACTAGAACGAAACTATATGGACCACAATTCGAATAAAATAAAGGCAGATATTTGGCTAAACTCCGCACGTGACTGCGCGCCGTCTATTTAAATGTAAATCAGTCGCTCCTTTGTTGCGTTGGTCCCTTTGCAAATATAAAACGATATTTTCGTATCTTTGGCAGCATAGAATGAAATTAAATGTTGTATTTGCGCTAGTAGCGTCTGCATAATGTAAATTAATCTCTGGTGGCTAAATCAGGAAGGCTTTTGTTAATTGGTAGTTTGTCTGGCAGGCGACGTGGATATAGCTGTGCAGATAGACATAGAATTAATGTGTTTCGTTACACTGTATAGAGGTAAAGTAAATGCGATTGCACCGCTGGAAATAAAGGTAATTGTAGCGATGTGAAGCTTGAAATATTGCGAACTTTTATTGCATAGTGTTAAAAATATATGTATGTTCTTAATAAGAGTTTCCTCATAAAAAGTTATTTGATCTATGTTCAAAGAATGAGTAAACCTAATTCAAATAATTATTTGCTCAAAGGGAATTTCGTGTAGTCGTACGTACTTTCGGATCAAAACTTAATATAAGGAATACTAAAGTTAAATGGGGACCAAAATAACTGGGCACATTACAATGTAGTCTCTTGAATACATTGCACGTTTCAGGTCTATTACAATACCGCCTTTTGTAATTCATTTACCGTCATAAAAATTCATGTGGTGTCTTCAAAGGTAAAATATAGGTAAGTACAAGCCGATTATAGGCAGATCGATTATAACGTTATTTATATGAGTATTTATATGAAACGACTTCTTTCCGTCCTTTGGGATACTTCTCGGTTTTTTTCTATTAATACAGTTCGGTTTTTTTCTATTAATAGACTATACATGACTCCATATGATAACATATAATGTTTTTTATAACGATTAAAAAAATATCACAAACAATGAACAAAATGAGAGAAAAGTTGATATTATAGTTAATAATTTTGACGATGAATACGGTTTTGATGAAATACGCATTTCCTAAAAGTTGCGAACAAGAATATGTGAACATAAATTCTTCTAAACTATGGATTTTTAGATATCTGCAGAAAATATAAAATCGATTTACAATTTGATATAAAAAAATGTGAACGTAAAAATTTCTTGTAGAATCATTTTTTTTGGGATGAAATTTAAAAACGACATAACCTTAAACAACGATAATATTAGTATGATTATCTCGTGAATTGCACTTTATATCCTGATGAAGTCTGAAATTGTTCAAAACTTGAAGGATTAGATTATGCATTGAGATTTGAGAAAGTTAAATTGGCGAGGTTCAGGTTTTATCGCGGGTATACTTAAATCCATATAGTTTGAGTCGTATGACTCGTATGACTGTATGCTAAGACAGTATGCATATACGTAAATTAACACCCAATTTCTTCTCTGCGTTTTGCTATAAAGTCGTCCTCAACTGAAGCGTATGCATATATTACACAAAAACGGTGCGTACGTCGAAGACGCTACGCGTGGCGCCCTGCAAGTACGCAGCGAATGGCTGGGACATACCTGTTGTGGGTGATGTGTTGTATATTGAATTTGAAATTGCTAGCGTTTTAATGTTATATTCAGAACACTGACGGTTATATTTTAAAATATTAGCTTTTCCTATTTAAATTAAATAAGAAAAGCTAATATTTTAAAATATAACCGTTATAATGATGCGTTGTTGTCTCGTATTTATAGATATGTAGTTTAACATTCACATTGATACGTGTTTTAACTATTATAAATATTAGTATAGATATTTATGTTACAAAAGGAAAATTAAATCAAAAATTGAAAAATTTCGTTTATTTATCTAAATATAATTTACAGTTATAACTCGATAAATATAAAAATCAAATGCGTGTTGACCAAGTATTGAAATAAGTTTCATAATTGTGTATTTATATGTACTTTATGTCTATATATTTAATAGCTGTAAAACATAATATTTAACTTAAACATGTTTACATTAAAATATTCCCAAATTATTTTCAACAGAATCTTGCTAAATCCCACTGATTTTTATTTTCTTCAAACCTTTGTTTTTTAATTATAGATTTATAAAGGAAAAGTTATGAAGTAAATAATATTATAACATGAATAACAGACGCATGTAAAAATAAGCTCGCAGCTAAAATTTTCTGAACATATTTCTGCGAAGCAAAAAATCTAGATTACACATCTGAAATCGTTCTGCAAATGTCATCCTCGGCTTTCTATTCCCATTGAAAATTTATTTAATAGCATAAAATCTTATTACTCCCTTGCTTGATTATGGTAATGCAATTTATCGCCCACGCCTTTAACCTAGTTCCAATATGATGATCTGTACGATATGGAATACATACGCTTGACTTTGTTACGGTATCGTACTTCATGTTATTTCATACTTAAACTTTGACGGAATGTCCCGGATTCGCAAGCGTTCTAGATATCAGACGCTATGACTACTTTAGGGGTTATTCAGTATGCAGATATTCTTGCATTTTCAAGAGCAATTATGTGTAGCGTTTATCAAGTCTACATGACGCGAGCTAGGGAGCTGTTACCGATTACAACAGGTTTCAGGAATCGCAAATTTCTCCTGTAGTTTAAAGTTTTGTCCCACTAGATTAAAAATCAGTTTCTATCTACGTGTTAAGGCAGTGGCGTTATTCAACACCTTCAAAAACTTATGTATAATAGCTTACATAATACAGTTTGAAATGTTAAAAATAAAATATAACATAAGATCTTTATAACTTTATCTGACAATCCACTTTACAATAGCCTATAAACTCAATAAAACCATGCAATGTCCATATACTCCTGTACTTAACTACATTGTCAGTTAACAGCAACCAAACGTGAATGAATGTGAAATTGTTTCCTATCCTATATTAATATTACCATTTTCGACACGCCTAATTGTATTTGAAACTGTACCATGCAGTTTAACCATCTTTTGCTTCCTTAAGTAAACTGATACATGGTAGGAAAATATTGAAACACGTAATTTTATTAAGTTCTTTTTAAATGATAATTGAATTGTCTAACATGCACTTCAATTAAAATTTCAACTGCATTACTTAATTCACTTTCAGAATTGTTACACCTTCCATTTAAGAAACCGAATAAATCTAGTAGGTTTATGTTAGTTTTCCCTTAATGTACCGAACATTCTACGTAGTTTTCCCTTAATAACCTTGAAAAATACCTAAGGCAACTTTCCGGCACGACTTTTATAAACGACTGAATACATTTACGTTTAAAATAAAACTCAGAAACGTAAATAATATCGCTAACTGTTTCGGCAAGAGCGTCTATTACGTAACTTTAATAAGGTTCGCAATTCAAGTGCGACGGTCATAATCAAGTATAATGGTGTAATAATAATATAGGTTTCACTCATAAATATTTATATTACTCTGAACGTGAAAACTTTACCACTTTGCACCTAATCTTGGACAATATTCGAAATTTAGGCGCGTTTTAGCCGGTTGGAGCCGTTAAAACTATGGTCGTGTAATTTTCAGTTGCAGTGATGTAATTAATGATACTTTGGCTATAGAATGTATTTCGGAAGTTTTTGGTTTCAACTCTTATCTCATAATAAAGAAATCGCAACGTTCTCTCTTTTTTTATCACCAGAGTATTAAATTAAATGTATTTTCGTATTATTTGTAATTTTAATTAGGTTTCATTGTCAAACAAAAATATTCTACATTTAGTGGATATGTCAGTTCCGCATAAACCACTCATTCATTGAGTCGTAAGTATAACGAGTGGCTAAAAATAGTCATCCTATTGTCTACAAGTTATAAATTATAAATAAATTTTAAATTTTTAAGGGCATTGCACATATATTTCTTCGGTGGAAATAAAATAATTAATATTCTAATAACGATTTCTAACCAAATTGATAAATACTTATATTTACTTTTTATTTCTTTCAATTTTACTATATTTAAATTTTTGAATAATTAAAGTTTTAGATATATCCCAGGTGGATGCCCTGAAGTCTAACATGTAGTGATAATGTTGTTTCAAATAACTGAATAAACATGTGTTATTCAATTTAAAACATTTCATAAAAATAAAATCAACGTCGTCATTTAGTTTAGAGTTATCTAACTACACATTTGTGATGTTTGGTAAATATCTAGATGCCGCTATCAAATAACCTTAATTTTTGAAAATCTTAAACCATTAATCTCTTAATTAATTAGTAATAAAACTGAGTACATAGTTTTAATGATTTCTGCTGCAGATAGATGTTGAACAAACTTGTAAGATATACAATTTCAAGGTTTCATTGAAATCAGCTAGTTTTCTCATATACAGATGAAAGGTTAAAACATTTACGGCTGCACTTTGATTATTAGCCGAAAGCTTCCTTCATATTTCTTTAGTGCGCTCTTGACCTTTAATTTATTTTCACTAATGCAAAATAAAATTTCATAAATACCTGAATTTTAGTACTTTTTCTTTCAACGAGCACCGAAATTGTAGAACCTGACATGATATGTTATTTTCTTATTCAAGTGATTTAACATTTTTAAACCAGATCTTGGTTTATACAAAATATTGCAAAGTTCAAATAATGCAAAAAAAACGTATCATGCTCACATTTATTTTGAATATTAAGCAATAAATCAAACTCATTAATGACATAAAATTCATTTAAATTTCGTTAAAATCAAAATATTTAGATCAAAATTGAGTTAAAAAGTATCTGTCCTCTTAACGGTGAATTTTGAGTACCGTTCTTTATTTAGATTAATGTTGGGTACTAAAACATTTATTAATAAATGGTACTTAAATATTATTGTTTAAAAACAAAATAGTTACTGAACGACCACATAATTAAAAGAAATTTTAAAAACTTTATGATAAAATGTGCAATGTATATATATATATATATACATATATATATATATATATATATACATATATATATATATATATATATATATAAATATATATATATATATATATATATATATATACACCTGTGATATTTAACTTGATAATTAAAAATTGTATTTATATTTTCTACAAATATTTTCACGTTTAAGTATTGTTTTAAATTTTGTTTAACATTTTAACTCTGGACTGCTTTGAGGAGATCGGTTTTCTAATGAATATATTATTAAATTTTGATAAAGTCTTTGTATTTGAATGCAATTTGAAATATTTAGTGAAAAATATTGCATAGATATAATAAAAAATTAAATCACTTAGATGTGAATAAATAAATTAATAAGAAATGTTTAGGGACTAAATTTACAATTGCATATTAATTTCTCATTTACTGATATAAAAAAAGAAATTAAACAAATGACGTATATTTAATTTACGGATTTGTTTTTGACATGAAAATATGTATTACATAAATTTTATTTCACTCTCTGTCAATAAAAGGACTGGTCAATTATTTTCGTTCAATCGTTATCCTTCAAATAATCGGTTGTGTTCTATTTTTCGTTCTGTTGTTTTTAATTATTTTTTCTATTGTATAATTTCGTATATTCATATATTATGAAACAGTGTTAATAAAATCTTATCTTTCACATAGTGCGTTATATGTTACCCGTTATATGTAAATATTGTACCGAAATTACAACACAGGTCTTATCCACAATATTAAACGCATCCAACCAATGAATGACTTGTATCTCAAATGTCGATCATCCTCTTGAGACGTAAGAAGAATCGTGATTAATGAATCAACTGGTATATGTATCTCTATTCGACTAAAAAATGTTTTACACAGATACGAAGCGCCGCAGTTTGGCACAGAAATAGATTGAAATGGCACCATGACAGTCGTAAAGGATCATCGATAAACTAAAAACTAGTTAAGTATTCATTTTTGGCAATAATATTATATAATATAAATCTACATTCACGTAAAAATTAAATTCGTTGGAAACAAACAAAATTCACATTTCAATTTAACCAAATAAATAAATATTAAAAATTATCCATAGAATTAACCCGAAAAATATCTGAATTTTGCTTTACACAATGCACAACATTTATAATATATAGAAAGGTAAAATAGTGTTTCACTTAGATATAGTGAAACAAGTGATATTTTTTTTGTAAAAACATTCTACTTTTAAATTACATCATAGAAATAACATCTTATATTAACATAAGCAATTTTTACATCACGGACACTATATTTTTATTTTGTGCAGTACCGTTTAATGGCTGGAAACGAAAACTATTTAAGTGTTATGTTTATTACAGTGACACCTTCAAATTTATAGTGTTTGTGAATAATTAAATGTATTATTGATGACATTTTAAACGGTAAATCTTTGGTAAGAAAATCAAGTAACTAACATGAGCTTTTAATATATATAGAATGGATCACTTTCTCCTTAATTTTTTCTTTAATAAATTTATAACGTATATCCATATGCTTACTTCTTTTAGGTAATACTGGATTATGTATCAATTTAGTCGTACTTTGATTGTCTATGTTCAATGTTATAGAATTTGGGGTTCATTTAATCTAGTAAAAATTGTTTATGCCACAATATCTTTATTAAAAATATGTATAAACTATTGGATTTTCCAGAATCTAAACCGCCGGCAAAGTCAAAATCTGATAATCCCATCAGCTTTGTAATGCTATCATATACAATTAATATTTCTTTTGTATAGTTCAAATAACTAATTATTCGTTTCAAAGCATTTGTACGAGTAGCTCTCGGATTACTCATATACATATTTACTAAATTGACAGCATAAGTTATATCTGGCCTAGACACCCGTGACAAAAATAACAGTGCTTCCTCTGCTTCCCTACATGGATAATTACTAACAGTTCCATTTCCATTTTTAGACCGTTTTACATTCACATTTACTGGTGTACTATAGTCCTTAGCTTCAGACATATTAAACTTGTTTATAGCTTTATAGATTCACAATCATATGGTTTATTTCTCTCCCCACCAACAAAAGAATTGAAATTTACAGTATTCTTTCCTAATTCTTTCAATAATATAGACATAATATATATATATCATATTTTTGGATAAAAACAATCTGTTATCGACATAAATCATTAATAATATTTCGATACTATTAAATTATTCCATAAAAACACAATTGACTAAATTAGATGGTTTAAAGCCATACATAGTAAGCAATGATGTAAACTTCCTATTCCAATGGCGAGAAAACTATTTGAGACCATATATAAATTTGTTCAACTTACATAATTTAGTTGAATCAACTTTAACCCCCTCTTGTTGTACCATGTAGATCTCCTCTAATATATCTCCGTACAAGAAAACAGTTTTTATATCATATAAAAGAAAACAGATTTTATATCAATAAGTTCATATTCAATAGCTTTCTTCCAATTATGTTAGTTAATACCAGTTACTGCCTCTTCTCAAGTACTTAGTATTTCCACCACAATTAGATTCACTTCCAAATGTTTGTCTATGCGATGTCTTACAAATGCTACGATTTTCTGTAATAATATCCATTTGTGGATGATAATTAGCATCATTATCCTCGGAACGCTTCATGCTGTCATGTGAAGAAATTTCAGATTCATCTGTTGTACTTAATTGTGGTGACAATACGAGTTGGTTTTCATTTGTACCCTGTTCACTGATTAATATCTCAATAAAACTTTGTTTTTATTTGGTTACACTGCTAAGCTCATCAAACTTCACGTCTCTTGACACGTGTATCTTCTTTGTATTTTTGTCGAACATTCTATAGTTTACCTGCTCATATCCCACTAATATCATTTTAGTACTTTTTTTTATCTAATTTCTTCTTTCTTTCTTTATGAATATGTACATATCCCGCTGGTCCAAATTTTCGAATATAGTTCAAGTTTTATTTTTGATTTAATCAGAGCGCATAGGGTGTCACATCAATAGTCTGGCTAGTAATCACCGCCGGTTCACTCAATGTTTCATCACATTCTCCGGGCTATTTGTCAATTGAACAATATATATATATATATATATATATATATATATATATATATATATATATATATATATATATATATATATATGTATATATATATATATATATTGGTAGAAATCATCTCATTGAATTCGGATTTCTAGTTATGATTTTAGATTTTAAGTTATGTAATAACTAATTTTCTCATAACATGTTTTACTGCGTCGCAGCTTACTACTAGAGAAATCTGGTTGAAATCCATTGATAACGTTAAAATGAGCATAGCCATTGTTCCATTGTACTTTCACTTTATTTGTCTGTAGATTTTGGAGTGTAGTGTGTAATCTTTCACTCTGAAAGCACACTGAGTTTGAAAATTTCACTGTATAAATTTCTGCTGTCAAATTATACAGTCTTCGTTGAATTTGTGACTTCCTTATGAAAATGAGGATAAATTTTTACAGAACGAGTGCTTTTTCACTTCAATATATTTGCTCTTTATTTAATTTTGCAAAGCAACCAATATTTTTTACGTTCTGAACCTACAACCGGTTAGATTTTAGGCAATGAATTAATAAAATTCGGTCCGCCCTTACAGGTATATACACAATTGTTAATTAGTTTGTTTTACATAGTTTTTCTATTTTACTCTTTATGAAAATTGATATCGTTTTTTGCTCTATAAATTTATTACCTAGTTAGCTATACCTATGAAAGATGACGAACGTAATTTGATAATAGGAATTTAGCGAAATAATTTTGCATTTACTTTTATATACGCAGTAAAAGTACTTGTATTAGCGGGGAGGGAGAGGGAAAGAAACAAAACGTCTTTGACAATCATATCTCACAAAAGAGGTACCGTATCAAAAAATATTTCTTGGCGTTTAATGGAGCCTGGAAAAAAATTAAAATTTTTAGAAAATTTAAGCTAGCATAATTGTTCAGTAGTTCCCATTTTAAGTAAAAGGCATATATCTTGTAGGAAAGTTAATCTAGAGAAAAGGATATTTTTTAAATTTAGTTAAATTGAGAAAGGCAAAGATATAAAAATATTACAATATTGAAAGAATAAAGAACTTATGGTTTTAATGGATTAAATTAACTTATAGGCACTAACTATGCAGACAGCGCTCTCAGCATATGTGACAAAAAATAGTTCTCGAAAATTTTTTTCTTGAAGTATTTACCATAATATTTTTAATTACAAATAAATAATTTTTTATAAATTAATTAACGTTATAAAATATTTCGATTACTAAGTATCGATACAATTAGGATAAAAAAAATAATTAAATGATTACAGCAACCTTTGTCTTATAGCCCATATTTTTTATCCGATTTATAAGACAGTAAAGGAACAAAAAAAGCCATTTCACAAAAATTGCACGTACTGACTATTCCAAAGGTGAAACATTTAATCACTGGAAGCAAAAGAAAATAATACAGCTTCAAGAGTTAGGTATCAAATAAAACGAAAGGCATATAAATTGTATCTATTTGCAGTAATTTTTAAGAAGATCTCTTTAATTTTGATGTTTTTCAAATGAAAAATATTACTAATTCTAGGCAAAAATCCTTTATACGAAAAAAACAATTAAAACGACAGTTGATAAAAGCCTATTGCTGATGAAAAAGCTATAATTTTAATTTATTATTATTTTATATAAATTAAATATTTCTGAAACTAGACAAAAAACGTTTTTGCTTAAAAATATTAATCAAATAATAATCTCAATAACTAGCATTAGTAAATTATTATTGTATCCAATAAATAATCCATTTCCTTTTACTAAATCACTTAGCAAATTTCAAAAAGAGACAATGTTCTGAATTAATTTTTAAATTAATCTACAAATGCATTTAATGCACAAAGACTTCAAATTTGAACGCATATATTTAGAATATTTCTACTTAGACAGTAAATCAAGGTAAAAACATTCAGCTCTATCCTTTGAAAGCATTTATAATTCTTTTATAAGTTTTGCGCAATATAAATAACACATCTGCATATGTGATACTCAGAGCACTTACAAGTTTCAAATACTGTGTTACTCAAATACGGTGATGTTTATGAACTATGAGACCATAAAGTTGACCGCCTGGGAAAACGAATATAGAGGGACAGTATGTCACAGTCTACATCTTCTTTAGATGCGACTCTGAGGTGTGTTAAATATATATTGAAACTTGTGCATTAGTCATATATGGCAAACGCATATACGACACCTCGCAATTAACATTTTAGATGCCGCAAAAATCTTAGATGGCATTAGTTTCTTATTGAATTTCACTTTTTTTTTTATTATACGCTTGCGGTTTTTATATCTTTCTGTCATAGAACAGAAAACCTTACACAGTTTTGTTTAATGAAATATGGTTAGGGATATTAGTGCAAGTTAATAATAACTTTATACTTTACAGCTTAGGAACTAAAATGATAGTTGATAAGTTGTACAGAGTAATTATATATGTACGTAAAGGAAGTCTTGGTAGATTTTTCTCAAATAATGTTATTACTTACATTATTATTGCAATGTGTCATCCATTTTAAATATTTTAAATTACAGCTATATTTATATAAATAAGAATTGAATATATCCGCATTTTTTTGAAGTGAAAAATTCCTTATCCTTTATTCCCTTTTGATAAGGGAAAATCTTATTGATTCGCGGCACCGGCATGCCAAGGTTAAAAGTATATCTGTAGCTACGAGTATGTCGTGTTCCACTCGGCTGGCAGTGAATATGTATGTATATATATATATATATATATATATATATATATATATATATATATATATTATATATATATATATATATATATATATATATATATATATATATATATAAGACAATTAGAATGATAGAAACGCTTAAATATTGTGGTCATGTAGGATAGTAATATAATGAACGAAATGAAATATAATTTGCATTTTATGAGTGGAATATTTTAACAAGTTAATTAATAATTTTATTCATACCCCAAAGAGAATAGAATATTAAACGGTTTCATATTGATATGTATCACATACATAAATATTATAATATTATTAATAACTGTTCTAAACAGATATGTGTTATGTTGTCTAGTAATATCTATACTAGATAGGCATCTATCTAAAAGTAAAATTATTGCTTATTAATTACAGCAAATTAACATTAATTAATATAATTTTCTTCTTTTTACTCCAAAAAGAAGACCTCATCCTCATCGACACGGTAAGTAATTTTGAGCATAACAACGTCTATAATGAAAAGGAAATAGCTTGTCTTGTAGAGTTACAGATTTAAATGATTGCCATTGGTACCTGTATTTTTTAATTAGACTGGAGTGGGCTGAGTTGGATTGAGTTTAGTTTGGTTGGATTGGATTGGGTTGGAAGTGGTTTTGGTGGGCTGGATTTGATTAGATTGGATTTTGTTAGATTGGATTGAGTTTCGTTGGCTTGGTTGGGTTTGGTTGAGTTCATTTTGGTTTGATTGAATTGGTTTTGGTTGGGTTAAGTTGAGTTGGGTTGAATTTGGCTACATTTGGCTATGTTGGGTTAGATTTGGTTGCGTTGTGTTGGGTTTGCTTTGGATTGTATTAGGTTGAATAGGGTTGGATTGGATCGGATTTTTCTTGGGTCAGGTTGGTTTGAGTTGGGTTTACTTAAATTGGGTTAAGTCTTGTACGTTGGGTTGAGTTTGGGTTTGGTTGGGTTTGCTTTCGGATCGGTTGTGTTGGGTTAGATTGTGTTGAATTTGTTTGACTTGGGTTGGGTTGTTCTTGAATTCGATTAGGTTGGTTTAGTTGGTTTTCGTTTGATTTGTTGGGTTGGATTGAATTTCCTTCAGGTTTGGTTGGGTTTAATTCAGGTTGGATTGATTTTACTTTGGGTTGGGTAGCGTTTAGTTAAATTCGCTTTAGGTTGAGTCGATTTGTGTTGGTTTGGGTTGAGTTAACTTTGGGTCAGTTTGGGTTGGGTTTACTTTGGCTTACGTTGTAATTGTGTTAGAGGGTGTTGATATTATCACTGCCCAAAAACATATGGCCAAACCCCTAAGCCTGAATGCATTCCACGTAACCCCAATCGGATCAGTGGAATTGTATCAAGTCTGGTAATTAAATTGGGTTGCAAGTTATGCTCAGAAAAATTTTAATGTACAAAAATAACTGGTTAATGGAGCAATAGGTGATATTTAGGGTATTAAATGGCAACGTCTTAGGCGTGACCAGCTCGAGGTCGGGAAATTACGCAATGCCGTCAATATTAAATTTGTTGATCCAACAAATCGTAATAATCCTTCATCAGATCTAATTGGAATTGAAACTTCAAATATAGAATGTAATAGACTAAGAGGCGTGCTTTAATTCGATTTAGCAATAGATCTAAGTCATAGTTAAAGTTATAAATAATAAATTTTTTTTTTCATTTTATTTACTGGTTTCATTTACTTAGCGGAGCCTTGACGCGACAATACTTGAATAAAAATATTACTACTTATATTAAACTTAAAGCGCCTGTACATATTTTTTTTTAACTTTTAGAGGTTTTGTTTCGTGTCGGGACTTTTTTATTTCTTCATTTCTTACAATATTAGTTTAAGTTTTATTTTGAACTTTTAAAGTTTATGTATTACAAGTAGACAAGCTATGATCGACAATCTATAGAAACACAAAATTGAGATCCAACATCTTGCCTTGCCGAAATCTACACATTCTGACAATAGTTATATTTTGATAAATATTATTACACTTACAAGATTTTGGCAATGCAATATAATATTATCTGAATCTATATCTATATATAAGACTATTGCTATACTGTGACTATTGCTATACTATGATATTGCTATACTATGATTACCGTTGGTACCTGTATTTTTTAATTAGACTGGAGTGGGCTGAGTTGGATTGAGTTACATTGAAGTTGGATTGAGTTTAGAATACTTCATTACAAAGAGAAAATTATATTTAAAAGAGTTATATTTTCAAACTATTTTTTTTCTGTCTTTTATTTTCTTAATAACAAAAATGAAAAATGAATATGGAATAATATTCTATAATTGGAAACGTCATCAGCCCCTCATTTGAAAACTAATATTAATAAAGTGTTTTCCACTATATTAATCTTGATTACGTTCTTGTGTTTTCCACCTTCCATCCTCTTACACGAGATCTTTACATCCAAAGCATCGTCAGGAAACTGTAGAAAAGTTAGTCGTATATATAACTATAGCCACCACTCGCCTACGCAACTACTTGCAAAGAAAATGGTATTAGGGCAGCGGAATGGGTTCATGTTTGTTGAAGGACTTTTATGACTTAGCTGAATCACCACAATACTTTTTACGGTTTTTATAGTTTACCTCACATTTAAACCAGGTAATTTCAACTTTCATCACCAAAACAAATTCATCATCACCCCCAAAAAAAACTTTCATCATCTCTAAGAAAGCTGAAGAAATCCTTTCTTCAAGCCATATTCCATAATTCGTCAATAATCCGAAAAAGAATTCTATGAAAAATTATTTTTCTAATAGTGAAGTATTTGAATAATATGAAAATGGGTTGAATATATTTGGCATTAATTTTGTAGAAATGTATTATTCACAATTAAATGAAACTACGTGATGTACTATTATTATTTCTACTTTCTTTAAGTTCAACTTAAAGAAAGTAAAAATAATACTACGTTACGTACTTTCATTTAATTGTGATGAAAATGGGTGAAAAAGATAAACAGCTAGAGTACGTACTATTTGATAAACAATTTTGGATAGGTGTATGTATGTTTCGTAATGAGTCCTTTTAAGTGATATAAAAATATTCATAATTCAGCACACTTTTAATTTTGAACATTTACAAGGAGATATGAGTACATATTTATAACCATATCGTTAAAAAATATTTGAAAATTTTAAATATTTTTAAGGGATAAATATTTACTGCAACATTTGAAGATGTTTCATACTTTGTGCCTTACACTGAAGAAGGATCATTCCGAAGCTATTTTTAGCATAAATCATTAAATGTATTCAATTCAAAACAATGAATGGCGATGGAATAGTGTAGCTCAAGTTACGAATTCGACTGCTGCCAGTTAAGGTTTAGATAATACGGAAGTTTTCAGATTTTCATTGAGACACTCTTAGTTACGTAATTGTATGAAGCTAATACGCCTTTATTTGGTAAATATTTGTACACCAATAATATATTTTCAAAGCTTTCCTTAAATAATATTTTGGGTAATTTTTGTGATGAAATTTTATCTGAATTTCCCTAAGTATTATTATCTAAAAGGAATCTATGGAGAAATATTTCTAACTATAGTTAATTTTTTATCTTCCAACTCCACCCATCTACTTAAAGATTAGACACAGAGAGTGAAGGCAAACAATGAAAAGTATATCTTTCGTAATAAGCATTTAATTTTGTACCTTCTAATTTATGGAATTTCACAAAAAGTAAAGTATTATCGCATATAATTTTAGATTTTTCCATTTTTGGTTAACATTTTTTTTTAATTCGGTAATTACATATGCACTGCATTTTGACCAGAATTGACATGTTAAATACAAAACACAGAAGAAATAATAAATGGTATCTAAATACCTTCTGAAATATTACCAAGTTAATTGTGCGTTTGTGTGCAATGCGCGTTATGAAGCAAATTTGAACACAATTTTAATTAAAAAGCGACATTGTCATGCAAATTTTCTTAACATATACAGAAAATAATTATGCATACATCTTTCAATCTTCAAGAGCAATAAAATAGTATTGCGCAGCAAATTTGACTCTCAGCCTTGGCTGTTATGCGTATATCGGGTGACTCCGGCGCCTGTCAAGGTCTGTCAATTACGCGTTTACTTATTCCATAAAATGCCTCCAGAAGCACACTTACGAGCCTAGATATGTCTGTTATGAAGTCTGCGCCGTAGGAATGAATGCATATTACTGCTATTTAGGTAATGTAATGAAGATTGCATTGCAGAAGTCAGTTTTTGATAACATTCATGAAAGTTACTTTGATCCAGTAAAAGTTTACGGTTATTAAATAGTTTATTCATCTTCTAGAGGTTTTATATGTATTTTTATAAGTTTGCAATTTGAGATCCGGAATACAACGTACTTAAAATGAATATTCCTGTTATTAATATTATTTATAGTGATAGTTCCATGTTCAAATATTTATATATATATATATATATATATATATATATATATATATATACAGATATTTGGTAAGATGACAAAGGAAAAATTAGTAAATTAAAATGGGCGATGTGGTAAAATCGGATCCTCGTGATTTTGGTATAATGAGACTGTAAAAAAAATTTAATAATAGTAAGAAAATCCCATATCCAAAATCCATTTGCCCCTCTCCATATTTTAAAGTTAAGTTTTCTGAAAATTTACCTGAAGTTTACATGAAAATTATAGCTAAGGTACTAGATATATACTCAGAATATTAAAGAAATACAAAATATTTATATGCCCGTAAAAATGTATTGGGCAATTCCATAACATATTATTAATTAAATTAAAGCCGTAGTGTTAACTAAAAACTTGACACAGGTCCGGCAATTATATTCATTTTATTTCTATCTTGTATAATTTTAAGACGCGATAAGTTAAATATCAATACTTACTATGGCAGATTTAGAATATTTGTTGAATCTGTGTTTTTGCACACATATGAATAAATAAAAATATTTCCACGTATTCAAGTTCTACATTACATATTTAGGCACTTATTAATACTTAAAGGTACATAGTTATTCTATTAAGCAAATTCTACATGCAAATACCAAATTCTCCCAACGTAAATATATTGCGTGCTATATCTTTCACAGGCATTAAAACATGATACTTATTTCATAAAATTAATTATACGATCTGAAATACATGTCTAGGTTACAGGTAAACTATAATTCTCTTGTAATCTTCTGGTTAGATTTTACCAACCGCTATCCAATTTATGGTTTTCGGTTAGGGGTTTGCTTTATTATCGATTATTTTAAGAAATTTTTTTGCACATGCAATCTAAATTACCAAAAATATTTTTATTTTATTATACCTTTTTACTAGTTTAATAATTGATTTTTTTTACTTACTTTATTAATATATTTTTTTAAATTTTGATTTACTTTTTATGGGTGTTGTATATTTAACATTGGGTTTCTTTTATTTTAATTTACAGGATTAATGTCCTACGACCAATAAAATTGCCTTCATGGTGTATTTGAAAATCTTCATGTGTTCTTGGTAATAAGCCCTTTTAAATTATGCTCCACATGATACATCAAATGAAAAAAAACTTGAGTAATTTCTTTATCCCCTTTTTAATTCTCTTGAGAATATTTTAAAAAAGTTAGCTGATACAAAATACGTGCACCAATATCATGTTTTATTATACCAAATTTAAAAAATATATTAATAAAGAAAATGAAATAAATCAATTATTAAACTACTAAAAAGGTATAATAAAATAAAAATATATTTTTGTCCATAATCTGGTAAATAATTCTTCATAAATAGTCATAATTTTATTATAGTCACTCATTTATTAAAAATGTTTGTAATATCATTATAATATTTTCTCCCAGAATTATTCGTCATATTAGTTGCAATTTGCTTGTTTTAATCTAGTAAATAAGAAATAGAACAACGCTAACATAAATGTTAACTGATGACTACACAAATTTTTCTATCGCTTGAATTCATGTGAAGCCAACGTTCCACCAAAACATTCGTTTTCTATCCAAGAGGTCAGTCATTAGCAGATTACGTTCAATTTGATTACCAACTTATCTGTGATTATCTAGAAACTCTTATCTGACGCCTACGTATTTAAACATTGACGTATATGGTTATTTCACCCGTGCACATTGTAAAGAATAATATTTATCTCTCAGTTTAGGTAAAGTAAAAACAATATTATTTTATATGATCGTATGCCACATCTCTCTTTTTCTAAAGATGGACTCTGTTTTATGACATGAATTTCATCCACTTTCAAACAGTGGCGTAGAAGAGTAAATATTTCAAAATTAGTATAAATGTAGATTGATCTTTGATTTTGAAACTATAGATTAACCCGTAAACTATTCCATATCTGTAAAACATAAATAATAATCATTTTAATCAGTGCACAGAACGCACGTCACATTGCAAATATTAATATGAAAGTAAATGATGCCTGATGAGCAATATCCGCACTGGCACTACTTAAACGAGAGTTCAACATTCTGCTTTATTATTAAGGAGCGATAAAACAGTAAGCCAGAAGGAGGTCGATACCTGACCTTGGCTGCAACGTCTGTTGAATGGCTTCGTAGGTACACAAGTGACGTTCAATGTACACTTAATTATTCTGTGAAATGTTTCCAGAAGTATTCATATAGATTGAAGGATATACGTATGTATTTCATGGACAACGCCTATGTCGTAGGCATAATTATATATAACAAACTCGTTATAATGGCCCATTTCTAAAGCAATTTATAGAAATCGCTTTCGTGGGTAATAAGTTTGACCTTCTTATATGGCAACAAAGCTTGTTCTCTTTTTGGTGCTCTACGGGTATTTTAAATTCAGTAAATCCATATCTTACATCTTACTATCTTTAAAGCACTGGAATCTAAAACTCGGATAACTCAGTAAACAAGTAGTGGCATGTTGCTACGAAAACTATTATGTGTTCAAATTTGTTTTCCTTTAGCTAGAGCAGCAGACAAATATCAGCGTATTTTCATTAGACATCGAAATCATTGTGAGTAAAGTACTTACAGTTTAACGATACCCCAAAATTTGATAAATTTTTTGATAACGGAAAGTTTTAATTTTTCTGTTATATTTCGTATATTGCCGAAATATAAATAAAATGTTTTTTTTGCTCTGGATATAACTCAAATTTGTTATATATTAGTATAAGTATACATGTCTAGTATATATAGTAATATAGCGTAAATTTTATGAAATTTCATGCACATAGTCTGGCTTAGCAAGTGAAAAATTCAAATTTTAATAGTACAAAATTATGTTTATATCTTTTAAGGTTTTATAATCATGAATAAAAACGGAACATCTATGTGAATTGTCTGGCTGTCAAGACCGTTTTTATAAAGAACAACTACATGTTATTCACATGAAATACTAAAGGCTTCGATTCTATAATACTGTAAAGATCAAGATTCTAACTCATTGCCATAAAAGAGACAGTTTTTCAAATATCACCTATTTTGATATTGACTCTCATACTCGTCAACTAAAGAAAAAAATATGAATTTCAGTTTACTACGTGACAAACGTAATTTATTTTATTTTTATTTTTTTATATCCTGCCTAAATAGTTAACTTCTAATTATGTTTGCTAATTGTTAACATCAACAAAGTAATGGTCAAATTGCATATCAACTTTAACGTCAACAAAGTATGATGTTATAATAATAATATTAACAGATGTTAGGCGATGAAGTTGAGTGTATCGTTACAGCAGGCGTAATGCGGGACAGGTCTAGGCAAGACATAAAATAACATTAATATTTGTAATTATTTTAATAAAAATATTGTGCACCGTTAAATATTTATATGTGCCCGAATTTGTGCGGAACTCTTGAAGTGAGATTTCTGCTCTTACTAGAGAGCGTAATAGATTTATTTAGTAGTCAGAAGTACATTTAACATCGAAACACCAATATGCGTTAATATATTTTCTAACTCAAAACTAGCACCGAAACTCTTCCGACATTCATAATCTTATTGTAATTTTAATTGACTTAAAGTAGTGCAAATTTAAAACACGGCCAATATAACCTGTAGTCAATTTATATTAAATGATTTACCAAAAGATGTTTCCTTTATTGTAAAATATCGCTATTCTTATGTGCAATGCAAAATATTTAAGAAAATGGTGATATTGCAAATAAAAACTAAAATTAGTGTGATGTGGTATAATATAAATATATTACATAGGTTCATGTCGCCTGTTTGTAAGAAAAATAAATATACAATTCAAAGTTTTCATTGCTTTTTGTTTAAGGGAAATATGTAGGAAGTGTATAATAAAATACATTTTGAATAACACACTAACATGAACATGTAGTATACATGTTCATCAATATTAAAAATTATTACAGAGCATTAAGATATGAAAAATGTCTTCACGAGAAGTTAATTTAGAATGAATGTAAATTTGAAGAAAAAAGTTTAAATAAACGTTAGCTCATAAACGGGAACGGTTAACACATTCGCATCGATAGTTTTTATCATATATGTCTTCTTTATTTATTACTATTTGTTATGTCTTCTTTAAAATTATTTATTTCAATACACGAAAATATTTTAACACTGTTTATTAAAACTGCGATAATTTTTGCTGTAATTAGTGCATTTTATGTCTAAAAAATATCAGCAAATTGCAGACTTATCACAAACGAGTTTAACGATGCAACACGATTAAAGGACTATTTTTGTTTTTATTTTGGAATCAATCTTAAATGTTACAAATGATTGCATCAGACAAACAAATTAGTTTATGTAAGCAGACGTAAATGACATTTATTGACTTATTTATTTTGCAACGTATGTATAAATACAGTAGAGGATAGAAAAGAAAAATGGAGGATCAAAGAAATTAATCAAAAGAAAAAGTGAGGATAAAAGAGGTTAACCATAAACAATGATAATATAAACATGTAAATGAAACTACGTGATGTAGTATTATTACTACTTTCTTTAAGTTCTTTACCACGACCTAGGTCTCATTGTATTACATTTGGGCTATTATCAAAGATTCTTTGCAAAGTTGTTTCAGACCTTTGCTAATAGCGCACCTGAAGATGTTGTAATATAACGAAACCTAGGTCGTAGCAAAGAACTTAAAGAAAGTAGAAATAATACTATATCACATTGTTTTATTTGATTATGAATAATGAATTTCTATAAAATTAAACCCAAATATATTCAATAAAAACGAGAGTAACTTTTTTAGTCGACCTTCGAAAATGTAAGTTTATAATGTATTTTTACTTTCCGAATCAACTTTATTGCAGAGTTTAATATATACTAAAGTAGTGCTTATAAGTTTTAAAAAAACCTGTTTGAGTAGGGCAGTATTCAGAACAAGAAATTTGAATTTCAGCATTTATGTATCGTATTGTACTCGTTATAGAGTAACCAGTATTTAACACACGGAAGAAACAAGTATTCTTGCAAATATTTATTCAAATACTGTAGTTGGAGATTAAAATTTAATGAAAAGAAAAAATAAAATTAATTTCCGAAAAAAATAATGACACATTTATTCTGCAGAGTTAAATTAGATATAACCGGAATTCGGAACAAACTGTTTATTCGAATTTTTTGCTAAGAATTTTAGTAGGACCAGTCTTGTTAACTTAGCACCTATAAAATATTTTGGTTGCAAACCGTAAGCATTTTTGAATGGTGGCTCTTAGAATTCCGATTTAGGTAGAATTAAATTATTTCTTCATACGCCTACGATAATTCAAACTTCATGGAAGTGTTTTTTTCCCCTTCAACTGCCATATAAATTAATTTCAGTTCTGAATTCAGTTCGCTAAAATTATTGCGAATAATAATTAGATTTCAGCTAACGTAATTATTCTTTAGGAATGACTGTATATTTCAGAGAATCAATAAGTGATTCCACAGATAGGTGATTTCAATATGAGAATGGTTTGATACGTTAATTTTGTTTCTAGTAACGAGAATAGCAATGTTTTGCCACGTATTTCAAACTTTCTGCTCAATTTTCCAGGACATGTCAATAAAATTCTCAACCCCTATTTTCTTTTACAACCATGGTCGTTTTCCACCATCTGAGCATAAAAAAGATCTCTAACGGAATTCAGATCCTTGTTGACTTTATTGTGTTTGTATTTTACTTTCATGCACGAAATAAACTGAAATACGGTGTAAATTTATTTTATTTACCCGCATTTGTCGGGTGTTAAAATAAAAATAGCTCACAATTTCTTTTATCACCCAGCAGTATTTTGCACAATTTGTCCTTCTTTTCCAACTGTTACTATTGCAATTTAATTTTTTGTTTAAAAAATTATTGTTTTAAAGTTTTCTGCAAATTTTTCATGATTACTTTTTATAATCGAATAATTTTACAGTTTTTCGTCTTCAGTTTTTTTTCTTTCTATATTTAAAAATATAAGAAAATTATTTTAGTTTCGATGTCAAAATATTTTTTTATATAATTCTAGTAAAAGGTATGATACCTTCACAAAACCAGTAAAAATATTATGGTAACATTTCTAAAAATAGGTATAATTAAATATTTTTCAAAGGTGAAAATTTTTTTTATGCACGGTGACAGACCGTTTGACTAGTATGTTATAAAGACCTATTACACCAATTTTCTTCATTAAATATAAACTTTTTCGATTAAAACATCGAAAGCCATTTTCCTTCTAATTATTACTACTTAGTAGCTGTCTATATTTAGAAAATTTCTTGCGAACTATATTTTCAGCTTTTTGGAAGGATTTTGAAAGTTGTAGGAAGGAATTATGTTAAGTCGTAATATAGCAGACAGTAAATAACTAGATTTTTCTTGAACATATAAAACGTAAGTTAAATTTAGGAAATTACTTTTCTTCCTTTTAAAAAAAAGATAAGTTGATAACTTTTATAATTTCATGTCACAAATAAAAAGTAAGATATTTAAAAAATGCGTTTATTGTCTGTTAGCTATTAAATATCGACGAGAAAAAACAAACAATATATGAAAATTTTAAGACGGGAAATTAAAGTACACTGGCTTCATTAATTCCATTTAGGGCAAAAAGTGAGTAAAGCAACAAGTAGTACACAACGTGCTTTCCGAAAATCTTGTTTTCATTTTTATTTTTAGGTGTTTTCATACTAGTCGGTACCATCACGGCAATAGCAAACCAGATCCTGATTTAAACACCGAAAGAAACTAGAGAGAAATATAAAGGTTTTTTATTCTTTAAGATATGTTTTTAATACTAAATATAATAAAAACAAATTTGAAACCTCACCTTTACTTCGATCTATATAATAATATAAGAATATAAACCTTTAGGAAATAAATAAAAAAAACAGTGAGCTGTCACGGGACGCCTGGCAGATGTGAAACATTGTGTTCGTACAATAATAATATGCATAAAAGACAAGCTTATTACAGGAACTAAACAGATCATAATGAAAAAATAAAGTATTACGAATTTCTTACAGAAAATGGTGACTTTATTTAATAAACATTTATTTACAATTAATACAAAAATAAGCACAGGTTATGTGTACCGTAGTAAACAACATCGAACTGAGTGAGGAGGGGGTCGCGTAGTCGGTTGCGCATGGCGACACGTCGCCATACCGTACACTCTACTACATATAGACATATATATATATATATATATATATATATATATATCTTAGTATAGCGTGGCGACCCGTCGCCACGGCAAGCGTCGCCACGCCAACGATCCGGTTTATACCTGCGCCTATAGATGTTTCACATCAAAATAAAAATATTTCCGAAATTTAAAAAAAATGCGCTATAAATAAATCGATAAATCGTGAACAAATAGTAACATGACCTTCTATAAGGATAAAAAGGTTTACTTTGCGGTTTCAGAGGTCAACTGATTTTTTACGCCAGCTCCATGCACTTTTTCTTAAAAAATTATGGGTTAACCATTTGCATGCTAAATTAATTCGCGTGACATATTTGAGCATAGTAATGGTAAATAAAACCGTATATAGAAAAAAACGACACTTAAAATTTAAAATACTTAGTCTATGAAAGTCGATTTGAAGCCCATCGTGCGTCATAGTGGGGGTCGCCACGGCAAAATAGTATATTTAATACGTAATTACATAAACTGTACGTAACCTCATGAAGCGTATGGAATGCGTGAGCGCGCCATACACTATATGTAATTACGTAACTTGTAGAATAAAACAGAAGGAAATAATATATAATAATTTTTTTGAAAGTTCTCTATATATATTTTTTTTAAAGTTCTCTATCTAATATAATAATTTTTTTTAAAGTTCTCGTAAGGCATATTTCAATTTCTTGTGGGTTTGATCTAGAAGAGTCACAAAAAAAGAGAAGCCTAAGTTTGTCATAGGAACTTAATTTCATTATTATTGTTTACACTATTTGGCAAGCTTCGAAGCATTAATTTTTTAAATCAATATATTATAGGAATGCAAATTTTATTCATATCCCGATATTGTCCATCGTGCTATACTCGAGTTATCTTCAATCAGATCGGTAATGTAATCGAAATATTTGGTCATTATACTTTTCATGAGTTGTTTTTAATTGAAATTTTTCTGAAGTAAATGTGCTATACAGGCTAGGTTTCACTTCACTTTTACATGTAATATCTGGAATATAATGAAATCAGTACTTCAACATGCACTTCGATTTTTTTAATCAAGAAAGAAAATGGATATAAAATTAATGGCTAAAAATTTTCTAAAAAAATGCCAGTTTCTTTGTGATGCTACATGTCTAGAATGGTGTGTGATATTACGCAGGCGTAAATAAAAAAAATAAAAAGTATAAAGGAGATTATTGCTCACCTTTGGTGAATTATAAAAGGAAAAAGTTATGCATACGATCTTCATAATCAAACGGTAATAAAGTAGAACGGCAAAATGAGATTAAGGCTTGGCCTTGACTATAATGTGTCTGTCATGCGATTCCGACGCATGTTGATTACACACTTAATTATTTTGTCAAATGTTCCCAGACATACTCTCAACGACCGAGAAGTATATTTTCATATGCCTGTGAGGTAGTGGTAAATGTACAATACCACTGTTTGACTAATATAATGATGTTAGCACTGGAAAAGTTAACTGGCTTTGAAAATATTTTATGGAGGTTGCTTTAACATCGGGTAATTTGGCGCTTTTTTTTTAAGTGAAAATGAATAGCGTTTTAAATTGTGTGAACCCATATATAGATTTTATTTCGTCAGATGGTGATATCAGCCAGTAAATTAAGGATGTTTTATTGGGTGTGATAAACGCCAGAAATACGTATAATTCTAAATAAATTCTAAATAAATTTCATGCATTACAATTCTAAATTTTATTTCCATTATTTTAGTTAGAGATGGAGTATATTATTAAGTGTTAATAGCGTAAATTACAATATTGCTTTACGTTTTGTTTTTTGTGGTGTACAGAAATAATTACTTACGTGTGTCTATAAGCACTTCCCATTTAGTCGCAGATTCGGAAAATAATTTATGCCATCGGGTAAATTATAATTTATTTACTTGCCTATTACTTCGTCTTTAACAGAAAATATGTGACAGAAGTAGCAATAAAGTTTGATTGTCGCTTAATCCGATAAAATTATATATTCTTCTCTATCTCTATATTCTTATTTAATTTCACGTAAAAAATTTAGCACAATGACGTACATATATGACTCATAATGCGAGTCATTCAGTTTTTACGATATTCTCTAGAAAGAAGATACGAAGAAGTTCGAAGATATTTCATTTTTTATCAGCGATTATCCATGCTTTTCTTCCACAGATATTTTCCCGAGAACTACCGTGTACTATAAACCCTTAAATTCTATAAAAAATTGACTTCGAAGCAGGCTTTGATAATTTTTTTTCCTAAACTCCTCTACTAAACTAACTTATCATGTGCTTATAAAAAATATAATATTTTTTATTGGATTATTTATATAGATAAAAACCAAATATTTCGAAATAAACTGTATTAGAAAGATTACTTATTAAATGGTGTTATGAAAAAATTACATAAATAAACATTGATAAAGAAATAGTTTAAATATAAAAAGATTTTAACAAAGTTCTCCACGTCACGAAACTTCAGTGATTTATAATTTGTTGGAAAGTTTCGACTTCACATCGTTATTTAGAGATTGTTTAATAATAGGGGATATTCAAATATTTTTCAATTACGTAATTATTAATAGAATTTTGCCAATTTGTTTACTGGTGTATCTTATTGCGTATATCTTATTTAATTCTTTCCTGGAATATTTTTATATATATTTAAATGATGGTGGAAATGTAATATTTTCGGGAAAATACTGACTAAATATTAATATGTCTCACTTACAAATAAAATTGTTATGTCATGTTTAATATTATTTCGATGATCAACATGGAATGATGACATCATCGTAATTCTTAAAATATAATAAATATCGTAATTTATAAGCATACTGGAAGTCAGTCAATGCTTTACAGTATTTTATGAAATAGCTAAATAGTAACTAAAGATAAAAAACTGTGAAAATATTAAGTGTTGGTTGTGAGTGGATTAGTTTAGTAACTAACTTATCAAAGGATGCCACGCTTAATTTTATAACTTTTCCTTGACACATTGTAAAAATGTACTTGCACTAATTATCATGTATACGAAATTGTCGATCGATGAATGTCTAAGTTGCTAGCTGGAAGTTTATCTTTGATTTTTTAATGGAATTTTCTTTCTCGGTGATACCCTAAAATATTGCATATCTGCAAAAACTTATGGCATAACCACAATTATCAATTTTTTTTTATATAATTGTAACTCTATTTAATTACAGACGATGTCAATTCCGTAAATCTTATCAAACAAGTACTCAATAAATTAGGTTGTATCCATGATTTGTATATCCTTTATATATTTAACTTTAGAAAGTGCAACCAGATCTTTATAGATTGAGTAATATTTAATCAATTATTCATAATTTTTTGCTATATTTATTTAACTCATGACATGTCGGCCCACGGCCTATGTCTACGTTAAAATACCAACATAGACGCTCCCCATATACATACATTATTCGGCCTTTTATAAATATTCACTCGCTCCTTATGCGGCTGATATATGAAATAAATTAAATCCCAATATCTGAAATATCACATCCGGATACTTTTTTAAAAGACGTGTCAAAAATTATTTATTTTCTAAATCACCATTTCTTTTATCGCCTCATTTACGTTGCGTTTCCTTCAAGCTTCATTCCATTCCTTTTTTGGTATTCCAAACAGGTATTTTTATTCAAAGATTAGATTTTAAAATTGCAATTTCTTTAATTTCATACCTTTACAGTCATAGTGCAGTCTTTTGCAGTCAAACTGATGACAAATTATTTTAATATTTAATTATGATTATTTGGAGGTTGCTTTTGTAGTAATTTTGTCTTTTGCCAAAACTAAATAAATAATATAAAATTTTATTTAAAGAGCAGCAATAATGAATCTTACACCATTTATGATAAGATATTTTCAAAATTATTCACTGCCGGCCAAAAGTTTGAGACCACCCTAAGTAATTTGGAAAACTAGATAAAATTGAAACAAATGAGAATATACGATGAAAGATATTTAATTATCAGATTTATTATTTATTGAGGAATTAAATATTTAAAATTATTCATGAAGGATCGATCATCGATGTAAAAATGGCCATAATAATCTAAACAGCCTTATCATAAAAATCCTCCCGTGCATTTAATCACATTTTTCGCGATTCCTGGCATTCAAGCAATAAATTTCCAAATTTTTTCTCAGGAAATATTATATATATATATATATATATATATATATATATATATATATATATATATAACATTTATATCAAGATCTTCCCAAAAAAGTTCGATCGGGTTGAGCTCAGGATTCTGAAGTGGTACACCATTTTCATTCTAAATAATCTCTGCATAATTTAGAACTATATTTTGGGTTATTGTTTTATTGGAGAATGAACCTCTTTCCAATTAATCTTATCCCGAAAGGAACACCATTTTACTGTGTGATTATTTTACATTGCTGTTTTTTTCATTATTTCTTCGATTCTGACAAAACCCCAATCCTATAGTCCGAGAAACAATCCTAAATTATAAGTGAATCACCGCTGTGTTTGACGGATGGCACTAAACAGTTTAGCATGCTCTTTTTAGTAGCACTGTATCGGACATAAATTCGCGTTTTTGAACAAAATATTTTTAACTTCGATTCGTCGCTCCAAAGGACTTCTTTAATAGCTTCTTTTATCTAATCTCGATGGGCAAGAGTCCACAGCATCCGTTTTTGTTTTGTTTTGTGGTCTTAACAGGTGTATGCGAACAGAAACAACACTAAACAAGTTAGCGTCCCGTAATCGTCTCTTTACCGTAATCAATATACAGGTTCCGGTCGAGATTTGTTAACTTCGGCGCAAATTTTTAGCGCTATTAGGCATCTATTTTGCTTGCTGGTAATGAAAATAAAAATATCCTTAATAGAGGTGATCACTCTCGCTCGTCCTGAACGTGGATGATCTTCAACACTAACAGTTTCCTTATGTCGAATAATTGTGCGATGAAGACCAATCTTCGATATTTTAAGTTATTCGGCAATTGCACGTTTTAATTTCTTCTTCTTCGATCTTCGTTATGTAAAAATATGATAGCAGATCACATCTCAATGCTAAAATGGCGTACTTTTTCCATTTGACGACGTCTTGACTGTAGGAACCACAAGTGCAGACTAAATAGAACTGTTTGTGGATAACTTCATTTAAACACAAGTAATCCAAAAGAAAAATATGTTTTAGAAAGCTAAAATAAAACACATTTTAAAAAGCTAATTTCAAAAGATATGGTTCTAAAATGTAAAAAATAATTACTCCAAAATAGTTACCTATTTATTCCCAATAAATAACTAAGTTACTTATTTTTGAAGTCGGGTCACTATCGACCAACTTAAGCAAATTAACAATTCAAAACGAAACAGATTCGTAAAGGGCATATATATATATATATATATATATATATATATATAATATAAAAGACTTCGAAAATAAGTCCCTTAATAATTTATTGTGAATAGGTAGGTACCTATTTTGAGTTAATTGTTATTTACTTTTTAATACCCCCTTCTTCCGAAGTCGGTTTTTTAAAAGATATTTTATTTCAGAATTTTTAGTATTTAATTATATTAATCATCACACTGTTGCAAACATTAAATTATCTTCTTTCTAGAGAACATCGTTTGATTAATAAAAGTCGCTGGCAAAAGCTAGTATATAATTTCCCCTTTGTCTAAGTTGGTTATTAACAACACACAGAAATGAAACGACAGTAGTAGCCGTTGAAGAATTCCGTTTTCCATATCCAAAGTCCAATATTAGATTTTACAAAGTAACATCTACCACTTGAGAAGTTCTGTCCTCCAAATTCGAAATGGAATGTCGGATATTGCAAAGTTATAACTAAACTAACAACTAACCAGTAGCATATATATTGAATCATGACTAATTTACATTAATTTCATCTTCAGAACTCATCATCAGACCTTGGCCTCTTCGATTTATTTTGCAAAGTAAAAACTACCGGTAGCAAATATCTTGAATTACGTTTCATTTACTACCATACGATAAGAAATTCCATTATTTACCTTTAGAACACATCATCAGCTTCTGACATTGTCGATGGTGTAGTTATTTTGCAAATAACAACTGCCAGTAGCTAATATCTTGAATCACTTTTAATTTACTACTATCACTTAAGGAGTTCCATTGTTGATCTTCAGAACACATTTTCAGATCCTGACTAGGTCGATGGTGTAGTTATTTTGCAAAGTAAAATCACTTACTAACATCTGTTGAGGAGAACCATGTTCATGTCCAAACTTATCATCAGACCCTGACCTAATAAGTAGTGTGGTTACTTTGCAAAATAACTACCCGTAGGAAATATCTTAAATTACAATTGATTTACTATCATTCGTTAAGGAGTTCTATTGTTAATTTCTGGAATTCATCATTATCATATTTACATGGGACCACCTCAAAAGTATAATAATAAGTATGTCCCCTTTCAAGTAAAAAAATAATCGAAAACGATTCGCTTGGTAAAGAATTGTCGCTGAATATACATAAAAAAAATTCCGATGGATTGAGAACCTACTCCTTTCTTTAAAGTCGGCTAATAACCATATATTTTGAATAATACAAACTAAAAGCAAAATAATTAGTAATAGAAAGAACAAAAAATATAATAATGGCTCTACCCACTTGGCTATCGCTCAGAGTTTTTTAATGTTTTGAAACAAAACACCTTTATTGTATCTTTATTCAAGGAATATACGAAAATAAGATAGTTTGGACATAATAATAATAGAATACACAAAAGTATATATTTTTATTATATTATCTAAAATTTTAATGTATTTAGAGACAATGTAAGTATTTTGCAAGTGGTCTCAAACTTTCGTGCATTGTGCAAATAATAAGGGTTTAAAACACTCTTTTTGCAGGTCAATATGTTGGAAGTAAAATAAGCTGAATTGTTTGTTTGATCTCGTTAATATGGTTCACACGAAGAATCCATAAGTTATTTGAATGCGTTATCATATATATATGGGACAACCCGTTTATGTTTAAACGTACTTAACCTTTTTTGGAACTTAGTTTTATCAAATTTAAAAAGTATTTTAAAATTAAAAAACTTTACTTTTTTTTTGTATTTGATTGCCAATTTTCAATTTTAGTCAGCTTAGGTTAGGTTATTACATATAAGCATTAAAACACAAACTTCAGGTAATTAGGAAGTCCGCAGGTAGACATCCGCTTGGCAATTGTTAAATTGACTTGAAAATTATTAACTTGAAAATTATTACCTTGAGTCTCGCCGCGCCCGCGCTTACGCACGGTCGTCTCGCCGCGCCCGCACTTACGCACGGTCGACTATTGCGCGTGACGGTGGATATCGGAAATTAAAAATGTGCTCAGTGGTTATATGTGCAAATTGTAATGTGGTAATTAACGAAGTGTTAGCCTTCGTCCATAATAAAACATCTGTTATGGACGATGAAAGTATAAGTAGAATCTGTGCGAGTGCTTTTTCGGAAAGTGAAATTGTAACGGCGAAAAAGTTGTTATTTGAATCCTTGCCGTTAACAAAACGTAGGATAACGCGTAGGAGGGCGGAAGAAAAAAAAATGCACGAGATATAGACGATATCATCTGTGTGATTCGCGGTACCCATCCCGAGGACATTCCAGTCTTCGTGACCCGGGACCTGGAGAAATTACCTCCGGTTCTATTCAACCATGTCGACGTGACAAGGCTTTTAAAAGATATTGTCAAGCTACGTCAGGATTTAGAGATGATGAAAGAGGACTATGCTACTGCTAAGCAGATAGATCAGCTGAGAAACGAGATGCAGAATCTTTCTTCAGGTTTTGAACGCGATAGTAGTCCGACGGGACTGCCGCTTTGCAATGAAGACATAAATGAGTGCTACAAGCAACAAACGGCATCTGAATCCACATTAGAATCCAATTTTCATGAAATTATTGAGCATCAAAAAGTGGAGGGTAGTAGTGAAACATTGCAACAAAATCAGCAATGTCCGCATACCGTCACACAACAGAACGCGGATAGGGTGACGCAATGCCCCAGTCAGCTGAGCGAGTCACTCGCTTTGCCTGTCGTCGGTGCGACCGCGCCCCACCCACCGCCGCTGTCCCCGCGGTCTCCGCTTCTCCGCTAATACTCAATGCAACTATGGTACACACGGGCGACAAAAATGCGTCAAGACAAACATTATCCAAGAAAAAGTCTATGGTGGAGATTGTTCGAGAAGGGAAATAAAAAAAACAGTCCCTGAATGACGAGTGGATTCGCGTCCAAAACAAAAGGTCACGAAACCGTTTCGTTGGGAAGCGTGGAAAAGCAATTCCTGAACCTGGAATTAATGTTATGGCTGCGGAAACTAAAGTTCCTATATACGTATATAATGTGGCGAAAGGAGTCTCTTTGTGTGACGTCAGTAACTATATTATGAAAAAGGTTAACATTGAAGTTAAAATTGAAAAAGTGGACATGAAGTTAGCGAAGAATTATGAATCATATAAAATATTCGTACCTAAAGAATTGCTAACAACTTTTCTTAGTGATGACTTCTGGCCTAAGGGGGTTGCCTATCGTCGATTTATAAACATGACCAGGCGTTATAAATATAATATCCGTGTGTCTCGCGAGAATGTTATCAGTTCTAAGTTATGAATAACGTCAATATAGTAAGTTTTAACTGCAAAAACGTGATTAGATCTGTGGAATGAATTAGAAAACTTTGTCACTCGGCTGATATTGTGGCGCTGCAGGAGACGTGGCTATTGCCGCACGACCTCGGATACCTGGCCTCCATAGATAGTGATTTCGACTGCACGGGTACTTCTGCAGTGGATACCACGGCAGGTGTTTTACGTGGTAGGCCCTACGGTGGTGTGGCCCTACTGTGGAGAAAAATGGCGTTTCCGACGGTAACGGTAGTGATATGCAATAGTGTTCGTCTTACCGCGATAAAAATCGAGATCAGTGCGCGTTCTATGTTGGTATTTTCCGTGTACATGCCTACCCAATCTAATGAAAATTTAGTGGAATTTACCGAGTACGTGCGCTTCCATTATGCACCGTACGCGCGGCAGTCCCAATAACATCCTAAATTTTATTAAAATGAAGCATACTATTTTTCTTTCATTAATAAAGAAAATACGACTAAAACATGAGAATCAAAGACGCAGTATAATTGAATTAATAACATTAACCAAAAAACTCGATTGCAAAATTATACAAAAGTTTTGCATGATCAAGGAAATCGATTTCGCGGGGCTAGTTATGTATTTGTTTCTTTTTTGATACACTTAATTTAATATATTGCAAGATTAATTATACAACTTTAAAATTGTAAAATACTTATGATACAGCATCTTGAATCAAAAGTTGTTTACCCAAAACAATTGTATTATGTGACATAAATAATGATGCCTTAATATTTTACCAACATCAGTTAAACCTCTTATACTGTAAATGGTTTTATAAAATGTATGTGTGGAACTTGCTGCTCCTTTACTTAATATTACATTCAAGTGAAATTTTTCGTCTAAGATCTAATGTTGTAAAAGCATATTAAGAATGAAAACTGAATATTTTGCTTAATAATAGCTACGCATGATCTGCCATGAGCAGTAATTTCCATAACGATGAAATTTTGAGAAAAGAGATATCAGGAAAGTTTTGCGTCGAATTAGAGACGACGGCAAACAAATGTTTAAAATTATTTATGAGATGCAGTGTAATGTAGTAAGGAACAACCATCATCTTTCTGTTATGCAACCAACCATCATCTTTCTAGTATAATTGACGCGGAAAATATTTCACCCTCTTGTGAATTCAGCTATGTACAAAATGTTCCCTACAGAAAAAGTTAGTGAAATATACATTCATCGTCCCTTGTTGTTGGTGTAGCATGTGAGTATGTGTCTTGTAATTTCATATTTGTAAACAAATGCACAGGGTTTATCAAAAACGAGCTTACTTCTAAGTAATTATACCGTAATTTACTTAATATTCGTTCTTATATTGTTTACTGGCATATTCTACATATAAATAATAAACAACTATATTTCAATAATTCAATATTCTGTTAGCTATTTATCATTAATTTCACAGAACTATTTAATGAGCGAGTAAAGGTAATATTACGTCATATATAAACGAATGGTTTTTCTCTCATTTATTTTCATAATCACCACGTTGTTGTTGCTATAATCATAATCAGTACGTTAATGTATTAACATTATCATTTTTCATATTGTTTTAACAATATGGACCAGAATTGTAAATATGTACAAACTGAAAAAGAATGCATGCTGTAGGGAGCAAAAACAATTAGGAAAGGTAAGCTGTATTTTATAAAATCATGGATAAAATATAAAACCGCTAAAATAAAACAATTAGAAGAAAAATATTTACAAACTTGTCTAAAAAAACTTTCACATATAAAGTATATAATTAGCACAAAGTATGTAGTCTCCAGAAATTGTCAACCCGTTAGTAATAATTAGTTTCGAAGACTATTCAAAGTATTTGAATAAAACGTTTACCATTAGATAGCTTGTTTTTGTAAAATAGTTTAAATTTTTGAGTAATAAAATTATATCTGATGTTTTTGACTAATGAAAAATATGCGTGAAATCTAAAAGTCGTGAATTTGGGATAAAAGTATGATACTTTAAGAAATATAAGAAAAAATGGTAATTTTCTTTCGAAATAATTTAGGTAATATATTTCTGCAAATAATGTAGCAATAGTACGGTAGTACCTATACTCATACATAACTGATAATATTTTATATATTTCTGAATGTTAAAAATATGGTCCCACCTGGTTTTTATTGGCAAGTGTTCAATATATACCAAAAGTATAACATATAACTAAATTACAGAATGGACAAGTATACTTATTATATTTCATCTTTGTTTCCAATAACCTATTTGCTGACTTTATTCTTGTATTATCTAATTAGTTAAACTTTATTTAAATTTACGTCTTTTATCAATTATGACTTATTAATGACACTATTAACTTTTTTTATAAAATTGCGACAAGCTTATTCTACACATAAAGATAAATAATTTCAGGTTAGGTATCATCCCAAAAGCATGCAAAGATATCGCTTCTATATTTCTGCTCTTTTTAATTCTCAAAAGTACGCTGGGTCCTTGGAGTTGTCCGAGCTCGGTGAGTCTGTAATTGCCATCCACGGCGCGTAGCGTGGTCGCCACACTGTGCTCTCCCAAGTATATTTGTACTTTTATTACAATATTATCTCTGATGTTACGTACAAAAATCTACAGCAATTCTGGAATAAAATACAAATCTAAACATATATGTTGCTTAGGTTTACACAACTTCCATACCTTGCTAAATATGGTATCAAATAAGGATATAAGAAAAGAAAATGATATGGAATTAAGAATGAAAAATATTTGCAAAATTTTTAACAACAAGCAAATCCTGGACAGCGTTTGCTGGAGTCATATGGGTGTCAAAATAGCTGCTAAGCACTATAACTAAATGCCCATATGAACCCCCAGAACGTATAATGCTGTTGATGATTATGTCTCTTGAGAATGTTATTTCAAGTTTATTGAAATAATTTCATTTCAGGATAAGTTCAAATTCTAAAGTCTTGAATTATTTCAGATTCTGTGAACACTTAGATCCTAGGTTAATGGGCACGCCATTTTTAAACTAATGCAATTATTTTGCCTTTGTTTGCATGAAAACAATTTAATTGTCATTGTCCGATCCAATGAAATTTTTTCCTAACTTTAAAACTGAGAGATACAAAAAAATTTCTTTCATTATTTTTCTATATGTTATTTGAGATCTCCTCGTTAAGCAACCAAATATAACATCTAACACGCACATAATATGTTAATTAAATCTTACTTTGTTATTCTTGAATATATTTTATTTATTTCGTATAAATTCCTGATATCGTGACCGTAACCTTTCGCCATATATTCAAACCCTATAGTGACATTACAACGCTTACGTTCATGAAAACTATGTTAACATTAACGATGTTAAAATTTAACTTAAACGACCTGATTGAATATGAAATTGGTCGGATAATGCAAATAATATTGCGACAATAAAATAAAGAAAGCGTATTGTCAGAAAATGAATTTTGGCATAAAGGCAAAAACGAACAGCATATGTACATATACATGATGGTGAAAAATTAATGCAATGTTTTGTAGGGGGAATCATTACGTGATCTCCCAATTGTTGAATGGGCCGTGAGATCGAACCGACAGAGAGCGAGTCAAAATATTAAATTTATCAGACCGAATCGATAAAATTGCGAATGGGAAAAAGATTTTTTACAAAATATTTTCATGATATTCTTTCGCTCGTTAGCAAACGATATAAATATAGTTTTTTCATGCGCAAAACGTTCGAAATTTGGATGGATACTAAAACTGTTTAGTTTTAAAAGTGAAGTAGAAAGTTATTTATAACTTCGAAATTTCCGTTGTTCTATGCCTCAAGTTATGGAAAATCAAAGTTAATTCCATTATCGCTGTTTTGTCGACCAAAAAAAATTATTATTATTCTCTGACAATTATAAATATCAAACATGTGACATGTAAATTAGAAAGCCCCGTTACAGAAGTTTAAATATATTATCTTCAGAAAGTTTCGATCAAAGTGTGAGAACACTATTCGGAAAAAAGATAGGATAAATCGAATTTTTTGTTTTTTTTAAAAACGTTAAAAACAAAAATATTAACATAAAATTCATTAGAAAGTCTTGACATACTTGACAAATTTTCAAAATCAAAACTTCTGGCTGAATAAAAACTTAATAATTAAAATATTAAACTATGTTGAATGCTTAAAATATGCATACTTACCTTCTATATTTCATAACTTATTCTTATTTGACGTAAAAAAATCGTTTAAAAGTTGACGATTGTTTTCACTTCTTTAATAAGCTAATGACCTAAAGATAATTGACCTCATTTTTCTAATTTATATTATAGGCCGGAGGTTTTATTGACGCATGAATAAATCAGGATACTCAAGAATTATAAATTTATATTTATAATATTTCATCTGAGATGCTGTACTAAATGATACATTTCCACACAGAGGGACTATACACGTTTCTATTTACGAATTCAAACACATTTTCAAAAACAAGTATATCCACAATAATAGTGACAAAATGTTGTATGTGCATGAATACGTTACTGGGAGCACCCGATCGTGATGTGAATATTTAATATGATGCTCCATTTTCTATATTTGTAACAGAGACGTAAATTTATGTGCTTCGCGTCGTGTATTTATTGCCATGGACAAAAGTTGTATGACGGCATTTTAAATTGTCGTATTCAGATGAATACGTGGTTTAGACCATGAATAAGTAATTTCTACCAGTTTTGATTTGTGAAACCATTTAAGGTGGATTAAAGAAAGGTAGATAGATGCAGATTACAAATTATAAATATTTCTAACAGGGAAATATATTTCCCCAGTAAGCAGAATTTATAACATTAATACAATATTCTATAGGAGAAATGAATGATTAACACCTATATTATGGTTTCCGTATCAGTCCGAGTAGTCAATGAGTGACGTTAGCCCACGCTTTTCAATTTAAGTTTTATTAATTTTGTAATAAATAAATCATTCCAGACTATTTTGAAAGATTAAAAAAACATTCTTTCCTTAACCTTGTTTCAAATATACAATCTCATTATAAGGTAACATTTAAATCAAAATTCAATTAAAAATGCCACAATTATTAAATCTAGGTATAAGATTCCAAAGATGTGGAAAAAACTAGTTTTGGAGTCATTTTTAAATAATTTCTTTTAAGGAAATGATGTTACTGAGATCGCTCTGGTGTCAAAAATTTTCGAAAATTGGAAAATATCTCATAAGATCAAGCCCATTGGAACTCGGAAAGATATGCAACATATCCTAACTTAACACAACATAATCTAACTTAGCCTAGCTTACCCTGACATAACATGACCTGTTCTAATCTAACCAAAACTAACTTAACCTAATATAACGTAACACAACCCAAACAAACCAAACCAAATCTAACGCAAGCGAACTTAACTGTCTAACGTAATTTTACCTGGCCAATACTAGTTTAACCGGAAGCGTGAATTGCATTATCAGTACGAATTGGTATCGCCTAAGCTAAACAGACCTAATTTAGCCTAGGCAATATCTAGGCTTAGGATAAAGTAGGCAGTATGAGTAATAACACGAACACGAACACACAAACATACACACGCACAAACGCGCGTGCACTCACGGGCTCACGCACACACGTACACACGCACGCACTCATGCAAACACACACGCATACACGCATGCAAACACGTGTGCCCGCACACCCGCGCACCCGCACGCACTCGTACCCCCACGCACGTGCGCACGTAGGCACGCGTTCAAACACGCACGTGTCCACGTACGCACGCGTGCACTCAAGCATGCGTTCACGCACGCATGCGCGCTTGAACGTTTGCGCGCACGCACGCAGGCACACACGCGGGTCCTCGCACACACGCAAACACGCAGGTACGCACGCGCGCCCTCGCACACACGCATATACGCACACACACACGCGCACACGCAACACGCACGCATGCAAACACACACACATACACACAAACAAACGCGGATGTTTTGTTCACACCTCCAAATAATTATTAAAATACCTCTAAAATGGATAGGACGGTAAATGTTTAATCTGTTAACATATCAGATCATAATAGAATAGCAAGAATTTCATTTAACATTTTGTCCAATATTTCTGCTTTAATTTTAGGTAACTCAGTATACAATTTCGAAATACGCCTAAAATATGGCAACCTTGGGAATGTTTCTTGAGTTACCTCTGCGCTGAGTTACATTCTTGGCAATTCCAAAGACAATTACGGGTAACTCCTAAGACAGTTGTTTAAATGACTTGGCACAGTGGTTCGTAGTAATTGCTTTTGATAACAGGTAACTAAGCACTTATTTCTTCATTATAGATCTTCACTTGAAGGAAGCATGCCTCTTACTGCCGTTGAAGAACAAAAGCTTTATGAAGATAACCTGAAATAAAACATTGCTAAATATAGAGATTTAAAAAAAACATCCGCATAGTCGAGAGACATGACATCTAAAAAATTAAGAATGTCAATGCTTTATAAAAGGTGACGCAAAGAGAGGTCTTCTAAGAAAAATTGCGCACCTCTTAGGGGCAGTTAAAAGGTTAGGGGCAGCAAAATTTACATTGTTATGGATAAAACGAATATTTACTGCATTTAGTATAAAGATATTATTTAAGTCTTACCAAAGGTTTTTGTAGTAAGAATACACCAACAAGCCCTTGCATTTCAATAAAGTTTTTGGACAATTAATCTTTTAATAGTTCCTACTTTTGATCTCTATTATTTTGTACAATATAGTTCCTACTGAAACTATATATATATACATATATATATATATATATATATATATATATATATATATATATATATATATATATTCTATAAAGCTGTGTAAGTGATTTTATCATGTTTTTGGAATTACAAAAAATTAATTACAAGTTACAATTTGTCTTAATTTTGAAAATAATTTCCTCTAATTACTTACTCATTTTACAAATTTCCGTCCGCTTTTAACAAACATTAACAATATGAAGTTTGAAATTTTATATTTACGTTTTCGCAACGGTTTTCTTGTTTGTCTGTAATTTAATCTCAATAATAAAAAAAAAAGTACAAAACGAATTAATTGGCTCTATGTAATGCAAAAACACAATTTTTAATAATTGTAATAAAAAGATAAATGTAAATAATACGGCAACAGACTAATAAAATTTGTTTTTTCAAGTTCACCGGCTGCGTATTTATAAGTAAATTAGTTGATGGTTTTTAAGGTTGATTTCGTTGTTTTAATAATAACAAGAAGGATAGATCATAAAAGCTGAGTATATTTCTAGTAGACAAATATAATAAAAGCTATAAAAAACATTAATAGTGACTTTTTTGATTTTAAAGTCTTAACCTATTCAGAATATCGGTAAAATAATTGATTGATCCACATACCTACATGCACACACACACACAAACACATACTTATATATATATATATATATATATATATATATATATATATATATATATGAATATATATATATATATATATATATATATATATATCCGTACATTTCCGTGTAAAAACCTTCCGGAATTTGTCATCTCAAATAAACACTTAAGATGAATCAGTAAATGTTTGTTTCGTTGGTGGAACTTTCACTACTTACCAAGCCAAACTCAAGAGCAATCTATCGACTAGTGTGTTTACAGCAGCTGTCGTAATAGGTCGACCTTTAAAAGTTGCTGTGCGAATTCATCGTGGATGAATTAGTTGAATAAAGAGTTTGCGTTAAAATAAATTGCACAGGCATAAAATTTGCACAAATCGTTCAAAGAGGGGTGTGAATTCGTTGACGATTTGCCTCGTCTCCGGTGGTCTTCAACGTCTACCACTGACGATAACAACGAAAAAATAAAATAATTATTACTTTAAATCATCATTTCAGTATAAAAAAAATTGTTCGAAAATTGGTTATTAATAAAATGATCGTCTATGGAATTTTAACCAATGTTTTGCGCGTGGAACGTAACGCCGTATAATTGGTTCCGAGGTAACTCAAAAAGAACATCGGAACCAGGTCTCAAAAAGAACATCGGAACCAGGTATCTGAAGACTTGATTTCATGAGGCGCAGACTTGACGCAGCCCTATATAACCGTAGACGAAATATGGGTCTATGAATACGATATATTAACGAGCCAAAATTTGACCAAACTCGCTTAGAAAATCAGCCAAATCCAAACAAATGTGAGCCAAAACCGCTCGAAAAGGAAAAGTAGTTGCTGAATCTTTTATGTGGTTACAGTGGTGTTGCACACTCTGATTTTTTACGTAGGGACTGGAATATTAAGAATGAATAAGGAGTATTATTTGAACGTTTTGAGGCGTTTAGGCGAGGCAGTTCGTTTTAAGAAGCCAGATTTTTGGAAGGAGCACTCATGGATTTTGCATAACGATAATACGCCTTCTTATAGACAAAAAAATATGAATAAGTACAAAGTCAAAAACTCAATAAATATCATCGATCATCCGGTATTCGCCGGATTTAGTCCGGTGTGACTTTGGATTTAGCCCCTAGATATTTTTTCTGGTTTCCAAAATTAAAATTGCCGCTCTGTGGAACTCCGAAGTCATCAAATGGAATTCGCAGCGATAATTATAGAACACACCTCTTTTGGCCTATGAAAAGTGTATGGAAGAAAGGATCCACAACTGTAAACAAAGGGGATTACTTTGAAGGTAATGAAACAAATTTTCATAAATAAACTTAAATTTTTGTATTTATTTTTTAACTATTTTAGGTAGTTTTTTATACAGAATATATACACACACACATACATATCTATATATATATATATATATATATATATATATATATATATATATATATATATGTGTGTGTGTGTGTGTGTGTGTGTGTGTGCGCGTGTGTGTGTATACACATACACACGCGTGTATGTGTAAGTGTGCACGTGTTAAGAATATAACAAAACTTGTATACCCTCTGGGAGTTACATTTGTCTTTCGATCGGGATGAGACATACAAAAATATCTTAGATCAAAATATAGAAAAAATTCATGAACGCGCAACCATGGAAGAGTTCTTACAAGACGGCGAGGTTCAAAACATAAATAAATGTACAGAAAACTTAAATCCTAAAGAAACAAATTTCACGATTAGACACACGATACATGTTATTTAACAAAATTAAATGGCATTGCATGTACAACTTTGTTTCAATTTAATAAATATTTTTGGGGAACGCTATATTTCACTATATTATTTTTCCGCATTCGTTAAAAAAGTCACTAATTAAATAAATAATATTTTTCGTTTAACATCTGCGTAAGGTACGCCATCTAAACCAACGATTCAGTGCCACGTGTGCGGTACAAAATCATTATATGTAACTTATATTCTAACGCTTTTTTTTTTGTTACGTGTGTGGTAATTTATATATGTGATCGAATTCGAATGAAATGCATGCATGCGTATGTGCGTGCGTACGTGCGTATGTGCGTAGATGCGTGCGGGCCGCGCGCGTGCGTTCGTGCCTACGAGCGGGTATGCGTGCGTGCGTATGTGCGTACGTGCGTGCGTTAATGCTTGCGTACGTGCGTGTGTGCGTATGTGCGTGTATAATTGTATCATGTATGTATCTGCTAAAAATAGCAGGCATATCTTCAGCCGATGTAATATTTTTTGGCAAATTGAATTTTCTTACTTCCTTGGTTAATTATTGTCGCATTACTTATCATAGCACATGATAAATGGCTAGCACATAATTAAAAAATGACAATTACTTCATGCTGTCCATTCTCTTCCAGATCTTATTTTGTATAAAGTAAAATTTGACAAAAAGTTTATAAAAAACTATTCCAAACACCTTTATTAAATGTAATTGCAAATTTTACTAAAATTTACTTCAATTTCTTTTACCTTTATTTAATATTCAAAGCGAGTGAATACTTTTTGCACCGAATAAAGATGTTGCGAGAATCAAATAAAGCTTCAATTTCGTAACCTGTATAGGGGAAGTTGATGCGAATTTAAATGCAGAACGCCCATTCAAATATTAATGTTTCATTCATTACAATGAATGTCGAATAGATGAATTTTCCATTAATTACATTTAGCTTACGAAGTTGCTTTAAACTAGACTTAAATATAATACAATAATCAAGGGATCATTCTCTATACAAGTAAACATATTCTAAGCCGCTTCTAACAACACTCCTTAATCCAGCGGCAAAGTTGCGAAACGATGATTAATGGTTAAATAGTCTGACGTATATATATCGCGCGCGTGAAACAGCATGTTAACCTAATTCCCCTTTACACAATTACCATAAACCCGACAAAGATGCGAATATCAGGAAGAAAAAACTCGATGTCATCTTTCCGATATTAAAAGTACATTTTTCATATCCGTCCTTGTTTTGGGGCCAAAATTGCAAATTCACTTACGTCTACGTGAGAAAAATAATGTTTCTTCTCTCGAAACAAAAGTAAACTTTTGAAAGATTTGGAGAATTCGAAACAAACATCTTGTCGTGAAGGAGACGAGGAAACTTACGGTACATTGGCGGCGAGTTGAGGGACATTTCCTGATGGTTTGGAAAATTGATCGTAGTAGTGCTTGCATAATAATGTATTTAAGGGGCATTTATTTTCGTATATGTGGTATACATGTTCTTTCATATAGTACTATTCTGTCATTAAAGACAGACGTTTATATATTAATTTTATTGACACATATTTTGTCTTATTAACCTAATTCATTTTTACTAACGTTTTAAGGTTTCATATTTCTTAAACTTTTCTTTGCAATATATTGTAATGTTTGAAATATATTAGACTTATTGGGTCGGAAATTGAACCGCGTTTTCGATAGATATTAAATGTATTGAAACCCTAAAACGACGAAAATATATAACATAGTTATTTAAAATGATTAATATTTTTAATCCAATTTAAATGGTATTCAACTTATATATTTCGTTTATATTATCCTAGTTGCGCATATAATTATGGCGGTTTAGCTTTACTTCGTCATCTGTACGTGCCACTTAGATTCTGTTTTGTGACTCCACACACGATATAGGAAAATCAAGTTAGATTGACATTATTATACGCTAATTGCAACGAAACCTGTCATTTAGATATTTTCTGCATTAAGTAATATATTTTTAATAGGTGTAATAAGTTTCATCGTCAGTATGTCAAGTACAGAATCTAAGGAGAAAGACGTAAAACTATATTATTATCATCGAAAAAATCAATTATCTCCATAATACTTTTAACAAAAGTTTTTAAATGGACATTACGTAAGCCTGTTATTTCGACTTGCTACCACATAACTTCATACTATATCTGTGAAAACTTTTTTGAAATACTCTAAAATTATGTAATTATAAAGATCAGGATATTTCCATAATTATGTCGCTAATTTGGCAGTCGCTGTTTATTTATTTGCACTCAAAAACCAATTGGTTAATGGTCTAAAATGGTATTATACAAAATCTTTTATTTTAAACAAGTATTCATTTTGAATAGACCAATACATTTTGATAAAAAAGGTGATTAATAGTGTACATCTACACGATTGAACTTGGTTTCTACCTGATCCTTTAGTAAACGGTGCGACGTCTCGTTACTTTCGTTATTCGCAATTTGTAGAAGTTACTTTCAATGCAATATGTCGTTAATATGCGAGTAGTCTTATATATTTTAATATATTTTTGAAGAGGCGTTATCTATGCACAACGATAATTATTCCATTAAACGCGTTTCCATCGTGTTGCGTATCATGATTTTTTATTTATCCATATGGTACTCAAACTACTATATCAATTTTATGAAAAGCTAGATAAATTCATGTAAAATAAACCAAGAGATATAATTTGTCGGAAACAATATGCGAATGTAGCACACATGAATCTCTTACAAAAACGCGATGGAATATTCTTCCAAAAAAGTCAGCTAATAATATTAAGTGCTTATTGGATACTTGGTAGTGGTTTAGGGTCACCCACTTGTCCTTCTTTATCTTCTTTTAGATCGCTAATTTGTTCATCAGTAAGAGAAATAGTACCAAATCCTACTCTACTTCTATATAAGCTTGTAGATTCCTCAAGCTCAAGCATTTTGCGGCATCTCAAAGTGTTTAGCCAACTCTCTCCGTTGTAGATAGTCTTTGCTTTCAAAATATTACGGTTTCATTGTTTCCAGAACTATTACAAAGTCCGGGGGGGTGAAAAGAATGTTGTAATATTGCTGCTCTTATCTGTTTACGGGATTCTAATAAGAAATTCACTGCGTGGAGTAATAATAGAGGTCCCATAATCTGACTAAATCAATTCCATTAACATTTGCTTTCTGTAGTGACCTTTTAAACTCTAATAGCACTTTGATCCATCGAATATAAAACACTCGATGTGTTGGCTGGTAAATAAACTAACTTAATGTTTCTAAGGTTAGATATACAGTTATGCGTATATATACGTGTAAATAAAAACTATCTCGTGGTTTTATTGTTTCTGAACAAAGACGTATTGTTTCGTCATAAAGAATGACCATAATGTTACAAAAAGTGTTTTATTATATGGATGATAACATAAAGTAACCCATCTTGAGCAATATCTATGCTTCAGAGGTTTTTTTTATAAAGGAGTTCCATATAAAAAGTTTACGTTAGTTCCATATAAAAAGTCACTATAATCTTTTAAAATGTCTGTCGCTGCATATTATCTTTGTATAATTTTGTGTACAGGGGCTGAGAAGAATTACCTATATTAAATTTCGCATATCAGCTAGATATTTGTCTGAGAGAAAAAACTTTCGCAAAAGGATGTGATATGCGGAAGTTATAACTGTAACTGTAACTTAGAGAAAATTAAAAAAAATGAACCATAAAATTTTAACCTAAGAATTTAATTGAAATAGCTACAAATATTAAATAGAAAATATAAAAGTAAAAACAAATATCACACTGAAAATCAAAATATGTGGAAAAAACATTCCTTTCAATAATTTTTTTAAAATTACAAAAACTAAATATATTAAGAAATCGTAAACAAATATCACGAGAATAAAATATTTACAATTTTATACACACATTATCCGATAATAAATCAGACTTGATCACTTCTTTAGAAATAAAATATAAAACTAATAACTTATCTATTCGAGATTAAACTTAATTAATTATTGATTAAACTTGATTAAGAATATTTAGAAATGTGTTTAATTGATATTAATGCGAGGTTTTGAATCCAAAATACATTGTTATGACAGAATACACTGGTAAACATGGTTTTTGCCCAACAATAATGAGTTGTATTATCAAAAAATATTCGATAACTACTCATCAACAATATACGTTTTATAGCTGGCTTAGCTCGACTTTACCAAGATATGCAGGTTGAAACATGTTTTGGATGCGCGGGTAAATTTTTTAACACTGCATATCATTGCTTGTTAAGCGTCCTATTTCTAACGAGTGTGATATGATTAAATTGTTAAATCTGCTGTTAACAAATAGTTTAAATAGTTTATTAAGTGTGTTGTAACCTATTTTTTAGTTTTAATATTTCTTTTTATTTAAATTGGTTTATTTATAACTATTTCCGTATAGATAATATTGATATAATAATGCCTTGCATTTGTAAAAGTAAACCAAACAATTTTTGTTATGTGTGTGGTAATTTTACTACGAAAGAAAAGAGTGAAAAATTGACTCCGTGAATTTGTCGGGAATACGAATATTATTTCGGTGTTGCCATTAAACATCAAGTTAAGCAGCGTGTTCAGCACGTAATGTAGTCGAGTTGTGGTAGGAATTTGCAGGATTGGTTGCCTCATCAATTAAGTTTGTCTTTTGCAAAACCCATGCAATAGAAAGAACAGAAGGATCATCTTCAAGGGTGCTATTTTGCCTGAATAATACTGCAGGGCTTAACACCCGTAAAAAAAGAAACACAAGAAAACATTGAAACAATATCAGCTCAAAGACCTCAACCATACGACGAACATCATCCAGTTCCTACAATGCCTTCAAACGATTCTGAAGACCATACGGAAAAAGATGACACCCACAGATGTGGATTTCGTTATTTTCCAGTCATTTTAAAATAATTTAATCACTCAACCTGAAGTGAAATTAATGAATGACTTAGAGGCTTAGACCTGTCGGAAACACAAGCAGAACTTCTTGACTCCCGTCTCAAGTAATGGAATTTCTTAAAAAATTTTACAAAGTTACCGTTTTTCGAAACGGTCATAGTGATCTTGCGTTTTTTCTTAGTAATGATAGCAATCTGATTTATTGTAACAATATCGATGGACTATATGAAGCTATTGGTATTGATCATGACCCACAAGCTTGGATATTATTAACAGACCCAAGATTGATCTAAAAGCAGTATTACGACGCAACAGTAATAAATATCCGTTCATCAGTATCCTTGAAACAAAGCTATGAAAATTTGAGGCTTTTACTCGAAAAGATAAAATTTGAGAAATATTCTTGGAAGATCTGCGCAGTTTTTAAAGTTATTGCTATACTTTTGGTATGCAACAAGTTTACACCAAATACTGCTACTTTTTGCGCCTTTGGGATAGTCGTAATAAAGAAAATCATTACATCAAAAAAGTTTGGCAACCAAGGAAAACTTTTACTCCGGGATCAGAAAACATATTTCATTCAAGATTAATGCAACAACAAAATATTATTGTCCCACCTTTGCATCTGAAATTAGGAATAATGAAAAACTTTGCGAAATCTTTTAACAACGAAAATGCAACTTTTCATTATCTTAAAAATAAGTACCCAAAAATTGCAGATGGAAAGTTAAAGGAAGGTGTTTTTAATGGACGCCAAAGACAAAAGTTGATTAAAGACAATATATTTAATAGTAAATTAAATAATATAGAGAGCAAGGCTTGAAGATCATGGTAAAAGTTTTTACTAATTTTCTAGGAAATGTTAAAGCTGCAAACTATAAAACACTTGTAAAAGAAATGATTCAAAACTTGCACGCTCTTGGCTAGAATATGTCCCTCAATATACACATTTTGGACTCCCATTTAGATTTTTTACCTTAAAATATCAGAGACATCAGCAACGAGTATGGTGAGCGCTTATAAAGTGGAGTCCTCTCTCAAACTCCTTTCTTATCATGAACAATATTTATGTTCATGGTAAAAAAAGAGTTTTATTGGGCTGTCTGTGCTGTACAGATAACAAGTTTCAAAGCTGTTATATTGGAAAGCTTACAGGCTTATGGCCGTTAATTCAAAGGCTGTTACAATGTGAAAAACTTACTCCTATAGGTCATTAAACTATGTAGCAAAAATGTAAAAAAAAGGTATCAAATGATTAACTTTTATATTAATTTGACGTTGATAAATTTAAGAAAAAATTTAGAAAATTTCCAGCAATATTTTTTATAGAACTGATACATTGATAAATTATGTAATTTTTTAGCTAGATAAATATAAATATATGCGACATACAGAACATACAAATTGGTAATGTCTAAAATATTATTCACAAATGAAGTATAGGATTCAAGAACACATTAATCCCTCAATAAATCTCACTCTAACTTCCCAAAGCGGCGGAAACAATATGTCCTGTCGACGTGCTTTGATATAGTGTATAATTAAGAGTCTCGATATTTGTTTAAAAAGTTTACAACCATCAGACTACGTGTTTTATACAAATGTACAAATTATATGTGGCTTGGAAATTCTTCATTTTAGTCTGATGTCCTTAATTTTTTAAATTTAATTATCCAAAGTGAACTAAATATTTTTAAAACTATTTTTGATAAATTTTAAGGGCTGTTGAGTATTATAACACATATTCACTTATTATTGATAGTTTTAGTAAAACTTTTAGATTCCCTGTTAAAGGCACTCCTTCAAATTTTTATGATATTTGTGTGATAAATTAAAAAGTAAATAAGAGCCAAATAACGGTCGAATTATCAGTTAATTTTAAATTATAGCATTGCAGCGTCAAATTTCATCGAAACACAAATATGTAAATTCCTATATTAGCTCAGCAAATGCTACCTCCCCACGTACGATTGCATAAACAATTTATTATAATTCTTATATTATATTCATTTACTTTTAGTTTTCAAATACAAAAAATAACGTGGAATAAAAATAATGTGGATCGAAGTCTACCTTTATAACACTGCTGGTAGCATGTGTAATTAATATTCAAACCCTCCTATGTCTCACTTTACTGATATTCTTAGGGAGTAATGACTGATTTTATTTTCGATTAAGCGTATTATACATATAGTATACATTATATAAAGAATAAGCATGAGAATCTACATTTGTATACAATGTACAATTGAACGTTTTTAACGTCGTTAAAATTGTTACCAATTTTAAATTAGTTTTATTGCTTTTATGTCGCACGTGCATAAGAACCAATTGGAGGCAATTTCAACATTTGTTATAACGAAAAATAAAAAGTTAATTTTTTGAAGAAATTATTGAATTTTTTCTTCAATTTAAATTATCTTATTGTTTTTTGATAGTATTTACAAGTATCAAGAAACAAAATACATTTAAATTAAAATTCAAAATCAGGTAATTGTTCATGATGAATACCTTTTGTGGGTAAGCGTATATATGTATATATATGTATATATATATATATATATATATATATATATATATATATTTACATACATATATATATATATATATATATGTATATATATATATATATATCCATATATGTACATAAATACATATATAGTGTCTTAATTAAACTACTTACAACTATGAATAACACTTTCACCATGTAAATAAGTTGAAAAGTACCTAGTATTCACCATATTCTATAGGTTTAGAGTATGGTGAGTATCTCAAAAACTGTAACTTAGTGTCATCGCTATAATTTTTCATCAAACTCAAGGGAAATTACTATTAAGGATAACACTTCAATGTTATCACATTCGGAGATGGAGTGAGTGATTATTTTTGGAGATATTTTCAATTACTCTCTTACACTTAAAAAAAAATAATTTCAGAACCTTTTGTTGCCTTTACTTATAATTAATATTTCAAACGAACCATATGCTATTTCGTCTACTGAAAACAAAGAAAAGCTTCTTAAGAAAAAAAAACAAAAGAATATTATGCAGCAAATACAATCAAAGCGTGTGAAATTATTTGGAAATATGTGCTGTCAATCTGATCAACAAATTACAAACTTTTTTAAGCCCATGAAATAAGTTAAACCGATTTTGAGAGAGCATTATAAAACATTCACAGTGGTACTAATTTCATATTTTGTTTAACTCGGGTTTTTTTTGTGGATATCAATAAAAATATTTACAGCTCAATTAAAAATTTATTAAAGTAATCATTTGAAAAATTAACAGTTAAGGTACTTTTTCTTTTATAATTGCAATCTGCAGCTTCTCTTCTTAAAGACCAATAATAATTTGCTAGCATAGCAGGACAGAAATATTGATTTTAATTCTAAGATAATATATTTCGTGAAAGTGTAACTTATTTCTAAGTTATAATTTAAATTAATTTATAATTCAAATTTAAAACCTTAACATCTATAGTACTCATAAATGAAATAGATTCATAAAGGGCGTATCTATAATATACAAATTTACATTTGTTTAAGTAGATCGGCTGTACTGGCACCGACTTTAAAAATCAATAACTCCGTTATTTTTTGCAAATAATTAGGTATCTATTCTGAGTTAATTATTTTTATACTTTTTAGTATCTTCTTTCCATTCCTATTTCATATTTCAATCATAACTACCCGCAGCAAATAGCTTGAATCAAGGTTGATTTACTATTCTTCGTTAAGGTGTTCAATCGTTAATTTCTGGACTGGTCTTTATTATTATATTTATATGAGACTAGCCGTAAACAGCCCTATTTAAATACAGAAAGAATTATTAAAATCAGTCCACTCGGTAACGAATTATAGCTGAACATATAATAAAATAAAAGATTCCGACGACTTGAGAACATCCTTTTTTTAAGTCGGCTAAAAATAAACGAAAGTAACAGAAGTAATTTTTTTCTAATGGAAAATTTTAATGTCTCTCCATTTCGGTGAAAACTGAAATAAATATTAATATGAAGAAATTATAACTATAGGTTTATACCTATGAATTTGTCGATTATATTTAATACATTATTCAGGAAATATTTGATCCAAAGCCATTGTTATTATTTTATTTCTGTACTTTAATGTAGCTAATTGATACATATGGCGGGCTTATTGCTACGAGAGCAATCTGTCACAACCAACCAGAACACCAGTCCAGCCCCGCTCGACGAGCGGCCGGGAAGCGAACCCGGGTCCTCGCGGTGCTCCTCGCAATCGAAGGCCGTATACCTTGTGATCAACCCAATACACCACGGGAATCGAACCCAGGTCCTCGCGGTGCGCCTCGCAATCAAAGGCCGTATACCTTGTGATCAACCCAATACACCATTGTCCTTCTGGTCTTACAAAAATTTGTGGTTAAAGGATATTTTAAGGCATATTTTTTTATGAGCTCGATTTTTATATAAAATATTTATAATGACAATATTTATTATGACAAGTAACAAAAATTGATTAGAAATTAAAAAATATCGTAGTAGCAAGGAAATAACACACTGTAAAGGAAATGATTTAAAATGTTAATTTAGATTGAACGCTTGTATATCTGTGTGATCAAAATTACAATGTTTCTGAAAATGGAACATTAGTTAAATAATGTTTTTACTTTATTACAATTTTAAACTTATTTTTCAAGAAAATATATTTATTAAAAAATAAATTGAATATTTAAATGATAGGTGATACCTATTAATATAATGTTGAGTTCACAAAGTGAAATATAATTAGATGTCTTTAGTTTGGTAATACTTTTTTAAGTATTTAAGAAGCCATGGTTTTTATCACTAGGATCTTCAAATTAAAACCTGAATATAAAAAGGAAATAACTGTTTACCATTCAACACAGCTATTTCAGGTATAACATTTTACAATGTGAATTTTTCACAAACCCTATTAAGACGGTTATTACAATAATATAATTACTTCCAAATGAATTTAATTGTTGACCTTCTTTAAATTTTTTGGTCATTAACAAAGATAAGGCTCCCTTTGTTGGCGAAATATAAAACAATAATTACCACGAACAAAAGGTGGCTTAAGCAAAAGCTTATAATAAAATTGTACGATTCTAAAACTAATTTTCTTCTGATTGTTGCGCCTTTACTTAACTGAGTGGCACAAATTGTTTTGTTTTAGAAGTTGTAATTCCATTAATGTTAATAGGGCAAACACAATTACGTTACGCTGGCACGCACATGAATGCCTGGTTAACCAAGGTAAATCAAATGGTTAATTGTGCTGTTAGTCATGAAAAGCTTATTTACCAGTCAACAAATATATTGTATGTGTTAGATTCTTTCAATTTATGAAATAAAAATAGACCCAATTTTATATTAAGGATATATTCATACCTTAAAACAAAGTAACGGAACCCTTATGTGATTACTGGAACGGCTGTACCGTTTAAATTGAACGTAATAAAAATGAACGTCTCAAAAACCAATAGTAAAAATAAGGAAAAAGGGCGTTATTAAAATGCACTTCAAATTTACTAAAAAACCTGTAATGATATTTCTAAATTTCTAAGTTTTTGTATACTCTTAAAAGTTTTTCATCGGTATAAAATATAGGATGAAAAAATATATATTAGATATAGATGCCCTAGTTTGATAAAAATACTACATATTCTCATATATTTATATAGGTTTAATTGTGTAAAGAACCATCATTATCAGAATTCTATGTCCTTTATTTTGTATAAATTTATTTCCATTCGGACAGAATTTCATTTGTTATATGATTGAAAAAATGAGAGGGGCATCATTGGAAAGGACTCTTTAACTGGAAAGCATATATAATTATAAATTATTTTTCGTATATAACGATGATCAAGAATAATAAAAGTTCTGTTTATAACTGAAGTTTTTTATCAGATCTATCAAAATACCTTTAATGTTAAAATATTTTTTTCTTAGTAATGTCGCCCTTCCCATTATAAATTATGCAGTCTATGATGGAGCGTGTAACTCCGTCACCGCACTTCAACTTTTAGATATCCTGCTCGGTGAGATCGAGAGTTTTACTTTCTATTTGTTCGGATTTCTTATCAACGAATATCTTAACAGTGACACACGCGGTTCCACCAAAGTATCATTAATTAGGTCTAGTAGCTTTAGCATTAAACTAGTTCAACTTCCAAAAAACAAGTAATCTGATAAAATTATATTACTTATGAATTTTTAACTACCTACAGTGAAGGTAAAATAAGGGAAGGTAAAAACGTCTTCAAGCAATTCACTAACATTAATCGAAAAATTAAATGGACAAAATAGTTATTCCAGATTCGACATCAAAACTTACCTTCAACATGAAAATTTGTCGAACTGTGTCGAAACAAATGAACCATTATCTGAAAGGGAGTTTAAAGACGAAAACAAAAATTATTTTATTAATCAACGTATAACTTTACATTCACAGTCAAGAAAGTCCGATATCCATACCGACCGAAAGCTAGAGTATAAAAATAAACGCGGATTCAGTCAAAATTAAAATTTTACAAAGCGTCAAAACAGTTGCCAGTGATACCAAGGCATTTCGACAGACAAACATTTCAAAGGGAAAAATAAAAAAAAACTATCCTCGGGAAGGACCCGGGTACTTTGTCACAAATCTCTACAAACCAGAATTGGAAATAAAACGAGAATTTTAGTTACATTATCGCTTTTAGCGCCTCAGCCAACTAAAAGCAACATGGTGTTATGAAACTGGCATATGACAAACAGTTTTCAGTAAAGGACTCTAGTCAGGTAAACCTTGACGTGTGTAATGACAAAAGTCAGTAGGATAAAATCATACTGAAAATGTGTTATATGTGCCATATTAAGCAACAAAACTTATTGTCGGTTAGCCAAGTCATTAATAATGGTGGTCAAGTAAAATTTAACAATTACGATTGTTTTATAATAAGCAGAAACAATAAAATGGTAGTTACTGCCAGTTTTATCAAAAATATATACAGATTTAATATTTATTGTAATGTTGCATACATATCGGATCTTGACCAATGTGAGGTTTTTTTTTATGGCGCGAGTCTTTGAGACAGTTTTACAACCTTGAAAAATCAATAGAAAACACCAAAGATGTACAATAGTCCAAGAAGGATAACGAACATATCTTCGTAACGTGTCAAGAAGGCAAACTGACGTGATTGGCTTTTGAATGTAAGGGTTCGAAAACCACAAAAGTGCTGAATTTGAGCACTCGGATTTTTATGTTCCATTGAAAACTACATCGCTCGATGGAGTGAGATACTTTCCGATATTCATAGATGACTGTTTCAATAAGGCTTTCACTTCCTGCAAAGGAAGTTGAAAATGTTAGTTTTTAATATAAAGTTAGTTTAAGTTTACATTTATGATTGGGTTTTTAATTTCGCTATGGATATTGAAATGTGTTGAATAAAAAATAAATTCGGAAATAATTGTATTTATATCTGTGTTTGTATAGATATAAAAATTAGGGCTATTGTATACCTCTTTAATGTAAGTCAGTATAGAACAATTAAAAAGATATAAGTTATGAAAAATCAAAAAAATACCTGTGCAAACATGTAATAGGGACTACTCTGGTTTCAATGCGAACGCATTGTAAAAATGTGAAATGTAGTTGTAAAACTTTAACTTGACTAAAATTAGGTACAACCTTTTGTAAATGTGGGATAAGAGTTGATTCATAATTTTAACTTTGGAGAAGCACATTATATTGTTCAGCTTATCTTTTTTTCAGATAAGTTGAAAAAATATAATATGTTTATGCAGTTTTTTTAGATATTTGAAACTTAAACCTACAAAATTCCTCTAATTGGAGGAGTACAGTGTTAATATTATTGTCATATTCGAAGATAATAATGTGGTATAATTACGTTAACAGATGTCCAATGACTTGTAAAATATATAGTTTATAAAATTTCAAAGACATATATCTATGAAAATCTTCAAAGAGCTCACCGTGTTAGCTTAGACAATAAGGGTAATTTTCTTGAGTCAGAAAGGGACTAATTAATTGGAAATGTTAAAATACTTCGTCTATAGTTATGCCACTCCTTCCAGAATAATCCATGTAGTATATGGTGGAGGACATATAAACCGCACTCCGTCACCAACGACACACCGAATTTACGGTTAATTTCAAAAATATCAAATAAATAAGAAACCATATACACAAATATAATTTTATGAAATAAAATTTTGTATCTACCGAAATAATTGAAACGTGCCTCTAAATAACGTAATTTGTACTAATAGCATACTAAACGTAAAATTAACGTTACATTTTTAACAAGATGCTTGTTTCGTTCTTTTGAAAAGCAGTTTCAATAAATTTGTGTATTTTCTATTAGACTCGAAACACGTCCGGTTTAAAAATAATTAAACGTTTTTTTTCTATCGGGTGATAATATCAACTTACACATATATACGTGCGTGTATATATATATATATATATATATATATATATATGTGTGTGTGTGTATACACACATATATATCTGGATAAACCATTTTTGATGCATTATAGATTATTATTTTGTCGCATAATTATCCTTGTGCCCCTTAAATGCTTGCTGGAGCATGTCGTAATGTTAGTTTACTTATTTCCATTATTTCGTGACTAAATGATCTCTTTCATATTTATTTTTACTTGTTTTTTAGGATAGGTAACATCTATACATGTGTGATTTGTCTACGTCTCTTTATTATAAGTGTGTGTTTCGTCAACTTCTCTTTGATATCTGTTATGAGATTAGCATCATCACAACAATATTTATTAGTTATTACCAATGGTACTATTGGTAATAACTAAACAAATATTGTTAAGTTTCTTGAATTTCTGTTTTTAATCGTCAGGTAGAACCCAAAACATTCCGTCACTTTTTAAAAGAGGAACTAAACCAAGTCAAGTATCTTCGATTTAATCTGAGTTATACTTAGATTTAAACATTTCATTATCATGAACAAAAACGTCATTAAACAAAATTAATAAAAGAACAAATTATCACTCTAATAATATTTTCTACGCAATTATACTCACATCGCTCCTTGTTCTTAACTGAATGAATTTTAACCTGCGTCGCCTCGGATAGATGATGCCGTGAGATGCACGATTTAGCATATCTCACGGTGAGTCACGCTTAACAACATCATCAACCTATAATGTAGATCAAACAATATATAGCGACAATTCTCACGAACAAGCCAAAGCAGCAAATAGGAGAAGATTACGAAACCAAACGAATTAACAGAACTAATATATATCTAATGAATAAGCGGAACTCTGAACTCATAATACGACTTATGCTTAAACAAGACCACATTACTGATCATACAAGACCCACCGACAATTCTCACGCATAAGCTGACAGCGCAGATCGGAAGAAAATGTGACACCGGAAGACAGATGTTTTATATACCGGACGAAGCAACATTAAGGGAGCATTCCTTAGTTGTACTCTATAGAATTAAGTCAGATTGGTAACTTCATTTGAAATTAAAGTTAATAATACATTTTATATTAACTCTAAAAATCGAGTTTCATCAAGAAGTCACCTCCCAGTGCAGCAATTCATAACTCGCGCCAATGTGGGACAATTAACCCTTGCGTTAATATTTAATGTACCCCGAGAATAGAACAATATAAATAATTTCTGATTATTATCGTCCTGTTTTAACCATAGAATGTGCTTGGTTTAAAAATTATAAAGCATCTTCATTTTGAATTGACAACCTCATTTGGGAACGTAAATACACATTATATTTGTTAGTTGTAGCTTCCTATAGTCATTGACAATGAAACAACATGAATTTAAAACGAGAGTCAATCCCCTATGCATACTGATATTTCCTTCCTCGGAACATTCCATTTTCTATTCAGATTTAATTGCAATTTTTCCTTTTATAAGCCGGAATGACCTCCATTTATATGAATATTTCAAATATTGGCCGATAGGCTTCAACCTTATCTCGCTGGACCCTTTCTCTAAAATGGCTTTAACATACAGACAGACAAACAGACGCAAGGACATTTAAGGAACGTTATAAAGGGTCTGTTTTTTATGTTGATAAAATTAACTTTAAAGGAATGTTATATTTGACTTCGTATTTATTTAAAGATCACATATTGCACTGAAATTTATTTATTATGACACGTCCCATCTCCTTCAAATTCAATCAATTACCTGTTTTCCTGCGCTCACCAATTCCTAGTTCATTTGTGTTATATATGGTTGTATATGAATGATTGCGCATATTTGGCGTTAATTTTGTAGAAATTCGTTATGGTAAAGAACTTAAAGAAAGTAGAAATAATACTACATCACGTAGTTTCATTTAATTGTGACATATTTCAGTAAGTCAATTCCCATGGGACAAAATTCTTAGTTTTTATGTTGATATTTTTTTCTGGTATTCTTGTGTCATAAGTCTACCTGTTCAATGTTCAGTCAGCTAACTATGCAATGTGTTTAATTTTTGTAAATAAATGAATTAATAACTAGCCTTAATAATAAATACTGCTCATGTAATATCTCATAAACCGTGCTCAACAAATATTCATACGTCAAATTTGTTGGCTTTACGATGTATTTTTTCCACGTTTTTACCTGAACGTCTGTATTTATAGACTGAATATTTAAGAAAATGTTTCGTTTTACCGATTACCAATATTTTTAAACACTATGTTTTCTTCCGAGATTAATTTTAATATTACTTATTTTTATTATAAATTCAATAATTTTTTTATTTTTACAATTGACTTCTTAACCATTTACATAATGACTTTATCGTTAAGCTCCTCTGAATACATAAATCCTTTTGTGCCAAATGTTCGTATCTCTATTAAATTCCGATATTCGCAAAATAATCTTTTTATGTCTGTGATAAGGAATAAAAATTAAACATAAGTAAATTGTAAAAACTATGAAATTCTTGGAATAATTTCTATTCATTGAATGAAATGTTGGCCGAATGAAGCATTGAATTGAATTATGGCAGCGATATCAGGAAATAATTTAAAGCAACTCTGGTGAATGTAAACATAATTCTCAGATGTTATTTTGAAGTTAAAAACGAAAAATCATTTTCAAAGAAAACAATAAATATTAATAACAATAATATGTACAATAAATAACAATAAGGCAATCCATTTCGACTACAGTTTGTAGTACACAAATACTTCAATGTTTAAATTATTTCCCTGGTAAAAAATGAACTCATATATTTATGTCCACCTTGACACAAAAAGCAGACTATAAGCGCTTATTAACTATAAATTTGCGAGACATACTTTGGCACTGACTCTGCATAACAAATACCTATAACTTAATATTGACATAGAATTCGTTTAAGTATTTCAGAAAAATTCACACTCGTCTATTAAGCATTGCTTTTACGGTATTTGCAAACCCACAAGATTTAAAGTAAGAGATACTTTCTTGGGAATCCATATTGGTATTTTTTCTGAAATCATCTAATATTGACTTTTGGACACATAAATTTTGTCCCTTAAATATTTTTACCCATATTACTCTTAATCACCATATGTTATTTAGCTTATTTTTAGAATACTATAATATATAGTTAATGAAAGATATAATTTCTAATTATTTACCTTTTCGTATTCACATCTTGTTATAAAATAAATATTACATAGATACAGCTACAACGCCGAGTGAACTTCTGATGCTCTTGTGTCTGTGTTATCCATAGACAATTTTATGTAACAGCGCACAGCGTAACAGCGCAGTGAAGTTACGGGTTAAAAAGTTGATATTAATGAAGTATGATCTCTATTAATACTGACGGCGATATGTAATATTAATCCTTCGAACCGCCGCGTCGTGCCGCAAGAATGTAATAAGCGGTAGTCATCCGAATTTTATACATGCGCAAATTTTATTAGTGTTTGCAAAACTAGAATGATAACTAAGAAATTTTATTCATGTTTTATAATAAACGTTCCATTCATGGCATTGCAAACAATAAACTTAATTAAAAGAAAACAGATAATTTTAGCCGGTTAGCCAGAAAGTAAAAAGTGCGTATCGTAAACAAATGCGTATTGTAAACAAATCAAAGTTTATTCACATATGAGTTCTCAATATAATGCATTGGATATATCAATAAGCTCATTTGCAGATATCTTAATTGATGGAGATTATAATTAAATCATCTTGCAACAGATGATTCACCATTTGACATATTTAGAAACGCAATGTTAAATATTTCCACGCGCATTTTTTTCATTTAACAATAGCTTTATTCAACTCAGTAATTATATATGGCCTATAATTCAACCTTCACTTACATATTTAAATCACGAAAGATGATCAAATTGTACCTAAAATTTCTTTGAAATGCTAATAAATTAATGCACTTTATGAAGTGAAAGTAAACACAAAAATAATTAAGAACGGCACTTGCCACATAAAACGTTTCTAATGTAAAGAAAATAATTATACGCGAATTAATTAAATGCGTACATATTCTAATGTCCAAAAGCGATAAAGTAGGATCACACAGCAACTTTGACGCTTAGCCATAGCTGTTATAGGTCTGTCAGGTAACATCGGTGACTTTTAAAGCCTGTCCTTTACGCACTTACTTATTCCATAAAAGGTCTCCAGAACCATATTAACGAACCTGTCTATTAGGAAGCTCTTGCTGTAGGAATGAATGCACATACCGTTAATTAGGTAATGTAAGTTAGTTTTTATTTTGATCTATAATAAATGAGATAAAATTATATTTAAATACATGAAAACGAAGAAACTAAATCAGAAAAAGAAAATGAATAAAAATAAATTAAATATTAATAAAAAATATTATTTATGAATATATAAAAAATGTAATGACGTAAAAGTTACGGAAAGCATAAAGACTGAACAGAAATGAACATAAAAAAGGGGCACTACGCTTATTTAAACCAAGTTGATTCTACAATAACGTAAATATTCTCCATGAAGTGCCATTCAATGACGTGAGATGGTTAGGTTGTTTCATAACATTATTTCCTTAAAGATGTAAAATTCAGTATCACTCATATAGATAAAAATCAGTTTCTAATGGATAACCTTGAGAGATCAATATTTTGCACATATGCAGGATTTTTGGACCAAAGGAAATACATAAAAATACATTGTCAATAATAGTATCCTCGGCGTGTGTTTCAAAATTATAACATAATGGATGTGATAAAGTTTGTACACACGATGAGGGCAGCGCTATTGATAATGGGATAATATTCCCGTAAACGAAATATATAGAAACGACATTGAACATTCAATATAAGTAAAAATGGAATTAAATTTTAATAAAGGTGAATTGAGAAAAATGTAGATTTTTTTAAAATTACCTTCATAAAGTCCAAGTAGCTACTATGGATAAGATAATATTTTATTTTCCCAAAGCAATTCGCCTTATTATAAATTACATTTGATTTGATTTGATTTCTGAATAGAAATGAAAGAAAGAAAACAAAAAGATTTTTTCATTATCATGAAAACAACTTTTTTCTCACTTAAAATCATTAGAAACCCACGATCTGTCAAAAACTTTAGCATCGACGTTTCTATTTTGCTCTAGAAATTTTTCCCGGATGCGTACCTATTTGAATTTGTGACTAACATGTATGCTTTAGCAAGGTGATCTAGATTGTGAAGAAAAATGTCAATTCTTCAGTTTGAAGCATCAAGCTTTCAACTATTCCTGTATGTACAATCTAAATAATAATAATCCCAATAATTGCGCAAAGCGCGCGTCACATCATTGAGGAGCAACAAAGATAGGACAGAAGGAGGTTAATGCTTGGTTCTGGTTGTAATGTTTGTCAGACATTTCTGTCAGCTTACACGCCATGTCTATTGCGAAATTTATTATTTTGTGAAATGTCTTTAGGAGTATTCACATAGACCAATATACATATGTGCGCTGATGTCGTAGGGATAAATATATTATGCGGGTGTCTAGAAAATGTCAGAAACTTTGCAGTACATAACTATTTTATTGAAGGCTTAATTTAATAAAATGAATATAATTGATTTTTACAAATATTTTTCATTTAAGTCAATTATTTATGATTTTTTCACTTTAGTAAAATATTCAACCAGTTATATAATTACACCAAACACAACGCGAATACCGCATGGATTTCAACGTCTCTCAAATTTGATGATATCCGCTGGATATGTGTACAGACTCACCGAATGGTCATTAAATTTTGTTAGTCTATATTAAGCGAGTATCTGAATTATCCACTGCTAATTTATGTACCTGAGAGTATACGGAACCAAAAAAAAAAAATATTTAATTATAAGTAGCATAATTAAAATCTAAATAGCGATAACATCCTGGTTTGATAATTTCCTAACAATAATATAACACCGAATGCTTGCACTTGAAGCCATGAACGTTGCAAATAAAACCTGCAATAAATTGATCTTGTACATATATTTATTTACCTAAAGATCGTTTCCCTATGAAATGCATGTACAACTAAAGAATTAAAAACTGACAGAAAATAAAGATACATATATATATATATATATATATATATATATATATATATATATATATATATATATATATATATATATATATATATATATTTACAGAAATCATTAATAAGCATTACGTATTGGCATCAAAACATGAAAAAAATCTCAATGAGAGGTTAATCAAAATGAATAAATACAAAACTTGAATAACGATGTGTTTAAAACGAGTCATCTGTTACTTGCACCGGTTTTTTTGTTAAAACTTTTTTTGCAAAAGCATTGAAATTATTAAAACATACATTGATATGCTTAAAATAACACTAAGATAATTACTTTTATAATAACTGCATTTATGCACAAGAAATAAACAGCAAAGCTATACTTATAAATATTATTATACTTATAGAGTAATAATGAGATGATATAATAATATAACCTCATAGGATAAAAATTGATAATTTTTTTTCCTATGAGACTTAACAAATTATTGCATTAAACAAACAAGATTGTGCCAAGTTATACGTGAGTAAATTCAAAACGTTGCAAAGCCTACTAGTCGAAAATAATACTATCCAGACGTAGAGAACTTACCGTTTTGAAAGATCGCAGTAGAACGTCAGCGAAATTTATAAATCTGAAAAACCCTTAACATTTAGTGACAAATAGAACAAATATTATATTCACTAGGAAGAAGTATGTAATAAGATATACTAAAGAAAAAAGAAAGGAATCGTAAAAAAATCGAGCAGGAAAGAAATAAACAATAATCATAAACAATAACAATTAAAATACGCAATTAAATGAAACTACGTGATGTAGTATTATTTCTACTTTCTTTAATTTCTTTAACCACGACCTAGGTTTCGTTGTATTACAACATCTTCAGGTGGGATATTAGCAAAGTTTAACTCTTAGGAACAACCAACAGCATTTATATGTTACAAACACAATAGCGGAAGCCTGCCTTTCCTTGTGCGGATTTTTTCATTGTTTATGTTAGTGAGTTTATTGCAGGGGCGCAGAGTAGGTTTTATTATATTAGAGAGTTATACAATTTACCAGTATTTTAGTGAGGGTAATAAATTCAATTGTTGTTATTATGTGAGGTTATACAATGCAAACTTTACGGTGTATGTAATAAAATTAAATGGAAGTTATTATCGGTAATATATTTATACAAAAGCAAGGGTATTTGAAAGTAAGGACAAGGTAATACACTAATTCTACATATCTCCGGTTTTGTGTATTCATATATTTATTTATTTTTTTTAAATTTTTTTTTTGTTGTTTTTATAATATATATTTATATTTATATGTGTATTAGTGCTGAAACAATTTCCAGGGTACTGTAATATCAATGTTGTATATTTATATTATATCTAGAAGATATTAAGAATGGGTGATGATATTATATTTAGTTGTTCATTTAATATATTGACCTTGATATCTTTTTTATGTCTGTTTATTTCTAATGTTTCTAGGATATTAAGTTTATTACCTTTTGTATTTATTTGTAATATGTAGGGGGAATTATCAGTATGGGGGTGATGGTTATTTTCAATGAGATGTTTAGCAAAGTGAGATGTGTCTGGTTTATTATTTCGCCAGCTGGCAATGTGTTCTTTATATCTTGTATTAAAATCTCTTCCTGTTTGACCTATGTATACACTATTACAATCGTTATATTTAAGTTTATAGATACCACTCTTTTTATGTTTATCTATTTTTTCTTTATTATTAACAACGGTTTTACCCAAGTTATTTAAGGGGTTTATTATATGTACATGTTATATTATTCATATTTTTATGATTAGTTAAGAGTTTTCCTAATTTGAGTGATACATTACCTATGTATGGGATAGATTTATAGTAGATATTATTAATATTTGGTACGACCAGGTATATTTCTTGTATTAGTATTTTTCTTAATTTATTATGGTACAGTTTTGTAACAATTGATGGGTCATAATTATTACTTGTTTTGAAAATTTAAGTTTATAACACATTTTTAATACCATAGTCAACTTTGTTCCAGAGTTATTTTTAGTGGAATGTACAAAAAAGAAATGCTTATATAAATAACCTATCTTAATCGAAACGTTTTCAGAACCTTTTCTGTAACCATGTAAAACTTTGAATTTTGAATTAAGGTAAAATAGACTTCGCTAATTCTCCAAAATATTGAAGAGAGGCCATATGATGTTCAAATTGCATGGTCAATTTTACTTAAAATTTAAAAAAAATACTTTTAATTGCTAACAAAATTCAATAGCAATATTATATCGAAATGAGAAATATTAATTTGCTTACATATTTTACCGCAATTTGGATACGATAAAGTTTCAGAGCTTGATTCCTTCGAAGGTTACTTTTTTTGTTAATAATTTACTATCGTTGTTAATCGAGGAAAGTGGTATTTTAGCATGTGTCATTTTCTATAGGTTATCGAATTACCAGTACAACCGCATAGAAAAAATAAGCGTTTATGCAAATATTTCCCAACATATTGCAGTCCAATATCCAAATTAATTATTAAGGCAAAATCAAATGAAAATCCATTTCAAAATTCAAATGCACATAATATGCATACATTTTCATATACTAGCATATATATATATAAATATATATATATATATACGTACATATATATATATATATATATATATATATATATATATATATGTATATATATATATATATGTATATATAATATATATATTATATATATATAGGTTTGCCGTGAGACTTTAAATTATTGCTTACTGGTTATGTCGTTTCTTAACATGTGCAGCTTAGAAATAATGTTTCTAACTACTTTTTTTTATTATTTTGACATTTATTGGAAAGTCATTCGTATCTGCTTCTCTTGCTATTTAAAACTAGGACCCAGTTTGAAGCTGCCGCACTGTTACAGACTCGTATAAAACGCCTAAAAATAATAAGCTGGGACGAGATAATATATTGTGTATATCTGGACAGCATGTTATGTATATATTGTAACTTGTTTCCCTCACTTTTGCCCTAAAGCAAATTGCTAATGCCAGAGCACTCCAATTTTCCTTCGTCAAAATTTTGTACTTCGTTTTTAATTTATTCGCCGAAACATAGTTGCTAATTGGGCAAGAAATTGAACACCGTGCTTTTTATAAACCCTTTCAGATACGTTGAAGAATTTTTATAGCATTCTAGAAATAGCTCAAAAAAGTTGTGGATTCATTAATGGCTAACCTGATATTATTACCATAAAATGTTATATATTATGATAGACGAACGTAGAAATAAATTTCTGTGTTTGGCCCATAGAAGATTTTTGGTTATTTAGATCAGAAATAACTTAGTAATAATTGTATGTTTTACTATCTTATGTCGACATATTGACATTTAAAATGCATTTAGCTGTAAAATTTTATGTCATAGTATTTCAAAAACCTTAAATCAATTACATCTTAACTCAGAAGTATAAACATTTTCAAAATTACTTTCGGCTTTATGATAATAAGTATTCTTGTTTTTATTTTTATTAGGTAAAACTTAAGATTTCAATTATATTTTAACAAGTAATCTGTCCTTGGGCGAATATTGAATTCTAGACATATTTTTACTGTAAAAACATTTTGTATATATTAACTTTAACAAATCTATGTTGGAAATGGTCTGCATCACATATAATGGTGAATGTAGTTGAATAGTTGAACTCATGTTTTAGAACATTATGTTAGTTTAAAACATCATATGCTATAATGATAATTGTTTGTTTAACTTATTACAGTATTGCAAATTATATAATCGATCATGCTGAACTTGAGTTTTCTTCCTAAGTTTGTCGTTATGTCTATTTTCTAAAACTAAAAGAAACTTCTCAGAACTTCATAACTTGAAACTCTAACCAGGTTACGGAATGTTCTTCATTGGTACACATGATGTATAAATCACTTCCCGTCATCATACAATGTGTGGAATATAAAAAAATCGAAATTTAAACTCGCTTTAAAATTTTGCAAATGACGAAATAAACCTGGCAGTTTTTTTTCTAAATTTTGAACTATTTGATTTTATTTATAAAATTACATGCCGCATTTTCACAAAGATGTATTCCGGATGAGTGAATAAAAACAATAAACAGTATGAAAGAGATAATTGACTCGCATATTATAGTGTTAAAACGAAGTAGTTATGCCTAAAACTTTCATAATCAAAGGGAAATATAGTAGAATCGCAAAACGAGTTTGACGTCTGGCCTTGACTGTTCTGTGTCTATCGGGTAACTTCAAAGCCTTACCATCACGAATTTAATTATTCTATGAAATGTCCCCAAAAGTATTCTCTACGACCGAGCGGTATATTTTGCTAAAACGTGAGGCAAAAGTGAATGTAAATTACTACTGTTTGGATAATATAATGAAGTTTGTACTGCACCAGCCGGCTGGCTTTAATGGAATGATTTTATGGAAGTTACTTTGACCGTAGGAAATTTAGCGTAAAATTATCTGTACATTTTGTATTTGCAATATATATTCAAATAATTTTAAAGATATGCATACCCTACCTCTCATACCACTATTCGGTATTAAATAAATATAAGTTGTATTATACTCGATTGATATTTCACAATAATAACTGAAGCCGTGTCTACAAGTCGGATTTTTTTATCTATCTATACTGCAGGAACTTTTTCCCTTATTAAATTCTTCTAATTTTCTGATACATCAGTTGGTTTTTAAATAATAATTGTAAAATTACATCTCCAACTCTCATTTTCACAGTGAAAGAAAGCAACTACTTGTGGGTTTCTTTGCCAATACGTATAGAGAGTAAAAAAGCACGTTTTTGTCCATCACATATCGATCTTTCTATGAGCGCCAATAAATCATATTGGAAACACTCCCGTCATATTCCACGAAAGTAATGGTATTATCACAAATGCCACAAAAATTAAGGTACTGTTAAAAAAAAACTACCACAATTAAAAAAGCGAATAACCGTTTAAATAGCCACATTCTATTAAAATCTTTCCACTCGCGAGAATATCAAACAGCCGGTTTCCATTTCAATTCTAAAAATTAAAAGAATGCTGCTGCGAAAATTTTCGAAGAAGTTACCATTTGTAAAACATTTTCGAAGTAGAAGATTTATTACAGATAATGTTTAAAAGTAGAATTTCGAAAATTCGACTTGAACTGAAATTTGAAGAATTATTCCTGGTTCCAAGATGTTTTATGAAACACCACACTTAGTTTGCTTTTTCCTCCATTCCACTTATTTTAAGTCATTCTACTTTATTTTCCTCTATGTTAACAGTGAAATTAAAATGTCCAATTAATATCTTAAAATTGTAGAAATTAGTGTAACGTAATTCTTTTATAACATAAAGAACTCCAGTCTTCTTAGCTGCACGAACTACTCAAACATATGCACGCAAACAACATACAACATACACGCAAATTGTCATGGCATACAAATAGATTAGCTTTTGAGGCTTCTCTTGCATTGACGTTCAATGCGAAAATGCATGGAATCACCTGAATTCTGTGTATGATCCACTCTCAGATACTTGTTTGTTGTAGTTTTCAGGGTTCCTCTGTTTATAAAGCATAATTGAGTATTTTGGTAAGAAATTTATTCTGATTTTCTGAAAAAAATCTTAGTTGTTTTATCTTTTTATCAACCAGCTCCTGGATGTACTTATGAACACAAGTAGTCACCTCTGTAGCATTTTTCCACGTTTTCATCCCAGGAGAAAAAGTAACCGACTTTGGAAATATCAAAAATTTTAAAGTTGTAGACTTTAAATGGTGTTTATGGAAGAAGCTAATCATATTGTTAATCGTACTCACAAACTTTTCCTTTTAATTTGGCATGGTTTATATCCTCGGATCTTTGGACCATTTTGTATTTTTTGACGGTGGTACTCTCTTTATTCTTTTTTCACCTTCTACACCATGTTTATACTGGTGACAGGTTGCACACTGGTAGCTCGGAGTCATGAAAATCCAATATTAAATTGGGTGTTAAAAATTTCTCCTTATTTCCCTTTTATAATAGTTTCTTCCTCTCTTTTCTCCTGGCATTTTTTTTACGTAAAGGCAATATGTTTCAAATGTTAATGGTCTATTTGAAACATATTGCCATGTACTTCCATGTATAATCCATGTACTTCCTTCTCGTATGAGCAAAAAAATAATCCGATTTCACTACAGGAAATGAACCAATATGCTACCTGGCACATTCCATATCATCTGGAGGTGAGCCTCCATGGTTCTTATGTTTCACAGGTTATTCATCTCTCATAATGCAATATTCTTCGAATTTGTTCTAAGCGGTATAAACAAATATTTTCACTGACCTCAAAGGTATTTAAATAAAAGGTTTTGTAGACTTTTACACGCAGTATTATTTACTGGCAGCTAATACTTTTAATTGTTGGTTTTAATATGTTTGTTGTGGTGTGATAGAGACTACTTCAGTGGGTTCTACCTTGAATGTGTGAGAAAATTTCGCTTCCTTTTAAAAGCAAAAAGCTCCCAAAAACTTTCTGACGTAGCTCATAATTAAATTTTCTCAAAAATTTCAGTCCACGGCGTCTGTGCACGCTGATTTTACCTGACGCTGTTCAACATTTTTTTTTTCGTGTAATGTATACTTTATTTGAGTTACGATTCCCCTTTCTTGTGGTCAATATCCATTTTTGATTAATTTCTTTTCCTTTTTCTTACTCTAGGAACAAAATTTAAAAAAACAATCTGAACTTTACTGATTCATTATTAATAAACCAAAAAAGCCTTTATCTCATATTTCTCCACTAGAGTACTTATCTGCTTCAGCTTCTTTAATGTAAACATTATTCTCAATACAATTATTTCTATATTATCAACATTTTTTGTTTCGGTTTCCTAATTTTCACTTAGAATTGTGAATATCGTCCAATAAATAAAAAAAATATATGTCGAATTGCTCTCTTAAGATAGCCTCGCAGACAGGTGGTTCTTGTTTGGAAATTTGAAAAACAATAACACGACAGTATAAGACGGGACTTGTCTAATTTTATGTAGAATTATAAGCAACTATGTAAAGTTTTATTGACCTTTGTAATAAAGTTTTCAAGTTGAAAATTAGTGTAAAGATCTAACGCAAATTCTATAGAAACAGCATCTTGTGCAAATGCAAGTGACTCATAATATAAATTCAAAAGCACTTTCATCATAAATCGTTACAAATTTTCGAATAAATTAATAAACAGGTGCACTAATTGATTATAAAGAAACAAGCTTAACAGGTAATTAAACTACAAACTAAAATGGTTTGTTAATATTTTATTGTATAGTTTTGCTGCTGCGGTGTTTCTCAAAGAATTTTTTACACAATTTTGTTCAATCACTAAATCACTTGGCTCACAGATAATTGTAAATGCATGCAATAAGTGTTTTCCCTGATTAATAAACTGTTTTCCACAAGTGTGGCAATTCATTATGAATTATAAAAAATATTTAAAACTGTATTTTAAATATTGTTTATAATTCATATTGAATTGCCAATTGATAACATTAACAGAAACAAATTTTTTGGCATAAAACTAAAGAAAGATTACAAAAGGTTACCTCCCTACGCAATACTTTCCTGAAAATAAAGCGGGCTACTAAACTATTATAGGTTACATACGATACAATATTCCGCTTCAAACTGTTTAAATGAATATTGTAGTATTTTATTATTTACGACAATGCTTTTTTTCTTGTGTCTTGTAGTAAGTACTGTGGTAAATATTATATAGCTGTTGTTTTCCCGTAGGCAATGTATCTTTATGAACTGTGGAAACAGTTGTTGGATAAATAGTACTTAAACAATAAATAAAGGAAGTTGCGACAGTATTCCCGTGCCAAGATCTGCGATAAATACACAAGAATTGATCCAGACCTGAAAATTGTCATTTTAGAAGTTATAACATTTGTCATATCACAGTACAATATAACAGTACAATATACTAATAAGTCATGTTCGTAATTTTTAAAAACCATGGAGTTAGTTCGATTTTCACTGAACAGTAAAAATCAACAGTGTAGAAAGTATTTAAAAAAGCTTCGAATTGCAATGATAATAATATTATTTTAAATGAAAAGTTGATTTGCCTAAAAATACTTTTAGGTTTGAAATTTATTTTTTCGACGTACTAATTGACGTAATGTACTTAAATTTATTTCTTTTCTTTAAGTCAGGTTTAGTCGTATCCTACTATTTAACTAAAATTCTTGTACATACTGACTTATGTCATTCTTTTCATTCTTGATTTCTAGTTACGTCATTGTCTGTTTTCTATCAACGCCAGGTTAGCAAAATAAACATTAAACATACAGATAAAAGGTTATTGACAAGATAGCAATTTGGAAACACATTTTGAAAATATTGTCCATTCTTTAAACTTGATTTGATATTAATTTTATTTACATTTTTCTCATTTAAATGATTATTAATTTAAAAGCAGAAAATAACAGTGTCTCTGCTTAAATAAATTAAAAATAAAAATTTATCCAATACTGATCAGCATTTCCTGGGAAATATGAAAGAAAGAAATATCTTAACAAAATTCCAGAAAAATGTACGGCAGCCCAACAAAAACCGAGGCCCTGTGTTTTCCTTATTCATAACAATACTTGATTTGGAATCAACAACACATCTATCGATCACAATGTTTTTAAAGTTACGGACTTAAAAAAACCAATGATTTTCACAACAGTCAACCCATATGAAACTTGGCTTGAAATAGGGAAAAGTTTCCTGTCGCAAACGGAGACTGCCGCGACCAAATGTGTAAGAAGATTGATGGCATGCAGTGCAATCAAGTAGGAAACATATAATCATCCCCTTTTTCACGTATGAATAGTCCGGCACATATTTCATCCCCCGTGAATTCAGTCACGTACTGAATGCATCACTTAAAAGAATAATGAAAAATACTAAATTCTGTTCCCCTTAGGTTTTGCCCTCGTTTTCGACTCTGTACTGTAGATGCGCAGCTATGCCTTCCAATTTATATATTCACGTATGTTTAGGGTTCACCCATTTATGTAGTAAGCAGGTTCAGCAGTTCGTGTATTTGTGCAAAAATCTTCTTAATATTCGTGCTTATATTATCTAATAGCATGTACTGTAAAAAAAGAGAAAATAATTACTAACCGAATATCTCGTAACCTATTTATCATTAAATTTACATCACTGTATAATTTCTTAGGATGAGTTAAGATAAGGATATGCCAACATCATAACCAGCATGTTTGTGTCATAATAACTAATAAATGATTATGTTTCAATCTATTTTAAACGATGTGAATCAGAATTGTATAATAAACCGACAGATAATGCATGCTCTAAAGTGCGAAAATATATATACACACGCCATATTATATATCCCGTGCCATATTATATATACCCACGGATTAGGTATAAAAATGACAAAAAGAAACTTCTTGTAAAAAAAGTACTGAAAATTATCTATTTACTACTTAAATAATTAGCACAAACTATGTATCCTTCAGAAATCAGTATTAAATAGTTTAAAGAACCGTGCAAAGTATTTGAATTCAACTTTAACTATTCGAGAGCTAATTCTTTAAAAATTTAAAATTTTCTTAATAATCGAACTCTATATCCGGTGGGAAATTAGTAATAAATAAAAATATACTTAAAATAAAAAATACGTGGTGAATTTAAATGATAAATATGATACTAAAAGAAAAATAAAAAGGTATTATATATTTTTTTAAAATGGCATTTAAATTAAATTTAAAATGTCTGCAAAACGTGGAGCGGTAGTGTATACACACACACACACACACACGAGGGCGCGCGCGCACATGCACACGCACGCGCACTTGCCCGCGCATGCGCACGCGCACTAATATTTTCATTACATCATACTTTATAGTGTACTATTTATTCAGTGGTTATTTGATACTTCAAATAACCACCTAACAAATAGTACAATCAAGTCAACTTTGTTGGTAAAATATCTTATTTTACTATTTCTCATGTCTATCATATCTTATACTTTACTCAGAATCTCACGAAGGTACGTTAAATTAAATATGTATATATCTCATAGTGAAATCGGGACAGAGGTTTGCAGCTTTTCGAGGAACTAATAATATTCATGCATATCCAAATGTATGTGTACATTTTATTATTTTTGCTTACGTTTACAAAATGAAAACGAATCCAAATTCGATCACTTTAATGTTCCTCAGTGAAGGTTTCGAGTCGCCATCTTCATTCTGGCTCCATTCTTGTGCCCTGATTTTGTTAAAAAAACTCAAAGGTCTCTCCATCACCTTCGTCCATACGGTCATGCTTGCGGGCGTTCCTCGTTCGAGAAATAATTAAAAATTTTTAACAGTGCGTTTTTGGTTATTTTTCTCCTACAATAATATTTAGCAGTCAATTATCTACTGATTAGTATAATATTTTTGACTTTAATTTGATTCGAAATAAATACCGTGTCAGAGAAAGTGAATACGTGATATTACAGTGCAAGCGCGTTTTCTCAAAACGGCAGTTTTCTCAAAGAGTGATCTAATAAACATTTAATGATTGATAGAGTGAGTGATAAGAATCTTTTTATTTTGAAATTTATATTCTATTTTAGCTTTTATAGACGAATTTTGAAAAAAAATAAACCTTTATCCACCCACGTACATAATATGTTTTGTAGGGTTAGCAGATTTATTAATATCAACAAAACGTATACATTATATAAACTTTATGAAAAACACATGTGAACGATGAGAATATAACGTATTATTAGAAATAGCTAGATTAGGCCTCTTTAGAATAAGTGCAAGGTGATTCTTGCCTTGGGGATTAATATGAATTGAACGGTCTCAATCAGAAACGACAGAGTAGTTATTAAGGCAATAGGTGCAAAGAGTGCGCTTAAATTACAAGAGGCCAGCTCTTCGTCTATTAATGGTATAAAGATGGAGGAAACACGTGAAAAGCTCCCTTCAGTAATCGTTTATGATGTGTCGTGGCAGATGAACGTGGAAGATTTCCTCTGCATTCTTAAAGACGAGAACTTTTGTGACTTCTCGATGTCTGCCCTGACTACAGGGCCGCCCTGAAGAGAGCAGTTAGGAGCATAGTCTACACTATATTACACTGGAAGTCATCCAACTGTACTCGGGGTGTGGTTCAGCAGTCTCGATTGAGCTCTAGAAGATCCATGGTGCTCGTCCATTTTGCTTCGCTTGTGTACAAGAGCATAATGCCCCTAGGGGGAGTAGCCTGGGATTGGAAGTCCTATTTCTAAACATTTGTGCAGTGGACACTGCGTAATGGCCCAGATTTCTCTCGGCTCATTACAACTTATTATTTTTAGTGCCTATTTTCAATACTCAATGCGAGCACCTCTATACCATTCTCCGTTCGATTGGCCGGAGTCCGATAATTATTTGCGCAAACGCTAACGCGCAATCTTGCCTGTGGTATTCAAGGCGTCCGAATACGTGTGGGCAAACACTGGAGGATTTCATCCACCAAAATGGTATCTTTATGTTTAATCAGCATGATATGCCCGAAACATTTTTGGATACATGGGGGAAAGTAACATAGATATTACTGTGGTCTCAAGCGGGTTTTTTTATGTGCTGCTGGAGAGTCAAGCCATACGTTTCCTCTAGCGACCATGGGACAATATTCTTCTCCATGGTCCAAGCGAGCCCCAGGCCAGAGCGTTGAGCGCGACCCACTACCTTATAAAGAACGAGATGCCATGACTGGGATCAATTTGTCAAAATTCTTCACCGAGAGTTCGACGAGTATAGTAGAGTTAAAGATCGCTAAGTTTGTCTATACGACATGGTTATTAAGTTTCAGTCTAGGATGATAATCGGCATCTAGAATGGTAAGGGAAGTTTGAGTAAACTCCCTCCAGGCCCAACGAAAAAAAACCCTAGTGAAAATCTATGCTTGACTCCCTGCGTAAAGATTTCAGGAAACAAGGTGTAACTACCAGCGCTCTAAGAAATATATAGTTGAGGCTCTCCGCTATATATTTCTTAGAGACTTAGTAAACGCCTAGTTTAAGTATAACAGAGAGGTAAAGAGGGCTAGGTGCTCTCATCCTTGTAACTTCGTAACCCGTATATGTAATTGGGATGTTTGTGGAGCCGTATACGGGACTATGTGGAATCTCTTGAAACCCTATGTTTTTAGCGCCTTAAAAAAACCGATGGAAGCTACACTGGAAATATTCGCGAGACCATAGACTATTTTTTGACATCATTTTTCTCTGATGATAACTCCGACTTTGACATTGTCGAGCAGTGTAGTATTAAGAATGCAATAAACATATTTAGAATTACTAGTTTGATTCTAGGTTGCGTCATTCAGAGCTAGACAGCAATGGGAAAAATCTTAAACCGAAAAAGGATCCAGATAAAAATTGTATTGGTAACAAATTGTTGAAGTGGTTTTGGGGTACCGCAATTCCTAATGTACTTGCTGTCTTCAATATTTCCCAAAAATCTGGAAGATGTGACAGCCAAAACTGATTCCAAAAAGTAATGGAAAATCGTGTAGCGATGTAAAATTCTATTACGGGAAGTTGCTCGAACGGGTAACAGCGGCTCTCTGTTGGCGCAATTGTTTCTCTCGTTGGGGTCTTTTAATTATTTTGGTTTTGGGACCGACATCCCGGTCTTCTCCGGGTGCAATATTCACCGCGTTGTCATAGGTAGACACTTGCCAAGAGAAATATGTGCTCGAAATCTTTTTAATATATCTCCATCGCCTTTCATAGTGCCTGGTGGCCTGCCATTTTGTCCGCGCCAGAAACCTGGGAAGTGACAGCGGACCTGCGTCGATTAGATTACTTTTCCGATCATGCGATCTATTTGCAACATGAAGTTGTAGAAGTTAGGAAGATGTTGACCAGAGATTGCCCGTGAGGCTAGTTCCTTGGTTCTATTTTTTCCGAATGTCATTTTTCATGGTATCCTTGCAATATCCCTTCAGGCATGTAGGACTATTGCATATGTAAAATATATAGTATCCGGGGCCAAATCACACCCTTGGCATGATCCACGACAAGAATGTGATCTGGATCCAGGATAAGGATGTGAAACGGAGTGAGTCTTCAAAGCGGAGGCTTTTACCGTAGGCGCAAGGCATCGGAGAGAGGGTCAAGGTGATCATCTATGATATGTCCCGGCTTATGGGAGCTGGCTGGGGACTGAATATCTCGATCCTCAAGCTTACGTATACGATGACATATATGTATATATAGACCTATGTGCTATCGATATGGGCTTTGTGGTAAAATTAGAAAATTTGTGCTGAACTCACAGCGCGCGCCGCTTGTAACTCTTACCAAAGCGTGCAAAACCTGCTTGGCGGATGCTTTCCCTGTTTTTGTGGTTTCACGTTTTGTTCCACTGCAGTATGTACGACGATGCACGGGGAATTTTGATAGAGAGTATGCATGATCATAGCAGTAGAATAGAGTTACGCGATTTTTTGGAACGTGTATCTGTAGTCACCGTGATTTGGTTGCGAGTGAATCGATCTTTGAAGAGGGAGGTGCTAAATGGCTCATTGATTGGGGACAGTCCATTACCGTGTTGGATGGAAATGCTCGATGGTAGTGACATGGAACTATGAGGGGACTTTCGAAGGACACCTTTTTTATCAGGGGGATATTACGAGACTCTGGTGGCTACGTTAAGACAAGTCAAAATTTAAGTCAAAATTTTCTCAATTAAAATAAGAAAACCCCGATTTAATTTTCAATGGCTTTTCCAAAAATATGCTATTCGATGCCCGAAAAAAAATTCGAACGATATATGCATATATAAATTATGATAATATGGATTACATATAAACAGATAGAAATGCCACATTGCCTAAAGGAGAAAAATTTCAGTTTTAACCTTTAATAAACTGACAGTGACGACTTATGAACAATTATTCTAATTCAAATTAATAATTAAAATCCAACTTCCAACTTTACTGAATGTGAAACTGATCGAAATATCTGAATAATTATGCAACATTTAAAGAAAGGAATTTTTTATCAGTAAATTAATTTCGAATAAATGCAAATACGAACACCACATAAGCATGTACATGACGATGAAAATAAAATATATTTGATTCGTTGGGGAACCATTACATGTTTTCCCAATTGTTGAATGGACCGTGAGGTTGTATCGAGAGAGCGAGGCAAAATATTAAATGCAACGGACCGAACTGGCAAAATTATAGAATGCGGAAAGAAATGTTCACATAATATTTTCATAATTTTCATAAGACCAATAGCAAACGGTATAAATACGTTTTTTCATGAGCTACGTAGGAAAATTGGTCGGACATTAAAATTGTTAAAGTTTAAGAGCACGCACAAATTTATTTATAACTGCTACGCTTCCAAAAAAAGTTAATTTTATTATGCTATTTTATTGAGTACAATATAATAAATAATATCTTATACGAATTATTAATATGAATCAAATGATACACACATACACGGACACACACACACACACACACGGACACACTCACACACACACACACACACACACATATATATATATATATATATATATATGTATATGTATATGTATATGTATATGTATATGTATATGTATATGTATATGTATATGTGTATGTATATGTATATAAACATATATATTTATATATATATACACACACAAGAAGTAATATATAATCCAGAATGCTTTATTAAATACATTTAAAAGTAATATCATCAAAACGTTTCGATTTAGGTGTAAGAACATTATCCACACCAAAAAGATATGATGAACCAAATTTATATTTTTTTAGAAATATCAACTAATTTGATTATAAATAAAGAAGCTGAATAAAAAAGCAATGTGACAATTGGCAAGTCTTAGTTATTCAAGTTAAACCTATAGCGGAATAAAACCTTACTGAAGTCCAATGTAGAATTTATGTTAAATGCTTAAATTATTTACGTGTGCTTTCTAATTTGGATTTGGCGATTGTTTTAATTTCATAACTTTTCTTAGTTAATACAATGATCTGAAGAGAATTTGCCTCATTTTTCTTATTTATGTTTGGTTGGATTTCACGACTTTTTGCTTAGGACTGACAAATCGTAAAATGTATCGTAATCGATACAATCGTGTAACAAATTTTATGACTTGGAAATAAAGTATTCGTGTAACCCCCAAAAATTCCAAACACTGAAAATAATTAACTTTTGTTATAAAATAATAAACTAAAAATACTGGAATAGTTATCAGGATCATATATATCTTAATATCAAATATCGTATACCCGCAGAATAACGCGCGGTAGTGCAATTACATTATAGTTATTAAGAAAATAAAACATCACCGCGAAGTAAAATACAATTTACGTCATCCATTTAACAAGATTGGCAATGACTCGCGAGTGTAAACTATTTTTGTAAAAACCTATTGCCAATGTAGCAAAAACACAAATATCAGTGAATTGAAATATGTTTATTTACAAAACAAGATAGAAGTCTTGAAGGCGATTAAACAAATCTATGTTTTTTTTGTTTACAAGGGAAGGTGATATATATATACATATATGATATATATATATATATATATATATATATATATATATACATATATATAAATATATATATATATATATATATATACATATATATATATATATATATATATATATATATATATATAAAATATCATATAAAATACCGTAGTAAAATAATTTTTACCCCATACTAATGACCCTTCCTGGAACGTGACTTCAATATTTAAATATTTAATAAATAGTGCCATATTCTATATATGTGATGAAAATGAAAATTGGTATGAACCGCGCCGTATATTTATTGTATATTCGTTTATGTATTTTACTACATAACCGAATATACAATAAATATACAGCACCTAGGTAACGTCGTAAAACAAATTTAACCACCAATAAATGGTCATTGCTGTAAAAGGCGCGTGTTATTTGTATACATTACCATTCCACTTTTATTAAAAAAATCAATTAACCTGCTACTAAATTTGATATTTAGTAGCAGGTTATTAAAATAGGAAAATTATTTTCATAATTTTTATCGCCAAATGGACTTTTTGATAAATTAAATGAAATGGTTGGGTTATTTGCACCCGAGAGGGTGCGACTGATACAAAGCTAACAGTTTTGAAGCCTTTATCTTTTTTAGTCTTATTAGTCGCTGTAGAAAGATGGACATACGGTCAAAAATAATAACGTGACAGATACGTAGAATTATGTTCTTGTAAGATTATTATTACCCACGACGGAACAAATGAGGTATATGCGTTTAGGGTAAGAGGTTGTTTGTGTACGCAATCCAATGTTCCCATTTATCTCTAAAACGGTTTGACCGAGTTGGGTATGGTTTCTTGTAATATGTTTGTGATTCATTGGCACTGGTTCTTAGGTATTTGATACGGTGATTACTTAACAGGGGGCGCCGCGATAAACATTTTGTTGCAAACGAATGTTCCCATTTATCTCCAAAAATAAAGATTAAAAAGCAAAATTAAAAATTTTGATAAAAACCCACGACCTATGTAGTCGTTATAATTGGAAAACTATTAAATAATTTTTTTAATAACACCCCGACTAAAAGAAATTAGGAACCTATTAATGTAATTACAAACGTAAGAAAATTTGTCGGAGCTGCCAAGCCCTGCCTATGCCTAAAATTTTACAGTTTTGTCAGTTCGTGACTAATTGAAATTCTCTTAGGTGCGCAAATAGTTTTTATATGCTGCTTTTTTGTGTAATTGATATTAAAAACGAAAATGGTAATGGTAGCCCTGACGGATTTTCGTGGGCTTGTAATTATATTAATAGGTTTTTACTTTCTTTTAGTTAGGAGAGTTTAAAAAAAATGATTTCATCGTTTTTCAATTACAACGATTACATTTGTCGTGGGTTTTTCCAATATTTTTAATTTTGCTTTTTATAAGCAGAGTTTAAGAAAAATATGAAAAAAATAGAGCCGATTATAAAAAACCAGAGTTCCAAAAAAATTTACAGATATTCGTTTAGACCTATGTGATATCAAGATTTGTTTAGTGAATTAAATTTTATTTGTTCACTGACAAGTGATGACCTTATTACAAGTGGCTGACGACAAATGTTTGTACATAATGAAATATGAGTGGTTCATCTTCTTGCACTTTGCATATTGCAAAAGACAAAATTACTGGAAAAAGACAAAAAATTATTTTAATTTCTTTTAAATTCATTTACGTCTAAAAGTGAGTAATTTTTGCTTGGAATAAAAACGTCACGAAATATGAATAAAGCTTCACTTGCATAGTCTATATATAAGAAACGACGGTGCAAATTTAAATGTAAAACACCTGTTGAAATATGACTGTTTCATTTATCAGAATAAAAGTGGAATTGAATAATTTTGCAATAATTACATAAAGCCTGCGAAGTTGCTTTAAACAACATATAACACATTTATAAGCAAACAATCATTCCCTGTACACGTAAACATTATCTAAGGTACTTATAACAACTCTCTTTAATCCAGCGGAAAAGTTAGGAAAAGATGATTAATGGTTAAATACCTATATATCGCGCACGTGAACAGGCGCGTTATCCGAATTCGCCTTTACACAATTACCATAGCTTGTGTCATCTTTCTAATATTAAAACTACATTTCTCATATTAGCCCTTGATTTGAGGAAAAATTTCTAAATTGATATTACGTCTACATGCGAATTGTATTGTTTCTTTGTTCAAAACAAAAGTAAACTTTTGAAAGCTTATTTTGGATTATTTAAGGGAATTTGAAACACACATTTTGTCACTAAGGAGACAATAGATTTCACGGTATATTGATGGCTTGTTGAAGGATATTTCCCAACTGTTTGGAATATCGCATTGGAGTTTTGCTTTTACTTTATTTAAGCAAAATTTGTTATGTCTTGTGTGAAAAATGTTGCCCTTTCATTAATAATTGCAATAAAATTATTTACATGGTGTTTATGTATGAAGGATTGATGTGATATTTTTATAATTTTGCATAATTTTTATTACCTTAGAGACGCTGATTTTATTTACATATATTTTTTACTAAATTTCCAGTAATTTACTTTATGATGTTTGCTTGACTTTTTAGGATTTCACGTTCGAAAACAGTTACTATGTTTTATTATTTATTGTTACAATTTAGTAAATTTAAAAAGTAATTAAAAAGACTTATATTATTTTTTTAAGTAGAATGATTTAATGATACCTTTATCTTTTCATTTTTGCCGCGGTGGTAATGTTAATTTTATAAAATAATAACATATTTATTATTTAAACTATTACTGTAGCTAGAATAAAAACAGATAATTCAATTTAATATATTTAATGTAAGAAATTTACTCTATTAAGAAGACCTCTAAATCGTAATAATATACTAATATTTATAGTATATTTCAGCAATTAATAATGAGGTATAACAATTTAGTACACTTTTACTGTTGCCCAACTACAAGTATTGGAAATCCAAATGATATAACATCAGGAACTTACATAATGGCCTGAGCCAAGGTGTGGCATTTTTCAATAAATTAATTTTATCCCATGTTAAAAATTTATTAAAAGTTAATTAAATAAAAGTTGATAACTCAATGATAATTAATAATATAGATGTGCCTCACGTCCTGCAATTCTAAATATTTTTTTTAAATTATTAATTATTCGAAAACCTACAAGAACGAAAAAGGAACGAGAGCACCAAACCTGTAAGAAAGAATAAAATATTGTAAAGATGAGTTCATAAAGCGTTTTTCTTTTTTAAGAAGGTAATTTTTTACAAAATGTATTTTACATATTAGTAAAATAAATATAAAATAATAATTGCATTTTAAAGTAATTTCCAAATTATATCTTGAAAAATTTTGTCCCGCATTAATATGCTTGAAAAATTGCTAATAAATATTTATTCCAATAAATATGATGGAGTAAACGATTTTTATATAATCCGGAATGTCCCGAAAATCGCCAACCATTTTTAATCTCCTGCTGAATGAGGCGGCAACTTGTTTTAGAAACAACTCGTCGAATTTCCTGATTAGGAAGAACGTTTACAAAACATATCACAAAATACATACTTATCGAAGACTGCTTTTAGATTTTCTTTATTTGTATAATATCTTTAAAAACTTTTCTTTTATTGTAAAAATAGTTTTAAAGTAAAATGGTTCTTAGTATTAGAGTTTTGTAAAGTTATAATTCTTTAGTCACATAAAAGACTATTATAATGTCAGAATGCCATTCATCTGTCTGTCATGACCTCACAATTTTTCAGTTTCTAATCATGAATACTCATAAAATTGTTAAAAATCTAATTATTAAAGTAATCTAAACATTGAAGATCGAAATATTAATATAAAAAAATCTTTGCATTCGAAAAAGTAATTTCCTAATTATTTAATAAGCTACTACGTATTATAACCTATCTGAAGAAATATGAGTTTGTGCATAGATAAATTAATACTCAAGTTGGTTTCTACTTATTTTCCACAAGAATAACTTTGCACCTAATCTATCTCTAACCTTGGCTAACTACTTAATAATCGAATCGCGTATATGTCACAATGAAATTTTTGTATTGTAACACAATGTATATTTTTTATTGTTATTATAATTTATCACCTACACAATACCAGTAAATTATTTCGTTTAACGCGTTTTCATTTCACTTCAGTTGTAATCAAGTTTTAACCGTACGATTTTATTTTCATTTCGATCGTAAAAATATATTTGTTTTTGTTCTACTTTAGGGCACCTCATTGATATAAATATCCAATAAGCGAATTTAAACGAGTATATAAATTTTATAGATAAGCAAGATACAATTACACTAAAGAAACCGACAAATATAATATATTAAAAATAATGAGTAAATATAATATACGTGTATCTCCAACTAAAAACCAGCCATATTTGAGTTTTTGCACATAAAGGTCGGTACCGAACAATTCATTCATTTCACTAATAGCAACCTATTCAACCTGTCTTAGAGCTTAGGTTCGAATCAATAATATCGCCAAGACCGTGCCGTATTCAGCTATTACATTATGTCCGAATCAGGTTATTAGAAATTATTTTGTTTAATACGTCATGAATAACTAGTGCGAGAAATGTTCAAAAAATACTCAACAAATGAAATTATTATAAAACAATGTATCATATATACATTCATATTCTTGATCTTCCTTGCGAATACTACGTTCCTAAAAGGTGCATTACATCATTCACTCAGCTTAACGTCCTCATTTTCAATGGTATCATATGTGAGAATTTCTTTGTATTTAGACTAAAATATTAAAAAAAACATATTTAAATATTCTTTCTTCTTAGTAGTGCACTCTTGACAGAGTGGTCGTGATCATGATTCGGCCGGTTCCTTCGCCACTGCCGTCCTCGCGATGTGACGCCATGTAGTTCGGTGTTTTGCGGAGTGAGAGCAGTCATTTACACTGGAGTGCGTCGCAGATTTTATTAGGTCTGTCCACCGTGTCGGAGAGCGTCCGCGGGATCGTTTGTCTTCGACTTTGCCTTGCACCACCAGTCGTTCCATGGAGTCCTCGTTACGGGTGACATATCCAAAGAATTTGAGGATTCGCAATTGCACAGTCGACGATAATCTCTCTTTGATGTTAAGTTCCTTGAGGATCGAAACGTTGGTTCGATGCGTGGTCCATGGGATCCTAAGCAAACGCCTCCAGCACCACATTTCCAGCGCGTCAATTTTGTGGCGGTCGTGCATTCTCAGCTTCCACGTCTCAGTTCCATATAGAAAAATCGGAAATACCAGGCATTTCATGAGTCGAACCTTTGTGTTTCTGGTTATTCTGCGGTCTTTCCAGATCTTTGTGAGTTTTTCCACTGATGATCTCGTCACGGCGCAACGTCTTCGAAACTCATCCTCGCAACCTCCATCAATAGCGATAGTGGAGCCCATATACGTAGCTCTTCACTACCTGGCATCCTGCTATATTTTGGATGTTCGGTTGGTTATTGTTAGCACGATCTACAATCATAATGTTAGTCTTATCGCGATTGATTGTAAGCCCAAACTCCAATGCTGTGGTCTCCAGTCGTTGTAGGAGAGACTCGATTTCATCTTTTGTTGACGCTAGGAGGTTAGTGTTATCTGCGTATCTCAAATTTGATATCTTCCGACACCCCACCGACATTCCCTTATTCCAATCTTCAAGAATTATACGCATTAGGTATATATATATATATATATATATATATATGTATATATATATATATATATATATATATATGTATATATATATATATATATATATATATATATATTCGCAATATATAATAATATTATTAATTATATTTAATACAGGTATTATATACAAACATACACGTTATTACCTATAGAGGAGACATAGCACAAAGAAAAGAAGCAAAGAAATAAAAATAAAAATTCGAAAAGGAAGACGAAAAAGAACTAATAATAAATATAATTTAAATCAATAATTTTGAAGTGGCGATATTTTTCTTTATTTCGTTTGCATTTTCTAGACCACTTACGTATTGACCTTTTAAAGGTAGTCATGGATCCATCGGTCTTCAGGAGCAGAGGGAGGTCATTCTAAATTTTAGTTGCAACAAACTTGAAACTACCCGATAACTGGTTATTCCCCGACTCGATATTCGTGGAGTGTAAACTTTAGAAACTACACGGAAACTAAAATATTGCGCCATTCTGCAAACTTTAGCTAATATCGATCAAATTCTAACATTTACGTATTGTTAGGATTAATTCCAGTAATTTATTTAAATTTCAAAAAGGTATATTATTGTGTCCGCAAGCAATCTATTGAAAATTTCCATAAAACAAAACTTTCATCTAAGAAAGTCACTAATAAATATGTGACACTATTACACTTCAATAGTAAATAAACCAAACTGGTGGGTCATAAACACAGTTTAACTGAGTTAAAACTTATCCGAATTATCCGAATTACATTTCAATAGTAAATAAACCAAACTGGTGGGTCATAAACACAGTTTAACCGAGTTAAGACTTATCCGAATTATCACAGAAAATAATGACTCTAAAATCTAACTGAATAAACAACATAATCATAGCAACAGCATTAACGCCACAGTTATTTTCGTCCACAACACGCCCGCAGTCTCCTGGCGATTTTCATTATGCGGTAAAAAGTCTGTTTTTGCTATTTATGTACCGAAATAGAAAAGCCACAATCTATTTGCTTTGAATCCAATAAATTTTTTTTCAGTTTATTTAGGACATAAGTTAAACTTTTCGGTGATATTAGTTACTCAATATTTAAAAAATATCATTTTACTTGGAAATATAGTTTTGCTCGTTCTTCAGAGCACTAAAAAGTCCGTAGTTATTTAAATTATTTTTCTTGGATTTTATGGGCTTTCAAAAATGCACGTACGTATGTACGTACGTACACACGTATATTCATACATACACAGAGACTATGTGTATATATATGATTTATATTTATCTCCTAATATTGGTTTAAAACACACCCCGCCTCTTCTTCCTTAATTTCATTGGTGTTGACGCAATATTTTCATAATTTTGATGAAAATGCAAGTAAAGTCCTAAATATTACAATTTTTTTAAAACGCAAAATATAATAAATTTTACGTGAAATAGTAAAAAAATGTAATACAACGCATTTTCAATTATAATTGTAAGTAACATACATATTTTTACATATTTTACCTCTTCATGATATTAAATAGTTGGAATATATTTATATATATTTATATATATATATATATATATATATATATATATATATATATATATATTATATACGTATTTGTAGTACGTTTAAGATTAATCAATTTTAAATAGTTTTAATTATTAAAATGACAATTCAAATGAACAATTTTACAACAAATTTATTAAAATATATTTCTAATGTATCCTCATTTATTGATATTCTTGAAGTTTCTTATCAGAGTAATCATACTTCACTTGGCATATCTTCTGATTTATACATAAATTTTGCTCAAATAGCATATATTCTTCTTACTGACTGTGCAACAAATTACAATAATGGAATTTTCAGACTGCAGGTATACTAGCAAGGAGAAAAAAGTATTTTATTATTTGCATGTTTGACAGGAAAATATAGTAGTAAAATTATTTGAATTATGTCGAGTCATAATATCTAATAAAAAATGATTTCGTTAATGTGATATAATATTTTGTTATAGGTATTTTTATAGAAATAAAAGATTTAAGAGAAGTCGCCGTTTGAGTTTTGCTATAGGGTACTTGAGCTATTCAAAAAATATTTTGCTTATGCTATTGTTGGTAAAATAAAAAAAGGTATTCAGGCTATTATTATTAACCCCGATATCTGAAGCGTTATATGTATGTCGGTACATTAACCATAATTATCTTACAATATCTAATGTCAATATAAACTATGCCTATAAACACTACAATATTGTAATATTATAATTACATTTAATAGCTTAATTTATCTTCACTTATAAACTTAACAACTCAATACAATAGTCATGTATAATAACTTAATCGTCTTAACTTATTAGCTAAACACTATATCAATTATTATTAATAGCGAAATGTGGACATATATAAAGCGCAGTATAGTTCTCGGCACGCGAGCCTACCACGGAGTTTCTATCCATACTGTCCCGTGTCGATCCACTCTTATACCCAGGGCGCCGCCTAAGACTCTGTCAAAGCAAGTGCATGTGTCGCCTGCGTTTCGTAATATCCATATTGGGGTGATGATCATTCCAATAAGGCCATCCAGCGAGACACAAATCCTTGTGTGTTTACACTGCAAGAGAATTTTCGCAAAGTATCATCCGCTCAGCCAACTCTAACGTTTCGTTAGTAAGATCGCTTACTCACTTGTTAATCTGGTGTTCACTTGATTATGACACCTAAATCTTTATTGCTGTACTCTAAATATAACTTAAACAATTAATTTTAGCTTTACAAACAAATTAGTTTTCAGAAAAAAATTGACGATTAAAACTCGATTCATATTGACATCACATTTAATTTTTTACGATTCGTGTAAACATAACGCAATAGCTCTGCATTCTTACTCTGCCATCTTAAGCCCGGGGAATTGCAATTTTCCCCACTTTTCTCTCTCATATTTATGCCATCCAGCCTATACAGGTTCTCCGACTCTCAGTTTCCTCAAAACCAAACGCTATCAGGGCCGCCGCATACTACGTACTCACGGACTAATAGTGTAGACATCGATTTTCCACAAGCTACGGCTACGGAAAACCACTGATGTATATATCCTCACTCTCGGTTTCCTCGAAACCATACTCCATCAAGGCAACCGCGTACCGCGTACTCACGAACTACTAGTGTAGACGTCGATTTCTCTTAAACTACGACTAAGGAAAACCACTGATGCACATATCTCAAGAACGCAAGCTTTCCGATTATTTGGGATTTCGATTGTCCCTCTCCATCAAAACTTTTCTTTACATTGGAAACGATGTATCTTTGATCACGCGCATTTTTATGAATTTATCATGAGAATATTTGTAAGTTAGTTTTAAGTTTAAAACCTGCAAAGAATATCGATCACCTTCCAAAGTCTCTGTTATTTAAATGGTCTACGATATTTAGGGTCCATCTTATTTTGATTCCTTTCCTCGTTTTCTATTAATACAAAGTCACCAATAGAGAATTTATCAAGCCTTACCTTGTTCCTATCAAATCTATGTTTATCGTAATTAACCTTATTCAATATTACGTAAAGGCTGATCTCTAGCTGTTGGCAAGTCTATTTCTGTATCAATATCATTGTGAGTCATTAAAGATAATGGACGGGCAACTATTGCCAGAATCTATTGTCAGAAGTTTCTATAGTAGTTAGCATAGATTTTAAGATACTCATTACGCGCTCTGCTTGCCCATTTGCACTTGAAGAACCTATAGTTATGAGGTGTTATTGAATATTTGAACTTTTACAAAAGTCCCTAAATTCTTTACTTGCGAAACAACGGCCTTGATCCGCGATTATTCGAGAAAGAGTTCCGAATATAACTTTGCCCTCCTTGATAGCTCTAATACTATTATTTGTGCCAATGAGTGTAGAATGGCAAAGTAATATGTACTTGGTAAAGGCGTCTATTAAAACAAACACGTGCTCTTTCGAATGTCTTTTACCGCTAAGTCTGCCTGTAACATCGACATGAATTGTATGCCAAAGCGAGAAAACTTAGGTATTGGATGAAGCTGGGTCTGTATTTTTCCAGAGTGAGACTTTGCAACTTTGCATGTGACGCAGTTATCTATAAAATTATTAAAATATCGAGATATGCCTTCGAACCAATGGTGGTCAAAATTTTTTTTAATGTCTTGTCATAATCGAGAGGAATAATGAAAATATGTACATCATTAATAACTGAGCATATAAGCGCTCTCGGAATAATAGAACGTCCGTTTCTTTGTATCTTTCGATAGTGCACACCCAATCGCATTTCATAGGCATTAACAAGATGTCTATCGATCTAATCGCTATTAAGCTTTCCTATCAGGTTTAGGGTTTCTTTGTCTCGTTGTTGTTCAGCCTGCAACCAATTTGAAGGAAACTCTTTTAAGTCAAGCGCCGGTTTTTTTTGTAAGATTACGTGAAAAGAAATCTCTGTGACTCATATCTATGCTAGAATTATAACCAACATTAAAATCATCACAAATCAAACGATTGTAAGAAAGCCCACCAGCGATTTATACGTCTTGTTAAGTCTATCTTTTTGCGAGAAAACTTTAATGCGTTACAATCCATCAGGAATATAAATTTCCGGTTATATAAATAATGTCTAAAATGTTTCATAGTATTAACTACGGCGAGAGTTTCAAGTTCGTATTAGGGGTACCACGACTCGGTCGGCAAAGTTTTTTTACTGTAACATGATACTACTCGCCGTTTAACATCTACCACTTGAAAAAACTATTACGCCGTATCCCTCGGCACTTGCGTGTGTGTGTAGCTCTACGGGGTATTGAGACTCAACTATCATAAGTATTGGTTCGTTAGTTAAAAGGATGATAATTTTTGTCGTATTTGCTCGTGTTGTGATGTCCATTGAAAGGCATTTTTTTCTGACGTTAACTTATAAAGCAGTCCCATTACCTGCGAGAATTTTGGGATAAACTGTCGGAAATATATTGCTAGGTCTATGAATTGTCTTAGTTAGGTTGAGGTGATGGTAAAGCACTGAGTACTTCAATTTTCCATTTATTCGGCTTGATGGTATACGATATTTGACCTATGCCCGTTAAGAAAAGGCTATTGTTACTTCGCTTTCTGGAAAAGTTGGAGGTTACGCTTTCTTTTATTGGCGAACATTCGGCGCCGAGTTTAAATGAAAGTTATAAGACACGCCTTTAATTTATTCCTTAAGTTTTCCAGTAGGGGGCTTTACCGCGCACGTCCACGCACCGCTCCACCTTCCTCGTCCATTCGCCGTGCTGACTCCACTGCCAGCCGGGCACCGCGACGCGATGTGACTCGCTACGCCACACTTGAAGCATCGTATGGAGAGAGTCATTGTATGCCGTGGTGCCTCTCGCTTAACTGGTATCGGGATCCTAGATGTTGATACTCTGATCGTCATATCTGCAGTCTTTTGTCGACATTCCGCCAGCTTATGTCCTACTTTACCGCATTTTATAATGTTAGGCTGCGTAAATAGCATGCGTTTAGCTTCTGGCTGCTTCTTACTGGTTTTAGTATATTTTCAGGCTTCCGTTTCAAACAGGAAAACACCCGTAGTTCTTGTTGTAGATGCTGACGAGTCGAAATTTCAGTTGTAAACGCCATGCGTTGTAGTCGCGTATCTACTTGAGTTAAATGTGATAGCACAATTGTAATTATTATTTGTTCTGTGCATACATTTTTCCACTGTATAGTGTTTATATCAGGCGGCTAGCGTAGACGGCATAAGTTTCCCTCGCTAGACTTATCGGTGCTCAAATTAATCAAAGTTCCGGAGACTGTCTTTGTAGTAACTAACCTCTGAATTACTTCCATGCTATTATAGGATAAGTGACATGGGCAATCCAAGATAGATGCCGTTCCTTTTAAAACCTTAGTGATGGTCACGATTAGTTGACTTCCTTCAGGTGGACTATCACCAAAACATAGATCGGCGGTGGTGCACCTGGGTTGAATTCTGGTAGTACCACGTAATTATTAACATGTGGCATTTTTATCGTTTTTATTAATGCACGCATCTGCTCATTATGCATTTTGAACATCGACTGCTACGGACTTTCGTTATGGTTATCATTAATCTTCTCACTTGCTCATTCTGACCCCACTTCTGATGTCTGTACAGTAGCTGAGAATGATCTTGATTTGCCATAATTATCTTATTATTATCTTACAATATTTGACGTTAATATAAAATATGTCTATAATCACTACAATATTTTAATTATTAACCTTCGCAATAGTTAGTTAAACTTAATACTATAATTACATTTAATACCTTAAGTTATCTATACTTTTTAACTTAACAACTCAATGCAATAGTCACGCAACTACAAAAACTATCAAAAGTATTTGCTAAACACTAGGAATGCATCCGATACCGATACCGATATATCGGCGATATTGTTGGTTTTCCGATATATCGGAATCGGCAATATCAGTCACGCGTAATGAAATAAATAATTAATTCTTTGTGGCAGTGACTTGTGATTGTGGTATTTTTTAATAAATATGTGAAGCGCAGTAAAAAACAAAAGTAAATTAATAATGATGTAAACCGCAATACAAGAAAGTTCTATTTGGAATCACTAAAGCAAAATATATATACATATATATATATATATATATTTATATTTATATATATATATATATATGTGTATATATATATATATATATATATATATATATATATATATATATGTATTGTAAAGAAAATGTGTCCCGTGGTACCAATTCAAAAAAAATTATAACAAATCGACCTTGTGGATTCACGTGAGAACACACCTTCGAAGTGAATTGGACACGACTTCATCAGTTCCGAAGACAACAAGGACTAGTGACAGTGGCCCACTACCTAAAGGTAACTCTAACAGAGATGATCAATAAAATTAATCATTTCATATTGATGCTGATACTTGGAACACAAATAACTGAAGGAAGTACGATTGCTGAGCAAGTATGCGTCGATATGGAGCCATTTGACTTAGTCAATAAGATAGGCTTTCAATTATTCTTGAAGAAGCGATGCCCGAATTACAAAATGGTATCACGTTTCTATATTACGGAAAAAGTTATACCAGAAAAATATAAGCGAATGAGAACTAAACTACTAAAACTATTAAAAGAGTTTTTGCATATTGAACCACCGACATATGGGCACGTGACTCTTCTTAGCAATCAAATGATTTTATTAACGTAACAGCTTGAGTACATGCTTTATTGCCTCAAAGTAATATCATTCGAGGGACTTTAGCACTCAGGATCCAACATAGCATGTAATATCGAAGCTTTCCAGTATTTGGATATTCAAGAAAGAGTTCGAGCCATAAGTACCGACAACGCTGCAAATATGGGTGTCGCTATCAGAGAGATTTAACAAACATACAATTTAGTGCCCGTCAAATATTTGGCTCATTCGCTAAAATTGGTAACTGAAGCTAGTCTTTTTAAAAAGAATCAGGTCAATGTCATGATTACTAAAGTACGATCTATGATTGGTCATTTTAATAATTCTACTAGGAACAGCAATAGTTTGGAACAAATATGGGATATGAAGAGCTTGTGAAAATATTATTAAAGAGGCTTAAGAAGATGAGCCTCTCTCTCTCTTTGGATACTGGTTATCTCAAAGGAGAACTAGAGATAAAAGATATTTGGGATCCCCCAATATATCAATAGAATCAGATCTTCTCATTTTCCGGTGTAGTGATGTTTTATACCTACATTTGAAAAAAATGGCACGAAAATATTTCCGTTTCCAAATGGGTTCTGTCGCATCTAAAAGGCTATTCTCAACGGTCTCGTTCAAACAGACTTACGAAATCGGTTTTCACTTAATACTTAATGGATGTTGTGTTTTCTGAATAAAAATTTATAAATGTGAATTTTAATTACTAATTTCTAATTTGAATTTGATGTTTACTTACTATTTTCAAAAAATAACATCTGTTTCCGTATTTTCTATCCAAACCCATAGCTTTTTACTTTTTACACATTTTGAAGCCTGCAGTGTTTACATCGGTATCGGTATCGTCGATACTTTTTATAAATATTGGTTTCGGTATCGTATCGGCAGAAGTGCGTATCGAAGCATCCGTACTAAATACTACATTAATTACAATTCATATCGAGATACGGATACAGGTGGAGCGTATGACAGTTCTTTGGTACGCGCGCCTACCACAGAGTCTCTATCCATATATATATATATATATATATATATATATATATATATATATATATATATATATATATATATGTGTGTGTGTATATATATGTGTATATATATATATATGCTTACGGACATATATTTCACTATCATTCCTTTGCCTTCACCGTAGTCAGTACATCCAGTACTAGTGTAGTTTTACTCACTAACTTAGTTACCTAAATACATACTAATATTTAGTCAAAGCACACATTTGTATATCCTTTTACGTAATTTACTTATCCACTTACGAACTAACACCTTAGTTGCTTCATACCTTTGTGTGTACCTCTGTGTATATTTACATACACGTTTACTTTGTTATTTGATTTCTTATTTCAACATAATTGAAACGAATCCCTACTCGATGAATTTAATCTTTGTTCAGGAATTTCGATTTTATACATTTAATAGACAAATTTCACGTCACCATATACCAGTTCCATCATTTTATTCTGATTTTGCTGTAGTGTACATTCACGCTGCTCTTAGTCGTTTCAAAACTTTAGAGACTTTATTACTAAATTATCATCACACAAACATTTTCCAAACTCGATAATGGCACTTGTGATATAGATTTTTGAATAATTCTATAGTGTACTCTCAAATTCTATGGTGTACTTTCAGATACGGCATTATGGCAATTCAAATAAAAATGTATTTATAAAAATTGGTTGAATAATGCCCGACATATGAGTTAACATACACAAAGCAGACCATACCACTGCGGCATGAGGCTGAAGAATTGGAATCGGAAGTTTAATGAGTCTCTGATTGACACTTATAATACCAATTTAAAAACAACAGATCCTGAAATCTTATGATTTGAACCAATCAATACCCTCATGACGTCAAAACTCATCAGTTAGGATTGATGGATGCACACTAATTTAAAAGAGCTGATCCTCAAGTCTCACGATTTAAACAGTAAATGTCCTAACAGTGTCAAAACTGAGAAGTTGGAATCCGATCACAATACTAATTGAAAACCAACAGATTCTCAAGTCGGCAGTACTCCACAGCGGGGATATTGAGGAGTTGGAAGCCGAAGTATAGTAGCTGAATCTCTGCTTCAGGCACACAATACCAATGTAAAAATTGCATTTCTTCAAATCTCACGGTTTATACAGACAGTGATCCCGCAATAGGATTGAGGATTCCAGAATTTAATAACAGAATCTTTGTTTGAGATCCATAATACTATTTCTGAATTAGCAGATTATTAGATCACAAAGTTTAGGCAAACAATGTCAGGCTTGAGGAATTGTAACCCAAAGTTTAATGACAGCGTCGTTGCTAAAGACTAGCAATCCTAATTTAAAAACGAATTTAAAATCCTTAAGTTTACCGATTTAGGCAGACAGTACTCCCACAGCATCAAGGCTGAGGAGATGGTATTCGAAGTTTAGTGGCAGAGTCTCTGTTTGTAACCTTAGATCCTCAAGTCTCAGGGTTTAGACAGGCCGTTTCGTGGCATTAAGAATTACGAGTTGGAATCCGGAGTTTAATGACAAAATCTCTTCTTGAGACCCACAATATTATTAGAAAAACAACATATTCTCAGGTATTACACTTTAGGATAACAGTAGCCCTGCAGTATCAGAACTAATGATTGGGAACCCGGAGTTCAGTGACAAAAATCTCTGCTTGAGACACTCAATACTTATTTAAGAACAGCAGATCTTTATGTCTCAAGGTTTAGAGCAAGGCAGTTATACCTACCTTTAAATTAACAGAGTTCATGGATTAAAGGTTGAAATTCTATTATATCTACATGTACATTCTTCCTACGTCAAAAAAAGCCAAACAAATTTAAATCCTATAAGTTTACATCCCATCACTGAAGATTTTCTGTCACCATCTTCATGTTCCATATTCCACTATGTTATGACTAAATAGCAAATTTAGACTATCCTTAAGCCGACATTATCCAAAGTCGATCACGGCTCTTGTGGTATTCAGTGCTGAGTAATCATATGGTATATATCTTCAAATAAAAAAGAATCATCTAGATTGCTCGAGAATTTTCAGAAATGAGATACCATGCACAAAAAAGCACACAAGAATTTAAAGACAAATTTAGAACTTCCTTTTTATTTTGAAGTAGGTTGAAAATATTTATGACATAATAAATAGAAGTAGAATTTTTGGGATTTTGTATGTTTGTCTGCTTGTTTGTTGTATATTTGAATATGCATTACAAAAAAGATTACTAAACCAATAGGGATGAAGTTTTTTGAGGGACATAGGGGTTTATTTGAAGTTACACGTTACAGTTAGAACGACAAATAGGTTGAGAAATTTCTAATATACAAATTATTTATTTTTCTTACTAGTATATTAAAGTCATACAAATTCTTAAACTGATTAAAATACAAATAGGCGTTGAAATATTCACAGAAAATAAGAAAAAATATAATAATTTACTTTTACCTCTAAATTTAGTTCTTACTTTAGTTCCTACTACTGATACTATCAGTAAAAACGGATCGAGTATTACTTTATCTCTAGAGTCCTCTTTCAACGTAACACTTATCGTCACAAGTAAGGTATTGCCTGTTCCTTTATATACTACACACATAGTTAATTAGTTTATGTCACATGCGAAGTCTTTTGAAGCATACACGAAACTATATTGCTTTGATTACAATAGTAACTTGACAAATAAAGCGGAATACATGTATATGTAAACCCAATTTAGTTAACAAACTGTTAAGCTAATTGTTTCAGTAACAATAATGTGAGTAGATTACTTAATGGGTTTATAATTTTGTTTACCTTAATATAAATTTCACTAAATAATATCTGAAATATCTTTTACCACATCTGCAGTGTAAATACCATAATGCAGTGCAGTGCGGATGACAGTATGTATGTTTTTCAATTTTCTACAATTTCTAATCTATTTTATTACTTGTTACACATGAATTTGATATACTGGGTGTTTTGTATAGTAGCTCAAATACATAAGATATATATATATATATATATATATATATATATATATATATATATATATATATATTATATTTGTGAGTAAATTAGTGAAATACAAGTGCCACACGTTTTGTAGTCAAATTATTAAATGATTTAACTAGTTAACATAATCTTAAAATGAAACTACTAATATTGAATAAAACATGTTTAAATTTTAATTCTATTCTCATAATGAAATTGAATTGATGCCATGCCCATGCATTTATTATACACAAAACTAATTATGGAATTTTAACAAAACTTTGCAAATATATTACTAGCAGATTTTATTAATATCCACAATAAACAATAACATATAATATAACGACAATATTTTCATTCGTTAACAAAACCGTTTTAGAATATTTGCTAAAAACTCCACTCAAAAATATGTGGATACTTATTGGAATGATGTTCCTTTCAACACCTTATACACTTGGCAAATGAGAGCTAGCCATAAAAAAGTGTAAGATTTCGATCCCTTCATTTGCTACAGTATTAAAGCGTAACTTACTTTTTGACTGACACATTTGCTATTGTGTAAGAGTTTGTGTGTTTACAAGCGTATGTTAAATTATTATGTTGGGTTTCTATTGTAAGCCGATCATCTGCCAGGCCGTTTTCAACACGGTATTTATTTAATTGCATTATAAATTATAAATGTTTACTTCATCATTTATTGAATAGTTTAAAATTAATAAATTACAATAAATCGTCAGCATATTCACATGTTAATTAAACGTTATTTACATTGTTTAATAAGTTTAACAATTCTATTTATTCATTTAAATTGGTAAAATAATTAAAATAGAAACAATTGAAGTAAAAATAAAATAATAACAGTTAATTTAAATAATGTAATAAAATGATAATATCAATAATATAATAATAATGAAAATTTCACAGATAAGTGGTGGTGATGTCAAATATTTGCCAGACCGTTTTTTATATTTACGTTTTTCTTTAAAAATAATTTTAATTGAATTTATTTATTTTTTAATTTAATTTAAAATAATTGAATTAAAAATAATTTCAAACTCAAATTTTGGTATCAACTTTTATTTGCAACGACAAAAGATTACGCATATATTAACTGATAGCAAAATTAAATCGCGTAATGCTGTTCACGTATGATGCATGTTTTGTTTATTAAGATAAGCCAGGACGCTTGGTGACGAATGCAAATAGTACTATATCACGTGGAGAGGTTTGTCCCAAAATAATATTTAAATTAAGCAAAAAATTAAATAATATTTATCCAGCTTCAAAACAAAATTATTGGTATCGAGTATATAGTAAAATTATATATAAATTAATCCAGAAAATATTTGTTTATATCCAAAGTTAATTAACAATTACTGAGTAGACAAGCAATCGATTACATCAACCATTAATTGTATCAACGTGTATCATTGATCCATAATCAATAAAATTATAATGCTAACAGATACGTGAATGAAACAGTACTTGCTGACTTGATGATCTTCAATTCAGATTAAGTCCAATGATCTCCACGATTATCTTCAATGCCGGATAAGTCTCGTAAACTAAAAGAGGCTCTGAGTTAATGATTTTCAAAGCCGGGTGAATCTCGTGAACTCCAAGAGTTTACTTCAAAAAATGAGTGGGAAATCTCCGACGCTCAATGAAAATATCCCCGCTCGTCCAAATAGCTCTTGCCAATGCATCTAATCATAAATTTACTATCTATGCCTGTTATTTTGTACGGGCTCAAAACACGACCGATTCGCAATAAACGTATATATATATATATATATATATATATATATATATATATATATATATATATATATTATACTTTAAATCATAATACACGATTTATTAAATTATTTAGACTTTTTAATAATTTCAAGATTTACAAATAATATGTTGATGTCACCATATTCAAAGGCAAAACCAGCAAAGGCTTACAATTATTATCCTGTTAACCTGCGGTGTCCGAATACAGAAGAAGTATTGATTCGACTTTTCAAATTTACATACTTTTTTATTATTAATTACGATTTCTGTTTTGATTTCAAAATTTTAAAATATTCGGGAACTATTTTATAACTATATTTTCATCTTTTAGACTTAACACTCAGTGGTTGTAGACTGAGATAATCAATAATTCATTTTTTTTTCTTAATTTTATTTCTAGATATGAGTATGACTAGTTTATGTACCATCCTTATTGTAAAAATTAAGTTTTGTGGATCTCTCTTTTGTGGAGTCGACTATTAATGGACGCAAAAGCCGTAAATAACACAAACATAATTTTATAATTAGGTGCAAATAGCTAGACTAGTCTAAAATAACCTTAGTGTCATAATCTGAAAATATATTTTTTTCTGGAACGATTTAAATGAATGTAAATTTAAATGAATGGAAATTATACGTAAGAGTATTGAGTATCTTTTATGTAATTTGGGTCAGTCTGCAAACTTCGAAAAATTAATTATTTTGATCACAAATTAAATGGGTTTTCGGCTATTTTGTAAACAAAATATAATGCACGAAATGTGCTTTAAAATAATATTAACTTAAAAACAGATCTGAATCTAGGAGTAGAAGTAAATATATTTTTACATTCTACAAAAATGGCGTTTTTATAGAAAGTCGCCAGTAAAGATAATCGATCTAAATTTATTGACCTTATCTTTTACAAAATATACTGTAATTAATCAACCTGAAACAAAAGTACTAACTTTTCGAATAAGTAGTAAGTAACTTTTTGATCGGGGAAGAAAATAATTTAATTTATTTCATGCTTTTTTATTTTCCCAATATTTATGTTATGATATATTTAAACCAATTGAGCAACTTCGATAAATAATTTCATATTGAGTGTTTTTTCGACACTTTGTATCATATTATATTTTTATTTTAATTTGTTAAGACTTCACTAATTACCGATATTACGAAGGAACTATTCTATAAAAACAATTCTGAAAATCCTTGTGAGATGTACAAATTACTTAACGTGATCTAAAAGATTTTCATTGGAAATATAAATGAAATAAACCTTATAAAGGAAAAAAATTTACAATAATGGTTTTTTTATTAAGAATATTTTCCCAATAAGTTATTATTTAAATTTTTTATAAAAACTTTATTATTCAAAAAATGGTCTGCCGTAAAATACTAGAAAGAACATATTCGCTATAACAACTAAAATATTAACCTGGCAAAAGAACTGTTCACCAAAAATCCAAATTTAACTACCAGCCAGTAAGTAACCAGCAACTTTTGCACTTTTTGCGACTTAAGGTAAGTTCTAACAACAAAGAACATTTTCACAAGAAAGTTCTATTTTTACGTTTTTATGGAGAAGCTTTTGTTTGTAGTAGTTACTTTTGTTAGTAATAGTACTAGAAATATTTTATAATACTAGGAATATTTTAATTTTGTAGAATACCACAATTACGTATAAATTTAAATAATTGTTATTATCAAGGTTTTCTATGTTATCTTGTGTTTGAGTTTTGCCAAATTGTGCTAAGTTCTAAAACTCAAATAAAAATTGAACGCTAATAAATCTTACCTTACATTTATTTTATGCATATATCAATGTCGGAGTCTTGAGAATGTCCTCATACTACATATTTGGTCATTATAATATACATACATGAATATATAGCAACTGAAGCTGGCGATATTATTGACATATTTATAAATCGTTCAATATTTTTGTTAATATTTTGGCGCAACAAAAATTACGTGTGATTATTTGCGAATTTAATGTGCAGAGAAACCATAATAGGAAGATAATATACGAAATCTTATGTTGGTTTCAAAAGATATTCACAATGTAATTCATATCAAGAGAAATTTTTAAACTTTTAAGTTAAAGTTGTTTTCATTAAGTTGATTCCAAAATTAACATAATTTAAAAGAACATAATTGATTTGTGTTTACATTAGATTTCAGTAACATGGTTTCTTAATCAATTAAGTCCGTCCACATACGGCTTAAGTTGTTACCGACCAAAATTTTGTTTTGAGTTAGAGATCGATTGGGATTTTTGAGATTGACAATTCCATATATAGGTAGAGAAATAAATATAAAATATCGAATTTTATAGCAGCTAAAAAAATTGCAAGAAACGGTAAGTTTTTAGCTTTCTGCGGAATTTATCAATAGTCTTGCTAAAACTGGTGTATACTGGTAAATTTTTTAAAAAATCGAACTGTATTTTGTTTTGTATCATAGTATTTTATTTATTTATACTGGAACAAAATCATTCCTGCCCGCCCTAATATTATAAATCCGAAAGTTACTTTATTGGTTTCTTTATAACTGTAAAGAAGGAAGAAATCTCTACCAAATGTGTCACAAGCGTTACTACCGAGGAGAGACACATAGGTAATTATTTGGGGATTTGCTTGCGTCGAATAATAACACGACAAAGTGTTGAGGTGTTTCTGATTCAATCAAGCCTAAATATAACTCATATTGTAAATAAATATAACCTTCTATGATATTTATTCAAATATCAGTTTATATAATTCATTGAACAATTGGTTAATATAAATATTTGTGAATGCCTGTTATATTAACATCACAAGCTAGTTCTGAACGCATCATAAAATTTGCAATTCAAAAGAGGACATACACCGCCCTTTCTTCTTTTTCCCAAGCCAATTTGGTAGTTTTTAAATTTTGTACCTTTGTACAACAAAATCTTAGATATAGTGAAAATCTATATTTCATGTTCGATAATAATTCGTTATTAATATCGCACTAATAAGTAAAATAGAATACCATTTCACTGGCTGTCAGGTATATATGTTTAAATATATATATATATATATATATATATATATATATATATATATATATGTATATATATATATATATATATATGTGTATATATATTTATATATATATAACAATATCTTTCTTTAATTACTACTTCACAAATGCCTGTAAACTTTATTATTATTGAATATATTTAGCGTTAATTTTATAGAAATTCATTATTCACAATTAAATGAAACTACGTGATATCATTGTCTCTTTTATATTGAGTTCTATATTCTTTTAAATTTCTCTGTTGTATAAACCCACCTTCGAATAATTTTATATAATGCAAATGTCTATTTGAGTAACTGTATATTTGTGTTATACTCGTACATTAAATAAGACAATATACATAAAAAATATTTCTATTGTACTACAGTTTCTCTAAAAATGCCAATGACTTCATATTGTGATATCATCTTTCCTTTAACACTTCCGCACAAAACCTTTCTATTTTATTTTATTTATTTTCTATTGTATATCTTTTCATATATAATAAACTACTTATCGATAACGAGCATTTTGTCTTACTCTAACCGGTATCTCCTTTTAAATGTAATTTATTTACAAGTTTTCAATATGTATAGTTTTTAAGTATATTCGAAAATTGGAGATTGGGTTCACATACCGAAAGTACATCTTTTGCTTTTAACGTCAAGTAAAATAAGAACAAGAGCACATTAACGACAAGTTTCTTACATTAAGTAGGTAAAAGTTTCAAAATGCTACTTCGAAAGAAACTTACATCAATAAATTAATGCCCCTCTAAGTGGTACCCTTGAGAATATTCCGCTCAGCAAAGTTCTTCGTGGTCTCTTATAAGTCCATCGCGTTTGCTATCTTATTTCCGCAAAGTTTATTTTACAGTTTAAATATTAATAAATTATATAAAAACAAGATAATCTTATTGAGCCTGACCGATTTTTTTCTTCACAAATTTATTAAAAACTTCAAAGTTATTACTCCACGCCACGGTAAATGGAAGTAATTAGTATTAATTTCTGGTTATCAAATCAACAAAGCGAACTCTAAATCTGACTTTTTTAATGCTTATATTAAGTTGAACTGATATATTTTGCCTTAATCTACAAGAGAAAAATATTTATTACTGTGAAAAATAAAAAGTATTTTACGGCAATTGATGTTAAAGCGGTCATAAGTATATACTTATCTAAACATAATTATAATTAATATGCGATTAAATAATAAAGCAACATCAAATCTTAGGAAAATTATGAATTCACTTATGATTTAAAGGGATATGTTTACAAATCCCGGTTGCTTTTACCGTTGGCTTTTGCATTTAAAATTATTGTTTTAATAATGTTTATTTTTATTAAATACAATATACAAAAAATACTCTTTCAGGAAAAAGTATTTTGAGTACGTGATTTACATGTTATCAGAAATTAAAGCTTAGCTGTAAGCAGAACCCAAAGTGGAAAATTTATTTGGATGCATTCATAATACAATGCTGAAAAAATTCTAATTTCAAATGAGTGAGATTCAAACTCGACATTCCAATAAAAAAAATATTTAAAACTATTGAGAAAGATCCCAGATTAAGTTTGGGAAATTTAGCCGTACTACTTTCATACTATCATGCTGCAGTAGAAATTTATTTCCATGCTTTAAAAAAAAATGGACATATTCCGTTTGGCTACCACATAAGCTAACACCCCTTCAAATTCAGAGAAAAGTTAATGTGTCCATTTCCCGTCATACCAATGAATGGCTAAAGTATCTGGTTAGGTGACATAGAAAGTGGGTGGCTTATGTTAATTTTTCGCATAAACGCCATTCGCTAAGAGCCGGAGACAAAAGTGTACCTAGATCAAAATATAATATTGAACAAAAGATGCTTTTGAGAGCATGGTGGGGTATAAATGGAATTGTTCCTTGAGTTATTCATTGGGAATTTTTTCAAGTTAATATTACAATTGAGATTTATTGCAAAAAATTGAGCAAATTCATCACTAAACTTCCTTCAAATCAAAACAAAATTTATTTTTTACATGACAATGGTCGACCCCACATTGCAAAAGTAACGCACGAAAAACTACTTTCACTTGGATGGAGTATATTGCTTCACCCACCGGATTTTTTGCCATTAATTACCATCTGCTTCACTCTCTGTCTTATAATTTTTGCGATAGAAAATTTACAGGCGAAAGTCATACCAAAATCGAACTTCACAATTTTTTTAGTTAAAGGCCCAAAGATTTCTAGAGGGTAGTAATTTTAGCTCCACCTACACGTTAGCGACAAGCGATACCGACGTTGCTTGTATAAATGGCGATCGATTTTAGTCACTACATATAAAAGTTTATGTACAGAGGTTTATAAATTGGCAACCTTATTATATTAAACGTTTTGTCGTGTTCTCTCGAGATACATGAGCAACAAATTTAATATTTGCCTCGCGCCATTTATGACACAACGTAGTAATAATTAGACCTTTTCTGAGGTTAGTAAATGTTCCATTCATAATCTATCCGTTTACAAATTTTCGTGAATCCGTCCAGTCGCTGTTGCATGATTGAGTAACCAAACTCATTATAATGTTAGTTGAATTTTAGTTTTCAAAAATCATTTACTTGCGAATAAAATAAAAAAAAATTCATTAAGTATATCTCATTTTAAATTAAACGATAATAACTTTTATATGTTTAAAGTCATTACTTTCAACATGATATATTTCAACACGCCTTATAAAAAGTAAACAACTTCTAAATTAAGAAAAAGTGAGAATTAAATTTAACCTACTTGAAAGTGAAAAAAAATTTTGAAAAAAATATTTTTCAAATACAATCATGTATGAATTTCATATAATAAATGTTTAATACAATATAATCTTTGAAGATAAAGTAGGTGTGACAATAAACAAAAACATTGTGGAAATACTTCGTTGATATTACAGTAAATTTTCAACGTAGTTATTTTTAATGAAAAAATGTTTATTCATTTATTTGTTATGCGTAACTACACGGGATCAAGGCAAACTTCCCAAAATCAAAATTAAAACTATATATGTAAAATTAAAAAAAAACTCATTATAAAAGAGAAAAAACACACAAGTATGAAGTCGTCTTATACAGGTGTTTCAGAAATATTTCATATATATTTACAATAAATATTTCTTCAACCGTCATCACTTTGAAGTCCATAACGAAACATATGACTTATTACTACGGCAATATCATATCATATGTAATGCTAGAGTGCTTTTTATATAATAAGTTTATAGAATAAACACTGATGGTAATGAATACATGTTTTCCTTTAACCAAACATTTTATTAAAAACCAAAAAAAATAAAAATTATTTCCAAATTTTTACGCCTTACTTCTTAATTCAAATATATAATTTAATCATTTCATCATTTGGTCAACTGGATACGCTTAATGTTTAGATTATTGATGGTCAACATTATTATTTTTTTCCAAAGTGTCAACGTCAACCAAACTATGACGAGATTGTCTTGGAAAAAATCAAGAAAATAATTTTATATACCTTGACGAAATAGAATTTCTGGATAGAAAATAATAAAAAAAATTTTAGGCAATTTCTTACACATTTATTTTTAACAGAACATGAAGGTGAATAAAAAGAAAATGAAATATATGGTAGGCTGTTACTAGCGCATACTTCGCCTAGATTGAAAATTATGTAAGCAATATTTCTTAATTGATGAAATAATATTATTCAATGCGCTTTGGATAATGATAACTAGAGTAATAATTTATTCAGCTATAATTAAACGATTAAGTGGAGATTTTAATATTTGCAAATTACAGACTATACGCAAATTTCTATTCATATTTAATTTCAGATTTTGTAAGACTTAGGGCTACGTTGTTTGACTTTTGTGTATCTTGTGACAGTTAGTTAGCATATAGTTTTAAATTTAAGCGAATATCTTCTTAAATTAAATTCAAGATTTAAACATATACTCCGGTTTATGATCGTATCAAAATGTATTTTCAGTAATTGTAAATCAATACTTATGTATATATATTTAAAAAATAGAATTCACAATGGAATACTAAAAAATTTTAAATATCAAAATTCATGTTGCAATAAACACATGAATATATTGTTTTGATTTTGTGAATATTATTCATCATAGTACAACATTATTATTGTTGCAAATTTTCAAGTGTAAATGAAACTAGCAACACCAGAAAATACTGTCAACTGGTATAAGGCTAATGTAATCTTCATTATCTACATTTATGACAATTAATTGGAAAGAAAATGAAAATACATTTCAAGATAAAAGAAATAACTTGCTGTTCCGAACGTACCATCCCTGAGGATGTATCATTCCGGAAAATTCAACTTTTGCACTGCCGTTTACATCTCGTTTCAAGCTCTCGTCTCATCATCGTCGTCGAAGTTAGTTTGCCAGTTCGATTAAATTTATTCCCATAGGTTATCTATCACTTAGCGTCAATGGTCAAAAGCGGGTAATGTGCTGAGTGGAATAAACAAAATGTATTCCGCTCTTACTTATGATTATATTATATGATATATTCATTAAGTAATTTATTTAATTATTCTTTTCCTTAAAGCGTTTATCATTGTCGATGCACCGGTCGAACGGATAGGAATAATTTATTCCCACTTCCGCTTATCGGCGCGTTCATTGTTCCAACTGGAGTTTTATTTACGACCAGAATAAGTAATTGTTGCATAATAAAATAAATAAATATATACAAAATAATACAAATAATATATATTTAATATGCCGGAGTGAACTGGAATGCTTTACAAAACTGGTACAAAAGGCATACCTTCTGTAGTGAAAAAACTAAATTTATAATTCCTGACACTACTCTTGAAATATGATCTAAGTAATTTCCCACCGCATAGTATTGCAAATTATAGTCACTAAGACGTATATGTAAATTAAGATGATTTCAATACTGATACGTAATTTTTTAGATATTAAGACCTTATACAAATCGAAATTGAGCAAAAGGAAGTTAAAAAATCTAACTTTGTGCATCTGTTAATAAAGGTTCGATAACAGTTTTTCTCTGTTTTTTAGTAAAATTTTTAGTGGTATTGAAATTGTTCAAATAATCATTTAATTTAATATACTCTACTACGTTCGAAAGCTTACCAAATTTTATTTTCTTCTTCTAAAAATATTCTAGGTGATTTTTTCCCAAAAATAAACGTTATTTTAGAATATAGTAATTTAAATAATTTTTCACTTTTATTTTTTTCTTATTGGATGTCGTGGAAATTGAAGTTTATAATTAAATATATCGATAACGTCCAAAGGAATTAATTCTAATAATATTGAGAGTTTTAAGTTCTGGTTTATGTTAAATAAGAGAAGAACTCGAACTGCGAAAGTCATGTATACTATTCAAAAGATTTATCCGTTTGCAAATTTCAGGAATCATAGTATTTTTATTGAACTGTATAAATATATTATCCGAATATATCTTCCAAATATGGTAAAGTAAATTTCCGAAAAACTACAAAATTCAAAATAATTTTTACAGTCTTACGATAAACTATAAATTTATTTCTAATAATTCAGTGTTTTTCATAATTCGATATCAACATTTTCGTTATCTGAGGGGATATGGCTATTTTTTCTGTACATATTCGGCAATATCACTAGAATTGTTTTATATATAATTAAACAAAATTGCCAAACAAGCCTTATGGCTTGCTTATGTAGCTCGTGGTTTGACCAGATCTTATAGCTATACCTGACGGAAAGTGAAAACTTTCTTACATCCAACTTGTACCTGCTAAAATTCTCAGACAACATTTTTTTAGGTTTTTATTATTATGAAACTAGCGTGACCCGTGCGAAGTCTTCGCATTATTTATTCCATTATGAAGCTCAGATGACAGATCAAACAAATATTTTACTAAAATTGACATATAGAGGCGCAAGTATCAAAAGCATTGAGCTAAAGCGCCACTTTATTTATACGTGAGTGGATTTGAAATTAAACAAAAATTTTACCGACCGTCAATCATATTGACGTTGAGCCGTTAGATGGCAGCATTGCTGTTTTGTGTATATAATTTTAATAATTAATTAATTTGCAAAAACAATAGCAATAATAAATTATTTAGTTGTGGATGCCGGTAGAGCAAGCAATTATCTATAAAATGATATATAATTTATGTGGATTAGTTATGAGGTTTTTTATAAAAAGGGAGTGTAACATCTTAACCTTAGCGTATTAATATATATGATGATGATGATGATGATGCTGGTGATGTGGAAGTAAATAGACACAATTATTACAACATAACGGCTATGGCAAAGGGAAGTACGGACGAGTAAGTATTCCCACAATGATTCCGGTTTGTACTATCGTGGTAGCCAACCTTAAAAAATGCTGCCATGCTCGTATTTAGAAACATTTTTTTTCGTATTTTTAAAGTAGATAAATATAATAATTACTTTTTATAGGAATGCGTATATTACTATCGTGTTCCATGTAATCTAGCTTCTACATTAGACAGGGTCATAGTCTGCTGTCGCTGGCTGGATCGTGTGAAGGTGATACCATTATTGAGAAATACGAGTTCATGACCAGTTACCGAGCGTCTGTTTTCAAAGTCATTAGCAAAGGCTACATCTATGCAGCCCGTCAATTCCGTAATGTCTGTATTATACAGGTAACGCAGTCCTAGCCACTTAATTTATTTTAGATATTTCAGTATCTTTTTAATTGCATTCTAGTGCAACTCGTAATAATGCAGATATGCACTTGGCCCACAGAAAATACGATATTTGGTCTACACACAGTTACCGCATCGATAAGCGATCCCGTCGCTTCTCAATGTAGAATCATTTTGACTACGTGGGAAAATATATCGACATAGTCAACGCCTTCGGTTTGTTTTCTACTTCTTCTTCAAGATCATTGAAATATAAATATCCCAAACGCTAGTGCTATATAAAAATGTTAGATTTAACAACATCCGATATGTAAGCAACGTTACTATATGTATTCAGTCCGAACATGTTTTTAAACAAACAAGCAATAGCTACAGTTTCGTTATTTTTGTTTGTTATGAAGCAATCTTTAGTGTTAAATATTATTTGAACTCAATTTTCAATGACTTGGCTAACCGATATTAACTTGGTTGCTAAATCAGGAAAATATAATACATTATAGACGTCAACCTGACCTGATCAAAGCCCGTAGCTAAAAGTGGTTTGTCGTCCGTCATTTCCTTGTCTTCATATGTAGATGACGCCTTCCCTATTGCAGAGTTGCAGCGGCTATTCATACTCTTTTAAGATACACATCTGTAATGATTTCTGTGCCTTTTACCTTTAACATTTTTGCTTATCGCGAGTACCTTGCTGTCATGGTCATTTGTTCTAATATCTTGTAAAGTTTTTGGTTTGACCGCATCCGCATTTATTTTTATACCTGAGACCTCAGTCTCTATGATCATTGACTTGCATGATTCTGATAGGCTAGACAACAGAATTGTTTCAAGCTACTCATTGTCGTCTGAGAATTTGATATTTCGAAGTATGTGCACTGTGATTATTATTCCGTTAAAGTAGTCAAAGTTAGATAAATGTTGCATTATTTCAACGCAAAGGGTGCTATTAGGCCCTAACTCATTAAATTATTTTTGGGCTGGTGGAACCGCGTAGGTGATTGATGAGATATTTCTTGATGAGGAATCCGGACAATATTCACCTCAACTATAGATGCCACTAAGTAGAAAAAAGAGAAATTACGGTGGAGTTGCTATTTATACACCATCCACCATAGTCTATAAGAATCTAATAGTCTATAAGCTACATCACAGCAGACTAAAATTTTTAACTTTTATGATATAAGTTGATTGGTTAATTTAAAAAAATCTAGAAAATATGATAATATTGCAATAAACAAAACTCAATAATGTAGATGAAGATTTAAATGTATAAAAATATGATTGAAATACGAAATACCAAGAAGATAAAATAAACTCCAACACGTATCTGAAACGTATAATTTAAATTAACCCGTACCATGGTAAAAGAAGAGGAAAAATAGCTGAATTGGTTGCGAAATATTTAAATAATATTTGAAATATTTATTTTAATAATTAGATTAAAATGTAAGAAAATTTATACAGAATATTTATTCTATATTTTAATTTATTGTTTGATAGTCATGTAAGTATTCATTGGCCGAAAGTTTCTAAATTCTTATTTCAATACTAACTTTTGAACAAACGAAACGAGGAAGAAAAATATTAGGTGTTTTGTCGTGTTTTGCCTGCCTATATAAATTGTTTATTCACTTTTTTTACTGCTCGATTTGTCAAATTTGTCTGTTTATTGGCTTTGTTTGTGCACCTGGTTTGCAACACTTTCTTATTAATTCACTATACTCTTCTATTCAGTTTGCCATCCAATCATGTTTAATTCATTGTCAGTGTCTCCGTTCCTTCTATCAATCTACTTGTTTGTCTACTAGTTTTGTTACACATCCGCCTTTGTTCAACTGGCGGTTTCATTAGTTTTTCCAACCTGCTCGTTTGATTGTTTTATCTTTCTGCTTCTAAGTTCTGTAGCTTTGGTATTGAGAAATAATTTAATCGATTTTTTTATGAAATACCCTAAAATAATATCGTTTCATAAGCTATTTGAAATAACACTTAATTTTTTTCAATTTATATAATTAACTATAAGTATTATTAAATTGTTGATAGTAGAAAACTTTAATTAAGGGGTATGTATGTTTTAAAAGGGTTATAAAAACTCGCTTTAAATGAGTATTGAAAATTATTTGATTGAGAAGTTCGAAAATGTTTGATGTTTCTTCTATTTAAATAGCTAACTTGTACAATTAACATGTATATCTACAAATTTTGTAAATAAGTAATTTTTCATTAGGCGTAATTTTGATACACGATTAATAATTTTAATTATAAATTAAGTTTTGAACTCGTTGTGCGAAAAGAATATATTAATTTCAATCTTAGAAAGTTTTTAAAAAAAGTGATGATTTTGTTTTTGTTATGTTTTTGTAACACTTTAAATTTATTTATTTATTTGTTTTATACTTCAACATCTTATAAGACGTACGTTGTGAAGTTTTGATCTATATATTTTTATACATTTAAATCTCTATCTACAAAATAGTGTACACACCAATTAAAAGACAATTCGAATATCAAAGACGTAAACGTAAAAATGCCTAAAATTATAGAAAAAAATATGTCAAGCACGGGAAGAACTCGCACTACGAGGGTATCAAACACATTTAGGCGATTAAAAATATTTAAGTGTACACAGTATTTTTAATAAGCTATTTACAAATATTAATTTTTAACGTGCCAAATATATCTTTCATAGGCGTAACATTGTGCATGTTTCAAAAATTCATATATGTGGAGTGATCAGTAGGGTTTCCGTAAAATCGCCTGGTCAGATTTAATTAACGTTTAAAAATTATATTTATATATATATATATATATATATATATATATATATATATATTAGGATGATTCATAAAATTAAAGTTTTAATTGTTTTAACTCTCAACCCATAATATGATTCTATTTACCAAAATAATAATTTGTTTTAAATTTCGTATTTTTTAATTAATATTTAAGGGTCGCTACCGCCTCGTAAGATTTGTAAGAATTACCTTAGCACTAATTGCGATGTTGGCTATGGTTTACTTCTACAATTTTGATGATGATATTTAGTTGCTAACGTAAATAGTCCTTTACTTCGTCGGCACCTCAGTGCTCTCTGTGGATACCCCCAATTTAGTTAATATAATCAATCCATTGCACTTTTATACATTTATCCAGTGACGCCATCGTTGCGAGTCATAGTGATTGTGTTTGATCGTAAATGTGATTACTTTAGCTTTATTCTCGTATTTGTGTTTCTGAAATGACATCGAATATTATAAAAACGCGAAAAAGGATTGAAATAGGGTTAATTGGACAATCTCGTTCCGAATTGGTGCAAACAAAATTATCGTCAGTGAAAGAAGTTATGTTTTTATTATTTCATTATAAAAACGTAATGAACAATACAAATAGAGAATCGGCATCATTAACAGCAAGTGACACTATGGCAAAAAGCAACTATTCCTACCAAAGAAAAACATCATGTTGTCACAAAAATACTTAAATATTTCAAAGAATGGCAGAATTCAAAAAAATAAAGGAAATAAAGTAAAACGCTCAGCAGCAATAAAAGAAAAAGAAAACAAATGGCAATCAAATTTAAATGTTTTGTTTGAAATTGCTCACTCAAATGCTCTTAATATGATAACTATTGAAGAAAATAAACAATTTCTTTTAAGACAAAGAGAAATGAGTTGTCCGGGAAAAATTGGTAATATCGATAGAAGCCATGCGAAAAAACTTAAAAAACATTTACAAAAAGAAGCTTAGTTGTAAAAGATGATAGAAAAGGAAAAAGTAGCAATGAAGAAATTAACTGAGAAATGATTAACTATCTTCTTCAGTTTCTTCTGCAGGGTATGAAAGTGATAGCGATATAAGTCAAAGTCATCCTATATCTCCTTAGCCAGGGCCCAATTCAAGCTATGGTTTTACTACACCACTACAAAGAATGGATATTAGAAAACAGATTGCTGAGTCTATTAAAGCTGATTTCCAATCACTAAATACACTTACTATGCACTGGGATGGAAAGATGCTGAAGGACATAACCGAACATGAAATAGTAGATCGTCTACCAATCTTGGTATCCGAAAAAGGAGTTGACCAGTTCTCGGCTGTTCCCAAGCTTTCAGATGGAAAGGAAAAAACAATGGTTTTTCCTATTTTCGAGACTATTTTATCGTGGAATTTATATGGTAAGATAAAATTTATTTGTTTTGATACAACAGCATTTAATATAGGGCGAATATACAGAGCATGTGTTCTTCTAAAATAGAAAATGCAAAAGGAACTGATTTGGTTTGCATGCCGGCATCACATATTAATTTTACTCGAAAGTGTTGTTGTAACAGCTGTAGGGCCTTTCAGTGGTCCTGAAATTATGATTTTTAAAAGATTTAAGGCATCCTTGGAGTATGATTCAATCGTAAACAGAAACATCGAAAATTTCATATCAACAAACAGTATGATTTTTTTCAAAATCACTGGAATTTCTTGCAAGTTCATCCTGAGCTATGGGAAGAGAAAGAAAGCTTCAAACCGGCTAAAGAAATTGTACAACATATGAGAGTCGTTAACGATATAGGTGAGAGGGGTGTTCCATTAATGGAAGAGTATAATAAATTACATACTAATGAGCAAGATCAGAAGCAATACTTAATGTTGTTAGTGAAGAATTATAGGCAGAAAAATTCAAATTGTAATAAGGCAAATCTACTATATATTTTTTTCTATTTACTTAATAATTGAGAGGAAAGATAGTTATTGTTATTTAGTATAATATTTTCCCTAAAACTTATGTATAACACTCATTTCTGGTATTAATAAACTCTTAAAAATAAATGCTTTTTTTCGAATTTCAAAAGTGGGTAGTGACCCTTAAATATAAATTAAAAAAAAAATTAAAAGTCCTGGTATGTTTTCTAGTGGAATAGATAAAATTAAGGGGTTGAGAGTGAACAAAATGTAAAAATAAAAAATTTTCGGTCTTTTATGAATCACCTAACATATATATATATATATATATATATATATATATATATATATATATATATATATATATATATACACACAAATCCTAAAAAAACATATAAATTTTAAAAAAATATTTATAAATCCCTTGAAACTAATCCTTTCAAACGATATCCTGCATTATATATAGAATTAAAAATAATTTGTTTCGAGTAAACAATATTCCCCCTTTAAAATTTTTGAACAAATATTCTCGAGTTTTAGTTCTAAATATATATATGGGTCTATATTAAGGTCTATAAGAATTTTTTGAGAAAAACGGTTGTGACAGACAGACGGACACTTGAGTGATCTTGTAAAATCTCGTTTTCCGGTTTGAGGATACTAAAAAGGCAATAAATGTAAAATGTTGTAAGTAAAGTAGAACTAGCGCAAATGTTCCGTCCACATTTACGCCTATATAAATATTTAATAATAATGCAGGCACGTAATACTTTCAGCAAACTATTTATAAATCGTATAACAACACTAAAATTTTGCACCAAGACTATAATAACACTATTTATATTTTTATTATATTCACTAAACTATCCATTACAGATTTTATTTATCAATAAAACAAAATTTTATTTATTTATATTTCATTAAACTAACTATTTCCAAATATCGGTTTACATGTTTCATAGCATGTGTCCCAACGGTTTATAAATATCGTGAATTTTTCAAAAAACCATAATATATAAAATAATTGGTTTAGTTTTAAATAAACTTTTAGTAGCATTGTTTTTTCATAATTTTTATTGTGGTATTTTCGGAAGATGGAGGCCGGAGGACATATTTTTATGAACATTTTCAACAACTTGTTTCTTTTTCATTTTATACCCCGTCAAAAGGAATTAAAACGAAATTATGTCCATTATTTTTTGCTATCATAAAAAAAATTCCATTCCAATATTTTAGCGTTAACTCTGAAATATACGAGGTTTAATATATTGTATCGCTATGCTAAATTTCGAGATTCCAGGTCAAACAATTTCTGAAAAAAACTGGTCTGACCGAGAAACGGACGGAACCCTGAGTGATCTTATAACAGTTTCGGTTTTTTTCCTTTCTCAAGTATGGAACCCTAAAAATAATTAAATTTGTAACTTACGTCTTTTTTAGGTTTTCTTTTTTTTATTTTTCTCTTTTTGAGGACTAATTTAATTAATACTTTATACGTAACTCAGCTATTTAAAGTTGGGGTAATTTTTTGCGTAATAATGCGATTTTGCGCTAAAATTCCATACAGTTTTAAAAAAGCGCAGTTAATAGGTACAACAAATGAACGCTTACGTATAGGCAATTAAACCGAAACCACTTGGATCCCCAAAATTTTTCAATCGATGGGATCTATACTTCTGTTGTAGTGGATCAATTTTCCTTTTTTTGTGATAACAGACAGGTATATCACTATAACATATGAAAGAAAAATTTAGTACAAACTTCAAAAACCGATTAATAATTTGTAAATATAATGCCAACTATAACTTTCAGGGGTCAATTTAAAAAAAAGGGCCAAGTGCATATCAGAACATGAATAAAATAAAATTTCGGAATGGAATCACTTGAAATTATTGAAGAAAATAAAGCGAAACCATATAATTTAAAATATTGATATTAATTCTAGTATTTCGAATTCCTTAATTTTTTTATAAATTTTAATGTTAAATAATCAGAATCTGGAGAATATATTTGATAAGCGGAATATTTCAATCGGGATTTGAAAATAAAAAATGCTGTGCAAAATCCCATTTTGTTTTGAGAAACATTTACAATGATATTCTAATCGACGAAGTGAGCTAATAAGATGCTCTTTTTTAAACTCGCTGTACATGTCACATTCTTGAAAATAAGTATTATTTATTAACATATGTGACGTACAAAATTCAACAATTTCGGTGATAAAATAACACTAACAAGTCGTGTTTTTTTTTGCATTAATGTTTCTTACTGAAGTATAATTTATAATAAACCCCGTAAAAATAATATTGAATCCACAATAATCGTATTAAGCAATTTTTCTTTACAGAGAAATTTCCTGTTCCTACAAAATTCAGTTCTAAATTTCGTACGGTTTTCCCCAGTTTCTCTTTTATATTGGTCATCATGGAATAGGTCAAATGTAAGTATATTTTATGAATGTTTTGATTTCCTGTACTTTCTAAATATTTAATTCTGTAGCTTTTTCATACTTCCTATCTGGTTAAAAATAAACTGCTATTTATATTAAAAACATATTATTCTTTTTATTTGTTTATTTCAATAACAAAACAATTAGAAAAAAAATTTTTAATTACATTCAGGGGGGTTTCCACCGAATGAAAATATTTTTAAACAGATAATACTATCAAAACTTAAATGTAAAAGAGATACAAGTTCTCTTTTGATCACCATCTTGGCTGATAAAAGAAAGAAAGTATCCTTCAAGTACCAAATGGTTCCTCTATCTATCAAGTACTTGCCAGTGCACTACCACTCGCAAGAATTTACCTATGCAACCAATAAATTCCTATACGTATATAAAATTTACTCACATATATTAAATATTAACTTAACCAAGAAAGTAGATGAAAATTACGAGAATTTATGTAAGCATTGCTTGATACACGAGCTTATGTATTTATGGACAGTTCATTATTATAATCTTACATTAGGTCAGATTTCAATTTCTTTTCTTATTCATTGATATGAAGACCAAATTCGTTCTATTGCTTACAAATTACTATTTTATTGATATTAGATTTAAATTTACAGAATTTATATACACGCAGTCTCCAATAACCTTTTAATATATATAGCTTTACCAATTAAATACTACATGAAAATATAATCAATTACGGCAATTTTATAGATATTTTATCTTAAAGAGCTTAATGAAAATAACTTTTTTCCCAACTTCAGAAACCTCCTAAACCTTTATTTGTTAAGCTCTAATAAAGTACAGTTTTGAACTTTTAAATATTAACTTCATTACAACCTTATTTCCAACTTATTACAGATCAATTTTTTGGCAACTTTTTTGAGTTTATCTAGAATTTAGTTTAAGTAACTATTCCACCTTTCTTATTATTAACATAGTCATCCGCATTGAATCAACGTTTATTTAAAAGTGTCTATCTCCTATAAATACTGGTATCTTTATTCTTTAAAACATTACATTTGTTTTTATTTTGATTCAATTTCAATTTGTTCTTTTAATAACCGAATTGAATTCCATTCATGTGGATCCACATGTAGTCGGATGTGATCAGCTAGGAAGCAGAGAATTTTGATACTATTAAAACTAACTTAAATTTATCTATTACCCTCCATAAATATATTTCTTCCTGCCTAAACATTTTTCAAAGTTAGCATTTCGTACTTACGTTTATGTGTAAAATTTATAAAATTGGAGGGCATCTGATTGCGCAATAAACAAATTAATGATTTCTTTTTAATTTCCGCTTTTCCCATAAGATTTTAACTTCGAGAGTCGAAATGCTCTAGTGACACGTTTTTTTGATTAGCTACATCTGTATAAATCTTATCTTCCATAACTATATTAAAAAAAGCCATTATTACGTTTTTATTTTTGATAAAGTTTGCATGTGCAAAATTCAGAGCAAAATGAGGTAATTTTTATAAATTAGAATAAAATTGGGTGAAAGTAGAATATTACTAAAATTCAGAACCAAAGCTAAAGGGATCCAGAGAAAGTATAGCCGTTTGATACAAACCTCAAATGTTTGACTAAACTTTTTGATGGCCTTTTGAAGACTCGTCAGACAAAATTGGTATCAACGACTTATCAAACACAATAAAAATATACATTTATATAAAACATTATGAAAGGTGTGATTGTTTGACCACCCTGTCAAACTAATGCTGTACACTCGACACGGTTTGACTCAAACCAAAATTTATGCATTTGAATCAAACCGTTTGACCGCCTTGGAAGCCATTAACAAACGTAAACGATTACAGAACAAGGAAAGAAAAACCGTCCTAAGTTGATGCGGAACTGCCTGGTTTGAAACCACTGCTCTCTGGTGAAAATAGTAATAATTTTTTCATCCTTTTCGAATTCAATGCATTATTTATATTAATATTCTAGTGATGTGGGTGAATGAAATAAATCATAATCTCGCTCTGCTAATGAAATCTGTGAATACTCGTATATTTCATTACGATACAAAGTTATATCGAGTGTATATGATCTCCACCAACGAAACCTTAATTCAATATTTAATGTTATTTACTTGTACTATGAATCGTGTAAAAAGGATCTTAATGAATATATTATGCATAGTATAAGAAATTCGCAAAATGTTCATTATAATTTAAAGTATTCATTAACTACTTACAAAATGATTACGGGCCACTAACATGAGATTTGTGAAGCAAACAAATACCGCTCATATTTACTAATATATTTATTCATTTATTTACACACACATTTATCGATAGATTATAGGTAATCCGCTTGTAATGATAATAAATTAATAGTTTAACAAATGTTAAACTTTTATATTGAGTATGGAACTGAAAACATGCCAGAACTACAAACGACAACGATGACAAATTTTGACAAATTGACTTTCACTAATCACAAACAAGTCACATTCTGTTCCGACTTTTATCAGGTGGTTGATCAGAAATGGAATATCATCGACGAATTCATAAGCGCAAAAAAATGTTAGGTACGAAGAATGAAGGTTTACTAAATAATACAGGACATGGATTTTTTCTTTCAATAGCTGAAATATAAATTTCAGAAGCGAGACGCCTGTTCCAAGTTGCAAGAAAGGAAAACTTGGCATACCCAAGAAATTAGGAAATAGAAATAGGAAGTAACCACTCTGTCTCATATGCAGATATCGGTGGAACGTCTTTTGCACATGTTCAATCTTCAAACCGTACGTGGCTTCATGTCGGCTTCAAATAAGGAAGCATTCTAATCGTCTCTGTACTAATTAAATATACATCATGTGAATTGATGACACGGATCAAAAATCTTTTGACTTTATCACCACGAATTCAAGTTTTTGAAACGATTTTTAGCTACATCTAGCATATGCGCACGAAAAATCAATCGGGAATCAAATCAGACTCCCAAACCGAGGACTTCATACAGACGAAGCAATGGGATCCTGCTGACCGTACATTCATGTTCAGTAGTAACGTGTGCTCGGTCGTAACTCACTATCGAAAATTTGTTTGCATTAATCCATAAGCCGCTTACTGCGCACCACTCGACGATGGCGCTGATGTCACGCTGCAATTGTTCGTCATCTGCTAGAACCTTGAAAAATTTTCATTTCGTTTGTAAATAACGAACAAAATACGCATAGTTTCCCCGCCCAACCGACAACGTTAACTATAATAGTGAAAAGTAGAGGCCCGAGATACGGTTTTTTTGTGAACGACGAGTGGATTGGCTGCTTGATGCTGGCAGGATTAACTGAAAAATACATTCCCATGATAATGGCGATTGAACACTCAGGGATCGCCATTATTGCAGACGTAGTAAAAACGAAACTCATAGATATGGCCGGAGATGATTGTCAAGCCGGAAGTGCATTCTTGAGTAGAGGGCAGCACAGTCGACAGAAAAGCTCTAAAGTTGGCAGCTCTGGAAAGAATGACAACAAAAATCATCATGGCAGCGGTGTTTTGTCTATGAACATGAATGTCAACAAAACGGACAAGGGGAATATAAAATGTTATCGTTGTAAACAATTTGGACACTACAAAAACCAATGTAATCAGTCAATTAATTATTCCAAAAAAACAAAGAAAACACATGCTTTCTCAGCTGTTTTTCTAAGTGGTAAATACGGAAAACATGAGTGGTATTTAGACAGTGGAGCGAGTGCTCATATGGCACATGATGAAAACATGTTGCAAAATAGAATGTTTACATTCAGTATTAAGGAGATTATAGCTGCTAATAGGAGTGCTATGCCAGTTTTGTGCTTGTAACAGTGACTCCAAACTGTAAATACGAGATTACACTGAAAGATGTGTTATGTGTTCCTGACCTTACTACGAATTTGATATCCATTAGATGATTAAAATTGGTAATAGAGTAGAATACAAGAAGAAGAGGTGTGATATTTACAACAAAAACAATGAATTAGTTGCAGTGGCGAATGAGATTGATGGTGTTTACAAGTTGTCTTTAGAATATAAGCACTGTCTGTTTACATCTTCTGCGGCAATAAGCGGTGCAGTATGGCACAGAAGAATGGGTTATCTAAATATGAATGACTTAAATGCAATGAAAAAAGGTGCAGTATCGGGATTATTATACGCTGACAAGCCTGTAATTAACAAAAGTTCGTGCATAGTGTGTTGCAAAGGAAAACAAAGTCGCTTACCTTTTGATCATACTGGAACACGGAGTGGCAGAGTACTGGATATGATACATGCTGATGGAGACGGCTTCGATAGATGGAGCAAGGTATTTCCTAATATTTACCGATGATTATTTTCGAATTATTTTTGTTTACTTCCTCAAAGCCAAGAGTGAAGTTTACAAATACTTCAAGGAATTTAAAGCGATGGTTGAGAATCAACAAAGCAATAAAATCAATATGTTTAGGACAGACAATGGCTTAGAGTTTTGAAGGGAATTTGAGAATTTTTTGAAAGATGCTGGAATAATTCACCAAAAAACAAATCCCTATACTCCTGAGCAGAACGGGTTAAGTGAGCGAATTAATAGAACCTTAGTTGAGTGAACTCGTTGTTTGTTATTTGATGCTAATCTAGAGAAAAGGTTTTGGGCAGAGGCGATTAATACTACTGTTTATCTCAGGAATAGATCGGTTGTATCAAGATTAAATAACATAACACCCTTTGAGCTCTGGTTTAATTCAAAACCAGATCTAAGTCATATCCGAATATTTGGTAGTGAGGTGATGGTCAATGTACCAAAGGAAAAAAGATTGAAATGGGATACCAAGTCACAAAAACACATCCTAGTTGGTTTCTCTGAAAATGTCAAGGAATACAGAGTTCATGATTCCATCAAAAGATGTGTGATTACAAGTAGAGATGTGATCATTCATGAAAGTACTGACAAAAATTATTCACGTGACAATGTATCAGTTTCAGTTAAGGATACTTGTGAAGAAAAAGAATCAGATCATGAAATGAGGCAGGAAGTAGCAATGTTAGAGAACGAAACTACTCCCTCAGTCCAGGATATCTCTAATTGTAAATGTGAGAATGCTATATCAGATTTAGCCTCTACATTCCAGCAATCTGTAAGCACAGATGAAAAGCTAAATACCAGAGAACAATCTGAAGATAAAGAAGAGTCAGATCTAGCAGAAACAATAACTAAACGTATCAAAAAGAAACCTGAGCGTTATGGTTTTACTAATCGATGCATATCATCAAGCACAGAATGTGTCAGTGATCCCATAAATGTTGAAGAAGCATTGAATAGCTTGGACAAAGAAAAATTGATTGAGGCAATGTGAGAAGAACTGCAAGCGTTTGAGGACAATCAGACGTGGGTACCTGTTGACGAATGGCCTTCTGATAAAACTTTAGTGCAGTGTAAATGGGTATTTAAAAGAAAAGTGAACAGTGATAAAAGTGTGCGGTATAGAGCGCGTTTAGTGGCTAAAGGTTATAAGCAACGGCCAGGTGTGGACTATGATGACACTTTTTCACCAGTAGTTAAGCATTCAACACTTAGATTCTTATTTGCTCTGGCAGTGCAGTTAAACTTAGACATTACTCATCTAGACGTTAAAACAGCTTTTTTAAGTGGTTATCTTAAAGAGGACATTTACATGGTGCAACCTGATATTTCTTGTGATAGAAATAAGAAAAAAATTATTGGAAAACTTAATAAAGCCATATATGGATTAAAGCTATCATCTAGATCTTGGTATAAGAAAGTTGAGCATGGTTTGTGTGAGTTACATTTTAAGAAATGTAAATTGGAACCATGTGTATTTACAAAACTGAATAATGATGTTAAAATAGTTATTGCTTTATATGTAGACGATTTCTTTGTTTTTTCAAACAGTATGATGAAACAGATAAATTATTTTCAGTATTATGTTCAAAGTTTAAAATTAAAAATTTAGGACAAGTTCAAAATTGTCTAGGAATGCGTGTTAAAATTGATAAAGAAAATAAGTTTATTACATCAGACCAAAAGCAATATGTAGAAGAATTGTTGAGTAAATTTAATATGTTAGATTGTAAAGAATGTACTACTCCAATGGAATGTAAATTTAATATTGAAAAAAATGAAACTCGTAACCAACAGATTCCGTATCAACACCTGATTGAAAGTCTCATGTACTTATCAGTGCTAACAAGGCCTGACATAGCATTTAATGTCAGTTTTCTAAGTCAATTTAATAGATGTTATACTGATGTTCATTGGAATTATGCGAAAAGGATTCTCAGATATCTAAACAAAACAAAAAAATTTTGCTTAAAATATACTAAAGAAAAACCTGAACTCGTAGGATATGTTGATGCCGATTAGACAAGCAATGTGGTAGATCGTAAACCTTACCCAGGTTATTGTTTTTTAATGTCTGGCTCAGTGATTTCCTGGGAGTGTAGGAAGCAGAGGACAGTGGCTTTATCGAGCATGGAGGCCGAATACATGTCAATAGCTGAAGCATGTAAAGAAGCTATGTATTTGAGAGCTTTACTATGTGAAATTACTACTGAACTATGTACTATGCGAGTATTCAATGATAGTCAGAATGCACAGAAGTTGGTGGCAATTTATGTTATAAATAGAAAAAGCAAACATATTGTTATAAGATACGATTTTGTTAAAGATGCAGTAAACAATAAAATATTAACTTAAAATATTTGCCAACAGCTATGCCTGCTGATGTGTTAACAAAGGGACTTAGTGCTAATAAGCATTACAAATGTGTTGAAAGTATAGGAGTTAATTTTGTAGATGGTAGAAATTAAGATATTCTGTTTTTTTGTAAATTTGTAAATTTAGTTTATTTGCTGTAGTTGGTGTGTTAAAATATATAATTAAATTAGTAACATCAAATAAACAATGTAGCGACATCTATGACGTATGTGATTGTGATTATAACTATTGTCTGATATTTCAACCTTTTGTATATCACTATTATTAAGAAATAAAGTCTGTCAGCCATTGATTATCTAATTGAGTCACACGTCGTTTTAATTTATAATAGTTTCTAAATTCAATTCTACGTTATAAATTTATTCAGTTCTAATTCTTTTTAACACATTTGACACTAGTCGATATACAGTCGATAGAAATAAAAAATTTAAAAAGTCTTAGTTATTTCAGTATCTACGATCCTCGGATCATTACATTCTAATCTGCGCATCGAGGGACTCGTATCATTTAAAGCGTTAAATTTTCATAACTTACAATAACTTCATATCAGAAGAGTTTTAAAATTTCATAGTTCTTAGCCAAATGTCTTATGGGTTATTCAGATATAAACGTAAAATATTTATTAAACGGTTATGAAATTAAAATATATTAATATACCAATTATACAGTATTTACACACACTTGTAGTATGGTACATTTTACAGATGTAAGAACAGTTATAGGAAGGGGTCATAATCGCCAGCAAATAAGGTACAATTTATTAATTTCGATTTCACCACGTCATCTGTGATCAGTCTATCTTACAACTTACCTATCTTTATGTATTCAAGCGTATACAGCTATATAAAAAACAAATAAATATTGTTCATACAATACGAAAAACAGGTAGACAAGTTATTGGGATTCCATGACAATAAAATTTGAAATTTCTTAAATGGCATATAAACTTATAAAATAAATATAACCGGTTTTTCAATTCTATTAAACTCAGGCCAAATCTTTAAATGACGAAACGACAGGTAGACTCTAAAGTAGCGATGTATTAAGAAAAAAGTAAGTTTATCAAAATGCTATTTTAAAAATAGTTATAATGAAAACTAAAAGGTTTTGACCTGATATTCTCACATTTATTGCATGGTGTGGGACATAATGTCATTTGTGTATCGATGAAATCGGGTTTATTATGGCTTTATCACAAAGCTACACTCAATATCACAACTACGGTACTTGTGTCTTCATTTTTATATTACACATTTAGTTAATAAGTTTATTTTACATGGAGAAATCTACTGAAATTTATATATACTACGTATTTTCATAGTATACAATAGAATGATAAATAACGCTAAATACGTGGGTAAACCAAATTTCGTGTAGTTGATAAATTATTAATATAATCTTCTCAGCAACCATAATTTAAGTATGTTCCTTGATGGGTTTACAATTTGTTTACCTTAATACAGATTTGATTAAATAATATGTGAAATATCTACGCATCTCATATACACAATGATTTCTTGGGTCAAGGATAGCCAAAGTTATTCCCATATTTTAATAACTCATTTAAACTTTTCAGTAATCGCGGATAAATATTATTAATCCTTATATATTATGAAATAAAATTTAAATAATATGTACGGATGATATTGTATATTTTTTAAACTTATAAAATATTGAATATATTTCTAAGATTTCCGATGTATTTTATCATGTTAGACATTTATATTAAAAATTTGATAGACCGAGTGTTGTCTATAGTTTTGTGAATGGGTGTTAAAAATATATATCTGTATGGACATTTACTGGCAGGCGAAAATAAATGTGTTACTCTTAATTCGAAATTATTTAGGTTTTAGAGTGTGATTTATCAAGTTTGTGAGTCGTTTACTTTAAAACACGTATTCCGCTTTTTATGCCCAATGATTGAATTAGTTTAAGGAATCATAAAATTTACCAAGTAACAATGAATTACATTGAACAAATGTTTTCTTTAATTCTCAAAATGCATATACCAGTAGTTATTAATTGGATCTAAAATGATGATGTGTCCATGCATCAACCACGTGAAAAATCTCTAGACGAATGCTATTGAAACTTTCCAAATTTATACATTAGATATTATATTAATTTATCACGTCATTCCTCACGACGTGATAAATTAACGCTAAATAACGATAATTACACGATGTCATTTTCGGTTCGCTGAGTATTTTGTAAATTTTTTTTATAACAAGTGTATTTTGGAATTCTACGAAACTATAAGCACTCTGTTCGCAAGATGGCGACACTTATTATATTTTAGTATATGCTTTTTATTTAACAATGTTTTTTATCTATTTATTAGATTAATAGAAATGGCGCTATCATCACGCTGTGTTAGACTCTGGAGCGTCCATATAAGTGTCATCTGAAGGGAAAATGTTTGAAAATCTAGACACGTCTAAGAGCACCTTTTCCGCTTAATTGCTAGTATTAAATAATTTTATTCATCATTTAGTTAGTGAAATTCTTGCTCAACGTACATCATTTCGTCAATATATTGAGCAGGTTATTGTGAAATAAAACCAAAAATTATACAACTCACTATTAAACAATGATAGACGTTACAGAAACGATGCAAACATTGTTAGAAAACAATTTAAAATGTATAAAAATTAATGTCGCCTAATACGATAATGATTCATATCTTGATTTTTTATTGGTAATAATAGAAACAAATAAGAACAAAAACATTGTCAATCGATTTACGTAAGTCGTGATAATAAATAGTTTAAATAATTTTCAAAAATCACAGAAACCTATTTACAACCGATTTTAATTTTAACGCCACTTATATATATATATATATATATATATATATATAAATATATACATATATAAATATGTATATATATATATATATATATATTTATAAACATATATATATATATATATATATATATATATATATATATATACATAATTGCGTTTAAAAAATATATTAACATAATACAAGTGAAATATTGTATAATCAGTACAAAATTAAAACATATTAAAAACTTCTTCAGAATGATATATAATTATGCCCAGTCCTCTTTCCTGTAGCTTCTTTTTCTTATAAGATAATAGATGAAAACACATGATAAGGAAGAGTTGCTGAATATTTGTTGCAAATCTAATACCTATTTTACATTTTAATTACCGCATTTTGAAATAATTAAAAGATAACTCCTATTATAGCAATAAAGCCCTCTCGTTAAAGCAACTTCTCTTATTAAAACTGACAATTTGACAGGAGCAGTTTCTGAATTGGACCTGATAAACTAACTTTTTTATGGACATTTGTGAATCTTTTTCTTTGATTTTACTCATTTCTATCATTTTGTATACCATTATTCTTTTAATTAATTTCAATTTATAGCGCCTTCAACTAACGTTTACAAAACTAAACACTCAATATAGAATTGTGTGAGGATGGGACTGTTATGATACAAGTCTGCTTAGAATGACAATGAACATTTATTAATAAGTCATGATTTGTGTCTGCTTTTCGGCATTCGAAATTAATAAGAAAAATAAAATGTAAACCTTAAAATTTGAAAGAAGATTTTGAATTTTTTGTGTTGGGCAATGATCGAAAATGATATATTGAAATCACAAAAATTCTAATGTCAAGATCTCTGAAACACGTATATTTCTGCAAAATTCACCTCAAAATAATGGGAAACGACGTTAATTAGTATAGCTATAAACCTCATTAACTTTAAATAATTTTTGAAAATTTTTATCACTTATTACCTGTACGGCCGCAGACACGTAACTTAAATCCAAAGTGCAAGGGAAATAATTGATTCTAATTGCCCAAAACCTAATAGTGGAAGTAACAGTTTAAATGTCTTTGGTCTGTTTAAGAGAAAAGGTTTGTGATAATTGTCTAAAATACGTCATTTTTACGTTTCCTCCGTCTGTCAAAATTAACAATTTCCAATTATTTTTTTTAATTAGGAACAATATATGAATAAGTTTCAAATTATTTAACAAAATCAACTACATATTGCCATTTATACAGTGGAAACACAACAACTGACTAAAAGCGAAATGGAAGTTTGTCGATTTATATATGTTGGCGTTATGTTTAAGGCATATTTTATATTATACATGACTTTTAATCTGGAACTGAGGTTCTATTCTTATTTTTTTTTAATTTTAGGAGCTATTTACAAACCACCTTTTTCCTTATACATAATTTTTTGTAAATCACCTGAAAGTAACTTGAAATAATACTGGAAAGACATAAAATTTACGAACGACAAAATCATGATTTTATAATTAAAGAAAAACAAATAAACTGACTTAAAATTGGTTCAGTGGTCCCCATTAAAGTATCTTTTAAATAATTTTAGTCACTCTATAGACTTAGAAAATACAAATTATTTTGAAAGAAAATTTGATTTCACAGAATAAATGTGTGATTTTTATATCGAAATCTGCTCTAAAACGGCATTTATGTAAAATGCAACTAAATCTAAGATCAGTAATACGTACAAAAATATTTTTAACTGGAAATATTAACTTCATCTGAAATCATAATAAAGGTACTTTAATATAAACTGCATTCATGCTTTTCTAGTCTACTAACATTTCAATAATATTAAAAAAATATCAATTTATCTAATTTGTTTAAGCAATCTCTAATCGACTATTTTTTCTACACTTAATATAATGTTATGTTTTGAATGTACCTACTGCCTAATTGCCACTGATTAACGATATTACGACGGAGCTCTTTCACAAAAAAAAATTGTGTTGAAATTGTCAAATGAATTACGATAATTTCTATACGAAATCGAAAGGAGTTAAAGCCTAAATTTGCAAATATATTTTCCAAAGAATTCTTTCCGAATGCGTAAGCATAACAGTACATTGCAATAAATACCGAAAATATATTCAACCGAAAAAAGACATACTTTTATCAATTTAAAAGTTAACGTCGCAAAAAGAACGGTTTGGTGAAGTACTAAACTTAACAAAACGAAGAACTGTCTAAGCTAACCACTAATTCTAATTGTCATATATGGTTTTTTTAAATGTGTACCAGTTATTTGTTTTTAATGTGCTTGGTTTAAAATTTTTTCAAATAAGGGTAAACGAAATTTATATTATTTCAGAATACAAAAAAAACTAGATAAAAGTAACTATTCTTGACCCGAAAACTTAAATAAGACTAATGCTAAAAGTCAAGTATTGAATTTAACTTTTCATTTTCCACTTTTCATTCGATATTCAAACAGAAGATGCCTGAGTATATACTTATAATTAGAAAATAATTGTAATTAGAAAATTAGCTTTATTTAAATGACTATAAGCCTTCACTACAACTTTTTAAGTTTTCATGAGCTTTTGAAATTAATTTTACTGTTTGAATTTCATTTTTTCAAATATTCAATAATATGTATCTATTCGAATTTATTTGAATGTTATGAGTCTTGAAGTTATTTTCAGATATCTTCGTTGATCTCTTTACACACAATATATTAAATTATGCATAATATTTATTTATTGATGGTTAGTTACATAATTGGCGTAAACTCAGTTTTTAAGTATAAAATAATAATTAAATTCGTTAAGGCGGAGGGCCAATTTAATAATAAAATAATACACGTTTTTTTATTTTAATTATTTAAATGTTACATTATTATCAAATGAAACTTTATTAATTTGGCAACGAGTTATTAATTTTGAAACAGCTTAGTATTAAATGGTTAAATGCGAAAAGAGAACAGACTTGTCATAAATTATGTTCGCACATTGGTGTCAAATATAACAAAATTTTAAAGCCCCCACAGTATCATTTGCGACCAACATCGTAATAGTTTTTTTTGGTCATAAAAATCATTTAACACATGCATTGTAATTTTTTTATCATGTACCATAGATGTATCGCACGCGCCATCAAATTTAATAGAATGAGTTTTTATTGCATAATTTCTTGTATCACGTTGTTATATGCTTTACACTAAATTAAAAATTCTTGCTTTATATTTTCCCGATAAGACAGACTGAAGAAATTTTAATTAAACCAATCTTCGCCTGTATGATTTATTTTTTATCGTTTATGATAATTTAACGGCAAGTTCCATCTACTTACTGTAAAATTTCTTTCATTTAAGGTTTTACAGCGACTTGGTGAAAACTTGTTTTTTAGCAAAAGAATTGTAAAAGACCGGTTACTCTTAAAAAGGAAATATGCATTGCGATTTGAGTTGTTTTGGACTACAACAAAACTAAAACTGTGAGTACTGCGAAGGATAATGCAATCTATTTCGAGGAATACATATATAGTTATTTTTGACGCACTTTTTACAGATTACGGAATATGTGATTTCTTTTTTCTTTTTTTTCATGACTTCTATAAACGTAATCTGTCTTCTAAAAGCTTGAAGACATTACTTAAAGGTTGACGAGATCATTTAAACCATTAGATTTAGGTACTTTTCGTTGTTTTAATTTTTTCAGTTTCGTACTCGAGGTATATTAAGCTAAGATAAATGGTGAATAGTAAATTTTTGTACACAAAATATATGTTTTTATTTCACTCACTTTCAGGAAAAAGTATTTTAGTTATTTTCTGAGTACTTTTTCATCGTGCATTAGGTATCCCGAAGGCATAAAATATTTTATTCATTTGCAACGAAGTGTTCTTGTGACCTTTAAAGTGAACGAATATTTCGTATGGTAGGTTTCTCTACACAGATATACATTAAGTTAAAATTCAAAGCTGGTTTTACTCATGACACAATGCTAAAAATATGTAGGTATCTGCTTATAATACTGGTTAGAATATGTGTTATTAATTTATATTAGAATTTTTTAAGATATCACGAATGTTACTATACAACTTGAGTGATATTACTTAATTCATGCTGTAATTTCTACATCGTAAGGACCTAGGAACCGAATAACCATTGTCTGCTTTTGTTAACCTTTTATCGTTTTTAATTCCTCTTTTCAATAACCACATAGTTATACTATGTGGTATATAATATGCAAATATATTGTACAAAATTATGAATTTGTGTCATATTATGAAAAAGCAAAGAATATATTTTACTTCTGTCAATAGTAACCGCAAAAATACTACGAGGATATCAGTTGTATTGTCATACTATCTTTTCTCAAAACAAAAGTTCAGTCTACTAAATTTATTTTTATTCCATCATATATCTTCTCCGGTAACAAACCTGGTATTCTTATTCTCCGAAAATTAATTTTTGCTTCAAACACAGCCTAAATGTTCTATACGACATTCTTTCTCTGGAATAAGAATTAATAATCAATTTAATAAACTAATGGCTATAAATTATAATTTACAACTGCATGAAATATGAGTTATTGTAAACAAAATAAGAAATAAAATATTACAAATTATAAAATATTTATATAGGTTTGGATATTTTATGACATATTTATTGCACGGTTTTTACATGTGCCGAAACTACCTACAGTGCCTCAGCGGATTAATAATTTTCAGTTAAGACTTTTCAGAATTAATCAGATACCAATTTTTTATGTAATATTTTCTAAATACCCATACTATTAGATATGAGTCAATTACATACTATTAGATACGAGTCCATACATACTATTAGATATGAGTCAATTAATTTAAAAAAAACATACTCTGAATGCATTTTATGAGTTTTTTAATATGATATATTTCAGCCCAACTGATTTTATAAAAGCATGCTTAATTAATTTTATAAATTACATTTAATTTACATATTCCACGAATATTTCAATAATATATCGAAACGTTAGCAACATTTTTAAATTTAGGTAAATTAATTACAATAACTATAATATATACAATTTGTTTAGTTAGTTACTATTTTAAAAATAATAGAAATATGTATAAATTTATAAACTTTCAATTTTAAATATATTTGAAATATGTGAGTGTTTAAAAAATATATGTTTAAAGATTTTACAATAAGTACTGAAAAAGACAGATTATATTAAGTTTTGAAACATTATATAACACAGGGTTTATGAAGTAAACTCAGTCCAGCGAAACACATAAGCACACAAATCCTTGTCAATCTTTTCTATTTTCAAATTAAATTGTTTTATAATTTCTGTATTTAAAACCTTCGAGAATAGAATATAAGGTTTTGCAAACCGAACGTATTTTCTTTACTACTTATGATGAGTAATATAAAAAGAAAATAATATTTAGCATGTTAACCTCAAATTTCTCAAATTAGAATATAACAGTTCTAAAGTGTCACTAATAAAGAAACTTACAATGCTTTTGTCAAATTAGACGAAGGAGTTTCTTTCATATTTATACCTTATCTATGTGAATTATTATCTCATTTTAATGAAGTAAGTCATCCGTATAAATTCGACTAATTTCCTTGAAAATGCATTCAGGTTTACTTTCAAATTACTTCGAAACCTACTCAAGTATTTTCTCACCACATTATAATTTTATAGTATTTAGAGAGTCCTTTTAATTAGGCTTCGTGAAAATTAAATACTCTAGGAGAAATTAAAAATAAATGAAAATAAATGAAAATTTAAAATAAAAAGGTGAGGATTTCCGACCGCTACAGTTAAAATAGTTTTTTTTTAAATTCGATAAAGCGTGTCGCCATTATAGTAATATACTATATCATCGAAAATTCCCTTTAAATAATGACCTTTATTTAAAATTAATGTGTACACCCATTCATAGAGGAAAACGAATAAAACAAATTTATTAAATTGTTTGTTTAAGGAGTTAGTGACGACACAATTCCATCGCGTTCACCCGAATCTCCTTGGACCTACTGTGTGCCTAAATTTCCTTAATTTGCAAATATAAAATGTTAAAAATTATTTTGCATTTTAAATGCAAATTTCTTGATTTTCTCACATTTTTAATACATGTAGTTTATATACGTACTGAGAAAAATATTAAGACTCATTTTGTAGAATATTTTTGTAATATTTTTTCGCAAAGTATAGGAAAATAATACAAAGCATTTTCATTTTTTAAATTCTTTTCAGTGATGCCCGGCTCGTTGGAATCTGTGAAAGAAAAAAATCACTTTTCCAGTTCAACATATGGGAAGGTACGTTAAAAAAATAATAAAAATCCTACCTTTAAAATTGAGTTACTAACTGAAAGAAGATTATAACGCTGTAACATGCGTAAGACATAAGAACAGACGAATAAGATAAAAATAATGAAATGTATAAATATAAGAAAAATATGTGAAAAACAACTTTTCTTCAAACTTGATTTCACATATTAATTAAAGAATCGTTTAAATATTCTTTGTTTTGCAAAAATATTGACTTATATAACATTATATATTAAACTGTTTTCAGTGTTATGCGTTATTACTATTCTAAAGTTTAATAATTCGTCTTCTAACAAAAAAAATGGTTTCCAAACATGGTTTATATCGACACTCGACTATAAACATATATTATAATCTTACATATATTTGTCATGTTCCGTCGTTTTATTTAATGATTGATTTCAATCGTTATTTGAAGCATGGAAGAAAATATTACTCTTTACGAAATATAAACTAGAATTTATACTAAATATTAATTTTTCTTAAACAACAAATTACCATTTTCAAATAGTATTAGAACATATGATATTATTCGATTGAATATATTCACAACATATCTTTTCCGATACATACATATATTGCTGGCTGTAATTTTAAATTGTTTTAATTGTATTTGTTCCATAAGAGAGTAAATAATTTTTCTTAGATCCAAGGTTTAACATATATTTTAAGATCTGTTATAAATAAATCTTCTCACTTAATAAAATGGTAACGAAGCCGTGTTTATGCGCGCATTACTAAAAATATATTGAAAGGATGTTAATGGAACAATGTTTAAAATAAAAATTTGCAGTCAATTGACCTATTACGACATAAATATTTAACACCGACGTCAGCTTCTTTCTTAAACTATCATTGTTTTTAGGACTCCATACAGACTGAAAAGCATCCTATTGTAGTGGCAACGTTGCCTGTCCGTTCGTCCGTTCGACTCTCCATTTCTTAGAGGCTTCTTGCTTCTAAACAAAATAAGACAGAAATTTAATAATCAAAACTAATATATAACTACTTGACCCAAAAGTAAAAATATTATTTGAAATTATTTTTATTTGAAGGGGTCTGTTAATACTTAAAAGAGTGTTTAAAAATATACTTGTGCGTAGGTAGGGGATACTCCATTGAAAATACTCTTTAAGGAACGAAAAAGTATTGTCTTATCATTTAAAAATAACAATTAGGTACACCATCAAAGTCGAGATTTTTAGACCCATTCCTTTGCCAGGCTTGTTTCAAAAATCACAAGCACAAATAGAACTCGCACTACGTACACATTGAATTTAATGGTATGTGGTATTTCTATTAAACTACTAATATATTTTTGTTTCTCGGACCATAGCTGTATTGCTTATTGATCTTTCAAGGACACATATTACAAAAAATGTATCCTTCCACATTGAATTAGAAGTCACTGATTTTTTCATCTTTCCTTTTAAGTAAGACTATGGAAAAAAAAAGAAAAAATAGGCTTTAAAAGGCCGTAACTTTTTATTGCATGAACCAAACTTCAAATTTTTAGACTAAAAATAAGGCTATGCGATATCAACTGATACCTCAACTTAATACCTCAAGCCGTTTCTTAGTGAAAGAGGTTTGACGGACGGACATTTTTTTCACTTGGATAGACATAACTTTAAAAATATGTGTATTTATAAGATATTCATGATATGTTTATTCCGGTAGAGGACATATTTGGTGGTATACTTTCATAATAATTTTTTTAATTGCGAATCTAGTTATATTTAGTGGATTAATTTAATTCTCTCTTAAAATTTTTATTACTAATAGAAATTAGTAACACCAGTGTTTTGTGAAAACATAAAGCAGTATTAAATCATCGTGTTCGTTCGCGAATTAATGTAGAGTTTTTCAATTTCTTGTGTAAATTACGTTTAGTTAGCTTTGCGGAAATTTCATGAGTGCTTAATCTGCGGAAGATGTTCCTAAGTCATTGAGAAGGTGGCCATAACTGGATAGTGAGCACTTGCCAATGGGTCTTTTCTGCAGAATGGCAGCTAATAGCGGTGATGTTGAGAGCGGACGCAGGGCCATGAGTTCGAGAGACATACGTGTTTTCTCCAGTGTGGAGCACCATCAGGTTCAGATCATCGGTAAGGGCCTCAATTTGTTCACCCTTTGAATCAACTTATTGCTGCCCCATGATGTGTTTTTGGCGTTGAGGTCTCCCAGGATGATTTCGCTGTTAGCTATTGTAGCAGCAAGACTCTGCAGTAAATTGGTATTAATAGGAGAACTGTGGGAGTGGTATGCGTTCACCAAAGTAATAGTGTGGTTTGGGAGAAGGATACTTAATGCTTGGGCCTCAGTACCGCTATCTAGGGAGGTGTTAATGGCTGGAAATAATTCAGAGTATTTCACTTCAGGGGTTTTAACCAGGACAGCTAATCCTAAACTGTCTTGTCTGTCGTTTCTGAATGTAGTATACATTTTATGTTTAGTTCCAGTCATGGGTTAAGTTTCATTTCTTTTAAGCAGGTAACATGGATATTATTTGCATGCATTATATCCGCGAGTTCGTCCATCTTTTTCCAGGTGCCGTTTATGTTGAGTTGAAGGATATTCACTGTCCTCGTAATATATTTGTCAACGTGACGCGGTAGCATGACTAGATTTTTGAAATATTGCACTATGGAAGAAGTTGCCAAAGTCTAAAGGTTGGACTACTGCCTGTTGATCCGCGAGAGGTACTTTATTTCACTCTTACCACCCAAAGTAGGACACTATGAAGGCATTCTTCTATTCGCCACCTTGGGGAGGAGTAACACTAGTACAAACAATATCCATTAGACTCTATCTAGGTATTTATAACTAACCGTAATTTAAATTAATTCTTAGGTGTATCCCAGAAAAAGAATGGTTGAACATCTAAAAATTAGTCACACGGCATCACTTTTTCTGTGCAAAACGTGAACAGAATTGCTAGTGGTATAGTGATTTTGAGAAAAGTTTGAGATGAAGGACACGGTAGGCTGGTTTACGAGTTAGCTAATTAAAATTCTAGAGCTCCTAGAGAAGCAGAGTTATTTAACTCTTAACGACAGACGAAAACATTTTGTACGCCGATCATTTGTGATTTAATAACATAAGTAACTGAAAATCTCCCGCGTCCCTGAATATTCTGACAAAGTCATGGAAATCAAGCTCACTAACTTTTGATGAATTATTATCTAAGTTTTCGCGTGAATGAAGTATTATTTTTTTTCATTTATAATTTTTGCATTCTGTTTATATTTTTTGTATTATTATTTTAATTAGCTTTAGCCCATGGCTTTGCCTGCGTCGGTTTTTAGTTGAAGGGCGGAATTTTTTCTTTATTTGATAATATCGCAACACGATATTCTTTATTAATTAGATACACAGTCTAGGTTTATTGATTAGACCAATTACACATTATAAGAATTAGAAATATATTTAATGCGCACATTGCACTAACGATATCAATATATCGTAACAATCGTTTTAAATTTTCCATTCATGAAGCGTACGTTAAAAAAATTTCATAAAGCTCATTTTATGTAATTGAGTAACAAACACTTTTGTAACGTTAATGGGATTATAGTTTCTGCAAATAATTTATATATTAATGGAATATAAATTTTAGTGCGGAAAAAAGCTCATTTTAGTTACGTTGCAGTTATCATCATGGGTATATATTTAGTACTTTTGGAATAACAAATTATAATACGATCTAAAGATAACAGCAAAACTTCTGTAGTAGGTGTAAGTACAAAATAAAATTTTCGAAATTCCTCTTATCTATTAAAAGCAAAATTACGCTAATAGAATAGAATTTAAATTCATTTACTTAAACCAATTTTATTTTGTGTCTTTTAAATAAAGTTTATTGTAAATAACACGTTTAATAGAGAAATATTATTTAAATAAATAATTGTGACAGTGAAGTAAAGAGTGGAATTTGTTGCAGGTCTGGGGCAACTTTTATTACGGAGAGAATTGTAAGGTTCAAGTTGAAATGGATTGAGTACTTAATAACACTAGATAAGGAAAAATAAACAAGATATTTTACTTGTTCTCGACACCAAGAGAAAATAGGAGAATTGTGGGACCAGCCATAAAAAGTGTCGACGATGTTAACAGCAAGTGAAAAATGAACGAGAAAGATTGCAAAACGAGAATCACGGAAAAAACTGAGCTAAGTCTATTTCCAACACTGAATGAATGAAGGCTGAAGAGAAAACAGACATTTACTATCGTTTTCTCGCATATACCCTATTGCCGCAGAAGTTCCGATTTGATTAACTGCGTTCAACAGTTCCTTTATTACATGGTATACAAAACATAACAAAGAGATTTTTCGTTTCATAGCCGACTCAAATCAATAGTGAAACTTCTACTAGATTTAAAAAAATTTTCTTTGATTATATTTAAGGATTAAAAACTGTTAGGCAGAAATTTTGACTGCTTTCATCAAGAATGGAACTTGGACTTTCTTAATTATGAATATACAAAGATTCGAATAATACAATACGTTGAAAGTGAATTAAATTGTCAATAAAAATTAAGCAACAGTTTTATACAAACGTCGAATCATTTTAAAAGCAAGTAAATTTTCCATATAAATAGTTTGGAAATTAAATCTGGAAATTAATATAAAATACCATATAACGATGATTAACATCTAGACCTAATAACCACTGGACGCGCTACACTTGAGCAACACCGCTACACGTAAGCAAGTAAAATCCGATATGTGCACTATTTTCGAAAAATCGAATATGTAGTTGTATGTAGGTTACGTCGCGAATGCATTGTATTATATAACGTCAAATTGTGCAATTAATTGGTGCAGAAACCATAGTGGGACATCAAATTTAGAAAAAGATGCCATAACACTTAAATTGTTAGGCTATAACATTTACGTTATATCGTTTATTTCAAAGTTATTAATTATTTATATATTATTTGCAATATAAATTGACATTTATTTTTTGCGATATTATTAAGGGGTGTAAACTAAGCGCCGATTTTTATCGAAAAAATTATAATACGTTCACATTTATATACCTGTATACATAACAGAATATTTACATTTCACATTATCCCGGTTACACGTATTTTCAGTTATATATTTTAGATATTCATATTCAAGTACTGAGGCACTAGAATGTACGAATAATAGAATTATGTTCTAATGGACTAGGAAATGATTTAAATTTTTAATGTATTTTCCTAGAACAATTTATACTTTAATTTTTTATATTTATTCAACACAAATTTGTTTCCCTTTCAGCCCATATTTTCGTTATCCATTAGGTCATATTCTTTACTTAAATTATACTTATACTTGTATGATTTGATTGCCTGTACGTGGGACAAATGTTATTGTTATCAACCCTGCAAAATTAGTCCATAGAGAATTTTAAACCTGTGCATGGCGTTAGCTAATCAAATCTTTTCCCCTCAAATTTTGACACATTTAATTTTATAGTGAATTTGTTTAATTACACATCCAGTTTTAATTGGACCCATGATTACTATTCTCGATGATCAGTAAGTATCATGGTTATTTAGATTTCACAGGTAGTAATTCTATTATAAAAATATAATACACGTGACTAACTGTGAATAAATTGTGAATGCAAGATCGACACAAGCTTTCATATAACTACATATAACTCGAGGAATATTAAATCACCTGACTATAAAGAAAAAACTTGAAAGAAAGTGAAACAAGTAATTTGTACTGACCACTAGTCAAACTTTTAATTGGTTACTAGTATAAATAACTTACCCGTTACTACGGAATGAGACAAGTAAGATAAAAATCTTCAAATCAACTTTTCCATCTGTGTACTGAAAAATACTTCAGTATTCGTAAAATTGATAACAGCAAACTATGACAACCACATTTTTTAACGCGTACTATCAAGAGGATAAACAATACATTCCTCGATATGTATTTCCTCTACCAATTCTGCATATTTATTATATATTTCGAAATATATGACAGGATATCATTAATATTACTGGTGGAAAGTTAATTTACCATACAGTGAAATATATATACTATAATTATTTTTAATGGGAAATTGTTGGGCTAAGATATAAATTATAATTTTTCTACTTTTGTAGACAGCTCTCAACTGACATTTTTTAATTTTTACCTAGTTTTTAATATTGAATATATTTGGCGTTAATTTTGTAGAAATTCATTATTCGAGTTCATAATTTTATCACATGGTCGAAGCTTAATTATTAATAACTTATTTCAAATATCTATAACTCTCAAAAGTATTTAACAGAAGTTAAAAAATCCCGATTAATTTCAAATATAGTCGCAATATATATATATATATATATATATATATATATATATATATATATATATATATATATATTTATAAGTTAAAAAATTTAAAAAAATATCAAACATCCACGCAGGTACTTAAGAAAATGTTTAATAATAAAATTAATCTGGATAAGATTTTACAAAAATATGACAAAGCCCGTAGAATGTTTTAATATTACATCTTTATTCGTTTCTTCTTGAGATATTCTGATTTTTTCGCTATTTTTATTTATATATATTTAAATTATTTTTTAAATTTAATCAAAATTAAACCCCATAAACATGATATAATCTATGGTAAATTCTCTTAATAAAACAAAGAAGAAAACCTAAATAAATTCTAGAAAAAAGCAATGTATTTTGGTAAGTTTTCTTAATCTATTCACTCACCCTCAGTATAATAATATGAGAAAGAAAATTATTTCAAATAAAGTAGGTTGCCTCCAATGCGTTGAGCATTGGTAGCAGAAATCTGCACAAAGTGACATACTTTACTTAAAAAGAAAACTAAATATTTACACCGTTTATAAACGCATTTCCCTCTATTTAAATTAAAACGTCAAATATCCCAAAAGGAGCTCTGCAAAAGTAAGGATACGTTGAAAAATTGGGTAGCAAAAATCACTTGTTACGAAAAATAATGTCTCCAACGGAGTAGGTGTCCCCGAAGTCGCGCAGCTCCACGAACTCCTATGGATATTTATTTATATTGCGTCTCCAGTGTCTTGTTATCTTGCTTCGCTAAGGTTAGTTTGCTGTTTAGATTTCTGTAAGCCCCTCAAAGGTGCGCACAGTTTTTCCAGCGAATTATATGAATATCCATTAATTTATGTTATCCCCGAGTGGTTTTTACCTTCCCTTTTTTCCCTACTTTACCTCGTAAACGAGCGTAACAAAGATTTATTACTGTTTAAGGATAAAGTTGGTCAGCACATCTGGGCTAACTGAGTTTAATACTGTGTACGATACTCTTTGTCAAATAATCATTGGTTGGTCAGCAATAAAACAATTTTATAGGAATTATTTATTTTTGAGTGCTTTAAAATATATTATTTCCGAGTAGAACTCACACCACGGGGATTTCGTGCAAACATAGTTACTTATGAAATTTTAAACGTTTGAGGGTACATTTTATTTATTTCAACTTTTTGGTAAAAAATTAGTATTATTATTGACCATGTAGATTTATTGCTCATTACATCTTTCACACCGACAAAAATATGAATTTTTTTAAATCTGTGTAATATAAAATCATCCGCATAACGTTCTAATAAAAATGTTGGCAATATTAATGTATAAATTTTTACATCAGACCTTTATTAAAAAATTGCTACAGTTATTAAAATATAACTATTTAAGCTATATACATATATATATGTATATATATATGTATGTATATATATATATATATACATATATATATATATATATATATATTTATATATATATATATATATATATATATATATATATTTATATATATATATATATATATTTTCTTTTTTTTTAAACGGGTGTGTGTCGCAGGAGGCATTTATAACTCACCTTTTATTTTTTAAATTTAATCACTAAAAACGTAACCAAGGTTACGTTTTAGTGAAAAAAAAAATTAAAAATATAATGAACATAACATAAAAAATTAATTTCGTACACGTATTTTAAAAAATGTAGGTGTTAATACTTACAACAACGAAAGTATTCAACCAAACCGGTCCACAATTGGATTTATCTATCAAGTGTCGGTTCTCAAATGTCATATCTCGACTGATATGTTTACATGGCGTTTGTGGTGTATTTCCCTCATTTATCTTCTAAGTTAGTCATTTTTCCCGATTAAAATATGAAATTTGTACAAAAGGTTAAAAACAGTAAGTAGTTAAAATTTCCCAAAATTCAAGAAATTCTGACTCCATTGTTGCCTAGTTAATATTGAAAAATGTATACAGTTTGTTTCGTTTTAATTTAAAAAAATTCTTTTTGAAGTGAAATTTCTTTGGCATCGATTCGATAATCGATAAGTAGACGAGAATTGAGAGATAAATTTTGAAGGTCGCATAAAGCTTAAGTACATTTCATTACATGAGAGTGGAGAAAGATATTACGTAGAGAGAAAGAGAGCTATATATACAAGTGGAGAAAAAGAAAGCGACATATACACAATGATACGATACGATAGTATTCAAGTTTTCTTACAAAAAATTATTATAATTTATGAATATACACTTACTATGTTCTCTCTCTGCGGTTTTACCCGTACTATATTCTTACAAATCGAGGTTTAAATTTCCAAAGAATTTTCACTTCTATCACGTGTACTGAGTTGCACGCGATTAATTTTTTTATTCAAAGTGCGATTGAGAGTAGATATTTACTTCACTCTTCCCAGAAAACAAATATTTGGGAATCCGTAGTAAACCAAATAATAAAATATCATTAATTCCGCCCATCCGTCGTAATGTCCCAGTTTCTACATCTTGTAAAGTTCTTCACACAGGGACTTCAATTAATATTAAAAAAACTTTATCACTGCTTTTGTTACTTTTATTTTATGACTGAAATTGTTACACTTGTTACAAACATAAATATAAAAAAAATATCCAGGCATGAACGAGAAAGAAATTAGTATTTATTTCACACATTCCATAGAAAAATTTGGTTGGAAAAGTTATTTAAAATCGGAATTTCATATACCATTTTTTATTTTAAACTCCTTTTGCAAATTATTTTGCTTAAAAATGACGCTCCGTCAATCTTTAAACTGTCGATTTAAAAAATTTTAATAAATTTCTGATACTATAATTTTTATACTAAATTTCTGATACTTATATCAACAACCTCATAAAATATGGACCATTAAGAAATCCTATTTTATGTGTGTTAATACCTGAACCTAACAATCTGTTTTGGTTTGGAAGGCTGTATAAAATTTGGAAGGCTGTATACAATTTGGAAGGCTGTATACAATTTCTTTTGATGCATTATAAAAAAAGGAAATATCGTAAAACTTAACTATCTGTTGTCATAGGAAGTTGAATAATTATTCATCTGAATGGTTTCAATCTAACTGATAATAGTTATACCTCCATTTGTGGCAATTTCTGTTTGCATTTCGTTAAAAGATATTTTCACACAATAATTTGCCCCACCTTTTTATTATTTGTAAATTAATTAAATGTGTTCTTAAAAATAGAATACCACGTTTGAAGAAACTACCCTGAAAGTGAGCGTTACGAATTTATTTATTTTTCGGTTCCCTTACTTGGAAAAGCCAAAACGAACCCTTTGTAAAATTACTTAGGTGTTCATCAATTTACCGATCGGCGCCGTTTTTCTTAGAAGTGGTTTAACTTGAAAACTTGAAATTTCGCATAGTGAAAAATGTATTAAGCGTCATATGTTTCAATAGTTAACAATAAAAAATATTGATGTAGAATAATTTTTTCTAAGGGTCAAATAAAGTTATATATATACATATATATATATATATATATATATATATATATATATATATATATATATATCATTCACAACACATCTAGCTCAAATCTATCAACATGTACATCAACATGCCATTTCATACGAAAACTAAAGATTTCATAGTTTGTACCTACGCCTGAGCAATATAATTTAAATACAACTCTATGGAAAAAAAATTAAATTACATTTAAAGAAAAATCTTCACTCTGCCAGTCTTAATTTTTTTTTTGGTTACGTACCTCAGAGAGAAAAGGGGAACGTAAGAGATCACTCTTGTGTCTGCGCGTCCATTGGCCACAGCCCTTTTTTTCTTAGAAACCGCTTTACGTAAGAACTTGTATTTTGACATTGTGGAAAACATATTAAACCGCACATATAACAGTAGTTTACAATTCAAACATATCAATTTGAAAATGTTAGGGAGCGCAAATTAAGTACTCAAATTGTTTGAAATTCCATGTATAATTCGGGATGTTGTTTGAAAGGGCTGATTATAAGGGTATTAAAATATTTTTTCTATAATTTTAGATACTATGACTTCAGATATGTACGAAAAAGTGTACAAAAAATACCCTCTTATTTCCGAATCTATGAAATTGTTTGGGTTTTGAGTGCACAAGCAAAGGTAAAGGAAGACTATGGCCATAATACACGTCACAATTTTTTAAATTTTCTATATATGTTTACGCCTGTAAAATATATAGCAGGAATTTAAATTACCTATGATGCAGAAACTTGAAAGTCGCCACAATAATATATCTCATTAACCAGGACTAATATTGACCAAACTTCAACGGAACAAACACCTTATAATTATAAGTAAGAGCTTTGACATAACTTGCTTTTCTACTTCACGTATTAGATCATTGAAACATCGAACTAGCCTTAGCGATGTGATATAAAGGGACCTACGAGATGAATGTTAAAGACATTTCAAACGTGGATTTTTCCCTAGTTGGTTGTTGTCAGAAGCAAGACTATCAGAAAAGCAAGTTATTATCCTTCATCCCGAAATTTATTTATCCAATGACTTGTCCTAAAAAGGGATATTGGAAATGTTTTCAAAAGTATTTCTTAATGTTAATAACTTCATAGCTTAAGAATATTCTGTATAATACTAATCTTATGCCATATGGGGTAATATTTAAGAAATCAAAATAATACCTTTTTTTTCCATCAAAAATTGGAATAAATTGTTAATTTTTTTACATTAGACGCCCAAGTTACCTTGGTTTTTGTTTATCTTTGGTATTATTTTATTATATATAATATTTTTGCAATATAAATATACACGCAATAATTTATTTTCTATAAAAGATACATTTTTATACGACTATGATCCAGAGTAAGAGTTTACATCCTGAATCTAATCTGGAATAAATATCAAGTACACATAAGTTTTAAGGAATAACATAAACATGCACTTAAATTTAAAACTTGATGAAATTTATATACCCTGCAATAATCGAGGAAGAAACTAACTGTTTTTGGTGCCCTATATTACATTGTTAAGTCCATAGAAAGATACAGGCGGCTCGAAAAACAGGCCCCAAAGCTAGACAATGTTTTAGATTAAATACCAGTGGTAATTTTACGAAAAAGAAACCTTCACTTCATAGTCCAGTTATAATTTAACAGATACCAGCTTGCCATGATTTGAAATTTACAATACTTCATTCAGAAATATAACTTAAAATCGTTCCTTCATTTAGTAAACTTTTATTTAGTTTCGTTACATTAAATTTCAAGGAATGTGGTTTATCTCATTTTCTTTCTAGGTTGCCATAACAATGGGACATCGCATACTTACGTTTGTATATTATTTTAATACATTTACTTTCTTTCATATTTGACGTTCATTCTTTCGGTTAACCTACCTACGTGCGTACAAATCCATGATCGGGGACTTAAAATCAATTGATTATCATATTTAACGTAAACATTAATTTCACAAGTGTGTTTTGAAATTAAAAATAGTTATTACCATTTAAGACTTCATAAGTTTTGGGTATAACGGTCAACAACGGTAAAGTTCTGAGAAGCAAGTTGCAAGTCGTTGCCGCTGTACACGTAAAACTGTCATCGTCTACTGACCTGAAGAAGCAGCTGTGCATATCCAGACCTCAGCAGTAATTATTGGCAAGTTTGCTAATTTGTCATCTTGTTTTTAATTACACAGTATGCAAAAGTTACATAGTTAACTACAGCCAAAACTGATATCCTGTTTAAAACACTGAAACTTTCACTATTCAACTTATACAGTTACATCAATCTATTGTATTGCATTAACTAGTAAAGACTCAAAAAATTGAATAAAAAAGTGACAAAATAGAACACTTTGTGTCAGTGTCAAAGTCGATTTCGTTTTCGATATCGACAACATTTCAAAGTTATAAAAGCAACGAACTTATTTCGATAACGTTGTAACTAGTAATATAATTCATCAGTAGATGGCACAGTATATTTGAGAATAACACAGTGCACACGATTGCTTTGTGTATGCAATTTTAAATATCCATTGTAATTATTTCGCTAAACGCTAACAACTAGAGGCTTGGATAATTATACAACAAACACTGACCAAATACGACAATACCGTACAATTTGTTAAAAAATATGTCTATGAAGAAAGTGTCCACGTCGACAATTATTCTCACACAGTATAATCGAGAAAACACAGTGCACGCGATTGCTCTGTGTATGCAATTTTATACACCCATTATAATTATTTCGCTGAATGATAACTACTAGAGATTCAGAAAAATTAAATACGGGACTGAAGAAAATGTCCACGTCGACAATTATTCTCTTGCTGCACAGCGTCACCTTCTGACAATATTTCAGAGTTTTACAGCCAGCGAACTTATTTCGGTAAGGTTGTAATTTGTAAAATTAAGTCATCGGCAGATCGCACAGTATAATTGAGAAAAACACAGTGCACACGATAACTCTATGTGTACGTTTTTAAATATCCACTATAATTATTTCACTGAACGCTAACTATTAGAGACCCAGATACTTCAACGAACACTGACAAAATACAACACAACCGTGCATTAAAAATACGGCACGGAAGAAAATGTCCACGTCGACAATTATTCTTTTCCTGCACAGCAGCACCTACTGACAACATTTCAAAGTTTTATGGCAAGCGAACTTATTTCGATAACGTCATAATTTGTTACATTAACTCATCGGTAGAGGGCACTTTATTATGGAAAAAAGACAGTGTACGCGATTTTCTTGTGTAAGCAATTTTAAACTTCCATTATAATTATTTTGCTCAAAACTAACTACCTGAGACTCAGATCATGAAACGACAAATACTGACCAAATACAACACTACGGTACAAGTCGTTAAAAGTACGGCACTGAAGAAAGTGTCCACGTCGACATTTATTCTCTTGCTGCACAGCTGCATCTACTGACAAAATTTTGAAATTTTGTAACGGGTGAACTTATTTCGATAATATTTTAATTTGTAACATTAAGTCATCGATAGATCGGACAGTATAAACGAAAAAAACACAGTGCACACGATTGGTCTATGTATGAAATTTTATACATCCATTATAATTATTTTGCTGAATGCTAAATACTAGAGATTCGGATAATTTCATTACGGCACTGAAGAAAGTGTCCACGTCGACAATTATTCTCTTGCTGCACAGCGGCACCTACTGACAACATTTCGAAGTTTTACGGCCATCGAACTTATTTCGATAACGTTGTAATTTGTAACATTAAGTCATCGGTAGATCGGACAGTATAATCGAGAAAGCACAGTACATACGATTGCTCTATGTATGCAATTTTATGCATCCATTATAATTATTTCGCTGAATGCTAATTACTAGAGATTCAGATAATTTAAATATGGCACTGAAGAAAGTATCCACGTCGAACATTATTTTCTTGCTGCACAGCGGCACCTACTGACAACATTTCAAAGTTTTACGGCAGGCCAACTTATTTCGATAATGTTATAACTTGTGGCATTAACTCATCGGTAGATGTCATAATATTATGGAAAAAACAAAGTGTAGACGATTTTCTTGTGTATGCAATTTTAAACTTCCATTATAATTATTTAGCTCAACGCTAACCGCCTGAGACTCAAATCATGAAACAAGAAACACTGACCGAATACAACACTACGGTACAAGTCGTTAAAAGTACGGCACCGCAGAAAGTGTCCACGTCGAAAATTATTCTCTTGCTGCACAGCGGCACCTACTGACAACATTTCGAAGTTTTACGGCCAGCGAACTTATTTCGAAAACGTTGTAATTTCTAACATTAAGTCATCGGTAGATCGGACAGTATAATCGAGAAAGCACAGTGCACACGATTGCTATATGTATGCAATTTTATACATCCATTATAATTATTTCGCTTAATGTTAACTACTAGAGATTCGGGTAATTTAAATACGGCACTGAAGAAAGTGTCCACGTCGACTTTTATTCTCTTGCTGCACAGCGACACCTACTGACAATATTTCAAAGTTTTACTGGAAGCGAAGTTATTTCGATAACGTCATATATTGTAGCATTACCTCATCGGTAGATGGCGTAGTATTATGGAGAAAAACACAGTGTACAAGATTTTCTTGTGTATGCAGTTTTAAACTTCCGTTATAATTATTTTGCTCAACCCTAACTACCTGAGACTCAGATAGTGAAACAACAAATACTGACCAAATACAACACTACGGTACAAGTCGTTAAAAGTACTGCATTGAAGAAAGTGTCCACGTCGACAATTATTCTCTTACTGCACAACGGCACCTACTGACAACATTTCGAAGTTTTACGGCCAAAGAACTTATTTCGATAACGTTATAATTTGTAACATTAAGTCATCGGTAGACCGGACAGTATAAACGAGAAAACACAGTGCGCACGATTGCTCTACGCATGCAATTTTATGCATCCATTATAATTATTTCGCTGAATTCTAATTACTAGAGATTCAGATAATTTAAATACGGAACTGAAGAAAGTGTCCACGATGACAATTATTCTCTTGCTGCACAGCGGCACCTACTTACAACATTTCGAAGTTTTACTGCCAGCGAACTTATTTCTATAACGTTGTAATTTGTAACATGAAGTCATCGGTAGATCGGACAGTATAATCGAGAAAGCACAGTGCACACGATTGCTATATGTGTGCAATTTTTTACATCCATTATAATTATTTTGCTTAATGTATACTACTAGAGATTCAGGTAATTTAAATACGGCACTGAAGAAAGTGTCCACGTCGACTTTTATTCTCTTGCTGCACAGTGACACCTACTGACAACGTTTCGAAGTTTTACGGCCAGCGAACTTATTTCGAAAACGTTGTAATTTCTAACATTAAGTCATCGATAGATCGGACAGTATAATCGAGAAAGCACAGTGCACACGATTGCTATATGTATGCAATTTTATACATCTATTATAATTATTTCGCTTAATATTAACTACTAGAAATTTGGATAATTTACATTTGAAATATTGTCAGTTGCTGCACAGCGGCACCTACTGACAATATTTCAAATTTTTACAAGCAGCGAATTTATTACGATAACGTTCTACTTAGTACCATTAACAAATTAAGTCATCAATAGATCGCACAGTATATTTGAGAAAAACACAGTGCACACGATTGCTCGGTGTGTGCAATTTTATACATCTATTATAATTATTTCGCTGAATGTTAACTACTAGAGATTCAGATAATTTAAATACGGCACTGAAGAAAGTGTCCATGTCAACAATTATTCTCTTGCTGCACAGCGGCACCTACTGACAACATTTCGAAGTTTTACAACCAGCGAACTTATTTCGATAACGTTGTAATTTGTAGCATTAAGTCATCGGTAGATGGCATAGTATTATGGAGAAAATAACAGTATTTGCGATTGTCTTGAGTATGCAATTTTAAACTTCCATTGTAATTATTTCGCTGAACGCTAACTACTTGAGACTCAGATAATGAAACAACAAACACTGGCCAAATACAACACTACCGTACAAGTCGTTAGCAATACGGCACTGAAGAAAATGTCCTCATCGACAATTATTCTCTTGCTGCACAGCAGCCCCTACTGATAACATTTCAGAGTTTTACAACCATTGAATTTATTATCATAACGTTGTAATTTGTAACATTAAGTCATCAGTAGATCGCACAGTATATTTGTGAAAAACACAGTGCATACGATTGCTTTGTGTATGCAATTTTAAATATCCATTATAATTATTTCGCTGAACGCCAACTACTAGAGGCTCAGATAATTAAACAACAAACACTAACCATAAACAACACTACCGTACAAGTTGTTAAAAAATATGTCAATGAAGAAAGTGTCCACGTCGGTAATAATTCTCTTGTTGCACAGCTTTATCCAGCATTGCATCGGCATATTATTGAGGAGCCGCAGGGATTTGTATGGAACCGATCAACTTTAACCAACCTTTTGTTGTAGATAAGAGATAAGAGATATTACTCTTCAAATCTTTAAAGAAAAATAAAAAAAAAAAATCAAGATTGACTCCATCTACACAGATTTAAAAAAAGTTTACGACAAGGTTGATCAATCTCATCTTGCTGAAAAAACGCTCTTTTAATGGTATAAAGGTTAATTTACATCGTTGATTCGTCTCTATCTCGGCAACAGGCGATAAGTAGTAAAAATCAGAGGTTTTAAATCATCGTTTGTTCTCGTGACTTCAGGGGTACCTCAAGGTTGCATATTGGGCCCCTTTTTGTTTATCATGTTCATCATGTTGCTTTAAAAACAGCAAGTTCCTGTGATATGCTGACGACCTAAAGATTTTTTCCAAAATAAGAGATTCTTCTGATCTTTAAAGCTCGCTAAACAAGATATAATTAAGCTACAGTAAGTGTCAATCGATCACTTTTTCTGAAAACAAGACTATCTGTTTTTACACCTGAGACATAGGCGGTCATTCTTTGGTGTCTGTTAATTGCATACGCGATCTTGGCGTGATGTTTGATCAAAACTTTCATTTTGATATTCACGTTAAGCAGATCACCTCGGGAGTTTATGCTTTGCTGGGCTTTGTCTTACGAACTACCAAACCCTTTAAGCAAATGAGAACGTAACGAATCCTCTACACAATTCTTGTGCGATCTTCACTTGAATATGCTGTTGCAATCTGGAATTCATACTATCTTATATACTCTGATATGATCGAAAGAGTGCAAAAACGATTTACACGTACATTGCAATATCGCTTTAATACGCTCAAAATAGACTATCGTAATGAATTGAACTCATTTAAATACCGTACTTTCTACGAAAGGCGCATCCGATTCGAACCAGTTGTACTTTATAATATTTGCTATAGTCATTACGATTGCGCCGATATAGTGAATCAGTTGCAGTTTTGTATGAAAGGGTGAGCGATCTGTAGCTCTACGCTTTTTTATCTTCCTACCGCTCGCACTAATGCTGGTGCTCATGTACCTCTATGCAGGCTTTGTAATTATAGCGATTCAATATTTCATTCTCTGAGCATATTCGCTGACTCATTACTTCAATACAAGCAGTCAATTAAACGGATACTGTACAACCAATAGTCCTTTGAAAGCATTGACACTATATTTTTTTTCTTCTTTTTCAAATCCATATTATTATAAACAGGGTGAATATTACTGTTAATTCTATTACTGATAAATATTATAGTGAATTTTGATTGAAAGGCTGGTTTCAATAATCTCAATCTTTATTGTTTGTTTAGCAATATTAAATGTTTTGTAATTTAATTTAATATATTAAACAATTTCTGAATATCTAATGTATTGTACAAATCTATGAATTGCAACTAATAAGACTGAGGATATATGTGAGTAGAATATTATTTTGATATGGGAATTTTTGAATAGAAATCTAGGTCTAATACTTGAAAAATTCGCTTTTTGTATCTTACTATGACTTGTATTTGTTTTTTCCCCGTAGGTGATAAATCAATAAATAAATAAATTGCGTGCCATACTTATTTCGTGTTTTCTTAGATATATTTCTTTCAAAACGCACCCGTCGCAACATAGCGGTGTTTGAAATGAATTTTCTTTTCAAACATCTCTATCTTATATTAGATGTAAAGATACGAGAAATTATCTAAAAACGTCTTTGTTAAGCTTTATGTATCCATGGATTATATTTCACCTAGGCACATAGGACTCTATTCTCAAATTGCATCAAGCTAATATTATTATGCTGAAAAAAGAAAAGTGCTAGTTAAATACCAGAATTAATATTTGATATCATGCATGATAACTTGAAAACCGATTTTTGTCCTATTTACCAATAGGATTTAAATGTAGATTTTGATGAAAAAATAACAGAAAGCTATGTTTTTTAGTTGACTTTTTATAAATCTACTCTTATAGAATGAACACTCTAACACTATATCTGACTTTGAATATATTTGGTGTTAATTGTAATTGTAGACATTCACTTAATTGTTATTCACAACTAAATGAAACTACGTGATGTAGTATTATTACTACGTTATTTAAATTCTTAATCATGACCTACGTTTCGTCGTATGACAATATCTTCAGATGGCCAATTTGTAAATATTTATCTTTGGAAATTAACCACCTGAAAATATTGTCGTACAACGAAACCTTGGTCGTCGTTAAGAATCTAAATAAAGTAGGAAAAATACTACATCACATAGTTTCATTTACGCTTCTAATAAGTCAAAATTTTTGCTGGTGGCTTCAAAACATTGATTGATAAACAAATATTTACTGCAAATTTGTAACATCAATTATTTTCCTCGTAATGTTATTTATCCATGAATCTCTTCTGTAAATAATATTCTTGCATAAAAAATATTGTATTCAAATATAATTACTGCACTTCAAATGTGTGAAATAAAAATGTTTTGTTAAATATTTTTCCAATGTCACTATGAGCATAATTTTGAATTTCAACCTGAAACATTTTAGTCGCCACTGATACCTAATGTAGAAGTTTTGTCGCTTCCCTTAAGGCCATATTTTATTTATTGTGTCAAAAGTTAAAACTGTTATAACAGTATGAAAATTAACATTTTTAGTTTGAAATCAATTATATTTAATTAATAGTTTCTATATTTTATTCACATATAAATTATTTTTAAAAATCATAAACACACTAATATTACAAGTATGTTCGTTATTCAATCACGCAAAAACGGCTGTACAGGTTCATAAAATTGTCTTTATGTGTAGTTCACGATTGGTTTATTTATTAACTCAAGAAGTGGCCTTTTTAGTGTTACAATATATGAATGAATAGCACAAGGTAAATATTAAATTATGTTGCTTGGCTGGCCCGAATGTTTCGTACTACAATATAAAAAGAGGTTCAACGAGATTATAAAATGCGATATTATAAAATCCCGGCACCTTAATCAAAAACAGCCGGGGTTTTCTTTACGGGGGCGAAGCTGCGGGCTAAAACTAATTAAAAATAACATTACATTAAATTATGAACAAAATGCCCAAAATAAATGAGAAACTAACAACATATTTCATTTACAAGAAAAGTTAGATAATAATTAATTAAAAGGTATTTCGATTTCCGTGGCTTTGCCGCAAGCTTCAGAGACACAGGTGATTTCAGCTGACTTACGTTATTAAATCACAAATGGTTGACATCCAAAATGTTTTCATCTGTCGTTAACAGTTAAGTAACTTTGCTTTTGTGGGCGCTCGATAATTTTAATTAGCTTACTCGTTGTAAGCCAGCTCACCGTGCACTTCGTCGCTAAGTTTGTTATCATTACATGACTAGCCACTCTGCCCAGGCTTCGTGCAGCCAAAGTTGTACTACGCTACATATTTCTATATTTTGAAACTTTCTCCTTCAGGTATGTAACCAGGATTTAATTTAAACTAACTAACTTTTACTAAGTTTTAATATCAATAATTGATAGATATTGACGAAGCCTGACTTGCTAATAGAACCATTTATTATAAACTAAATTAATACCGTCATCTAGGGGAGGCAATAAACCAGTGAAGCACGACTTGGACTAGCACTAATAGGGTACCTACATTTAAGGGTACAAATATTTCTGTAATATTCAAATATTTTCGAATATTAATGTTGTGTTTGTAAGGATATTTTTAAATTGAGTCTTTAAAATATCGTATTGGAAGATCGGGTTTAAATATAAATGAGTTAAAATCAGAATTATTTTAACTTTATATTAGGATGGAGTTGAAAAAAAATAATTTTCCTCTTACGATCTGACCATTTTTAAACTAGAATTACGGGTAAAGTGAGACTAGGCACTTGCATGTTGTAAATAATATATAATAAAGAAGCTTTCGATTTTTTATATCATATTTCACGTAAGAAATATACCACCAAGAGAATTACATACCACTTTTTATATGATAAAAAAATGTAGCTTTCCATTTTCGTTGTTTTCTTAGCTCACTTAGAGATGAAACCTAAAGACAGTTGTGTTTTCATAAAATTAAATTTAAAAATGAAACATACGTTATATTTAAAGAATATGTTTACCGTATACATTTAAACAACATCTTTACCGACTTAGTAAAAAGTAAAATTTAAAACTGTAGTTCAAAACATCTGCTCCTGCAACAATTAGTTATTTGTATATTACGTTTATTATCTATGAACGGCATTAAAAGAGAAAATATAAACGATAAAGCCAAAGATAAAAGTATTCAGGATTTACAAAATATCCTCTTAAATCGCACGTTAATCGGTAGATTTTTTGTAATTTGAAATTGCTTTGTTATTTGGTCCCATATTTATATCATAATACCACTTACAAAAAATTACAATAACAAATGTGTCGTAGTTTGCCGTAAAATTCTCTCAATTTTTTGTAATTATTAGATCATTATCTTGTAAACTAAAGCAAAACCTGTAGACACAACTTTAAATACTTACAAAAAAAATCAATTATTTTCTTTAAAATTTCGTTTACTTTGGAATAAACATAATAAATGCCATCTTAAGTAGAACGTTTACAAATTTGCCACAAAATGAATTATATGAAAACTTTGCAATCAACATATTTGTTCGTATATTTTATATATTGTTATAATTTCCTTCTACATTAAATTTTCAAGTGATATTTTACTTTTGTTCTGCAGGAATGTAACCTAAAATATTACATAATTTGTAAATATGTTAATAACATCGACAGTTTCCCTAGTTAAATTTTCGTATATTGACATTCCCAATATTCCTCAACATAGTATATTTATATATAAATATATATATATATATATGTATATATATATATATATATATATATATATATATATATATGTATATATATATATATATATATATATATATATATATATATATATGTATATATATATATATTATATATACATTGTTCCTGGTCAACTTGTTACTTTCTTCAATGCTCATAAGTCTCTAAATCCACTTCAATCTGGCTTTAAAGCTGGCCACAGTACCTCAACTGCACTTGTTAAGGTTACTGATGATATAGGCTTGGCTATGGATAATACACAAGTCACTCTCCTTATGCTTCTTGATTTCAGCAGTGCGTTCAACTTTGTTGACTTCGATATTCTTCTTACCCGCTTGAAATATCTTAATATATCCCAACATTCACTTGAGTGGTTTAGTTCATATCTTCATGGACGCAGGCAATGTGTTAAGTTGTCAGATACGTATTCTGAGTGGACTGATCTTACAGCTGGTGTAACTCAAGGTGGAGTTCTATCTCCTCTCCTCTTCTCCGTATTTATTGATGATGTTGTTAAAAACATTTCTAGCAATTATCATCTCTATGCTGATGACCTACAAATCTATGCGCACTCGAACCTCCATTCGTCATCAAAAACCATCGACATCCTTAATCAAGATCTCGCTTCAATTGGTCGGTGGGCTCATGAAATGGGTCTTTTGGTTAACCCAAGTAAGTCACAAGCCATCATCATCGGTAGTCAAAGACTAACTTCTAAAGTAAACCTACCTAGTTTACCGAAATTAGTGCTTAATAGTACAATAATACCATACACGTAAACTGTTAAAAACTTGGGCCTACAGATCGATCAAAATCTTAATTGGCGACCTCAAGTAAATGATGTTAGTCGTCGTGTTTTCAACAGGATACACTCTGAAACGTCATAAAAAATTTTCTACCGACTAAAACGCAAATCTACCTTTGTCAAACACTTTTATTACCATTAATCGATTATGGAGACGTGTCCTATCCTGATCTTAATGAAGAATATTTGTGCAAGTTGGAACGTCTTCAAAATTTATGCATTCGGTATATCTTCGGCCTCAGAAAATATGATCACATTTCTGAATACAGGTCACTTCTCAAATGGCAGAAGATCCGTGATCGACGCCAACTTCACATACTTACACTTATTTTTAACATATTAAAAAATTATCATAGCCCAAATTATCTTAGTGGCAAATTTAAAGATTTGTCTGCTTACGGCCTTGGGCTGCGATCTGAAAGTTCACACACCCTACTTATTCCTAAACATACCTCTACCACTTATGAAAAAATCCTTCACTGTCCAAGCAGCAAAAATTTAGAATAACCTGGATCCTGACATCAGGAAAATCACGTCTCTAAATATTTCCAAAGATCGAGTGAAAAAGTGCTGAAATCCTGATCTCCTGAAACCTTTTCCTTTGTGTCCTTGCCCTTTCCTGTCTTTCCCATCCCAAATCATGTCAATATTTTGTATTCTTTTTTAAGTTACTTTCGTATTTTTTTTTGTCCAATGTGCTATGAAGAATTTTCATTGTAAAATCTCTTACAGTCTACCAACTAAATTTCAATACAAATTGTTATGGTTGACTGGAAGAGATTGCTCATGTAGCAATAAGTCCGCCATATGTACTGTACATAAAAGTTAATAATAATAAATAATAATATTCTTTAGTTCTTTTGTACACGTAATAGTAAATAGTTTTTCTTCTTACTTTCACTTGTGGACATGAGTATAACTGCAATATGTATAACTTACTTATCGTAAAAATTAACTATTGTAATTATTTCGACAGTAGTCTGAAATTTTTTCGCGCAGGGGTGTTGACTGTTAAAGAACGCAAAAGCTCTAAATCACAAAAACGTAATTTTATAATTAAGTGCAAAACAAACAGACTCGTCTAAATTATATATATATATATATATATATATATATATATATATATTTTTGTGTATATATATATATATATATATATATATATATATATATATATGTATACAAAATATTGACATGATTTGGGATGGGAAAGACAGGAAAGGGCAAGGACAAAAAGGAAAAGGTTTCAGGAGATCAGGATTTCAGGACTTTTTCACTCGATCTTTGAAAATATTTAGAGACGTAATTTTCCTGATGTCAGGATCCAGGTGATTCTAAATTTTTGCTGCTTGGACAGTGAAGAATTTTTTCATAAGTGGTAGAGGTATGTTTAGGAATAAGTAGGGTGTGTGAACTTTCATATCGCAGCCCAAGACCGTGAGCAGACAAATCTTTAAATTTGCCACTAAGATAATTTGAGCTATGAGGATTTTTTAATATGTTAAAAAGAAGTGTAAGTATGTGAAGTTAGCGTCGATCACGGATCTTCTGCCTTTTGAGAAGTGACCTGTATTCAGAAATGTGATCATATTTTCTGAGGCCGAAGATATACCGAATGCATAAATTTTGAAGACGTTCCAACTTGCACAAATATTCTTCATTAAAATCAGGATAGGACACGTCTCCATAATCGATTAATGGTAATAAAAGTGTTTGACAAAGGTAGATTTTCGTTTTAGTCGGTAGAAAATTTTGAAGACGTTTCAAAGAGTGTATCCTGTTGAAAACACGACGACTAACATCATTTACTTGAGGCCGCCAATTAATATTTTAATCGATCAGTAGGCCCAGGTTTTTAACGGTTGACGTGTATGGTAGTATTGTACTATTAAGCACTAATTTCGGTAAACTAGGTAGGGTTACTTTAGAAGTTAGTCTTTGACTACCGATGATGATGGTTTATGACTTACTTGGGTTAACCAAAAGACCCATTTCATGAGCCAACCGACGAATTGAAGCGAGATCTCGATTAAGGATGTCGATGGATTTTGATAAGGAATGGAGGTTCAAGTATAGATTTGTAGGTCATCAGCATAGAGATGATAATTGCTAGAAATGTTTTTAACAACATCATCAATAAATACTGAGAAGAGGAGAGGAGATAGAACTCCACCTTGAGGTACACCAGCTGTAAGGTCAGTCCACTCAGAATACGTATCTGACAACTTAACACATTGCCTGCGTCCATGAAGATATGAACTAAACCACTCAAGTGAATGTTGGGATATATTAAGATGTTTCAAGCGGGTAAGAAGAATATCGAAGTCAACAAAGTTGAACGCACTACTGAAATCAAGAAGCACAAGGACAGTGACTTGTGTATTATCCATAGCCAAGCGTATATCATCAGTAACCTTAACAAGGGCAGTTCAGGTACTGTGGCCAGCTTTAAAAGCCAGATTGGATTTAGAGACTTATGAGCATTGAAGAAAGTAACAAGGTGACCATGAACAATGCGTTCAAAGACTTTAGATAGAAGCAGTAGGATAGATATGGGCCGAAAATCCTTAGGTTGCGTAGGTAATAAAATTTTAGGTACTGGCACAATATAGGCTTTTTCCATTCCAAAGGGAAGACAGCAGTTTTCAAAGAGGTATTATAAATATCAGCGATGACCGGAGCCATAAAATCCCATGGATTTCGATTTTATCGCAAGAAGATTAGCTTTAACTTCGGACTCATAGGTATCCCTTAGCGTAAATTGATGTCATTAGAAACGGATGAAGACGAGATACCGTTCAAAGTTGCAGACTTAACAGCTAATATTAAGTGTAAAAGATGAATAAATATTAAAAAATAAACGATTTTGTTCTTGCTGGAATAGAGATAAACTAGTTACCCGAGTTTTTAACATTTCCAGTTCAAAATTGAAATTACATTTTAAGTTAATTGGAAATCAGAAAGCGGAAGGGTAAGAGGTGGTTAAAACTTAGGACATTACTTAGAAGCTTAATATTTCGCACCCATTAAGTTCGAAATTAAAAAATGGCGAAAGGAACCTAAATTTCACTTTAAAAGAACCGTGTAGTCTTAAAATAAAGTTTTAAAATAAATAAGCATGATAACTTGAAAGAATTTGAAATCAGTCTTTACGGTCTATGGAAATGAAATTTGGACAGTGACAAAAGATAATTATGATTTTGTCTTATTTTTAGAAGTCTGTAGTAAAAGGTTAATAAAGAGGATAAACTAAATATAACTACCAGCAGTTACAATCGTTACACTATTTAAATAGTGTAATGTGTCTATGACTTTCAATTTGCCTAATAAATAATGAAGATACCGATATTTTATAGAAGGATGAAGTAAACATTTTCGCTTGAGGAACTGGACAATATTCATGAACAATGCAGGTGGAGTTACAGTAATTCCGATGTTATTAAAGACAATTTTAACCAAGCGCGTGACAGCTATTTGAATAAAAGGTCGTTGGACCTTAGTTTATAGGAAAAAAGCCAATGAACTTACTAACAGACATAAGTCAGCGTATATCCCTCGAATCACAACAATAGATGCAGGAAATATAATGATGCATTCTATTTGACTTAGCGGTATTCAGCAAATTGAGGGCCGTTTTTAAATATTACAACTGGGAAAGTTTTAAAACGAAGGTTTATGTTCAATGTTATAAAAACTTGCATAGTCTAAAAAACAAGGTTAAGGCGTGTAGCTAGACTGCAGAGATTAGGAATAGAGCTTTACAATCGAATAGGTTAAAACATGAGTAGTGGCAAAATATTGCCTTTGGGCTTATTTTGAGATGTAAATAGCTATATAAAAGATCTATCGAGACTAATCAAGGAAACGAATTAAGTTAGTGAATAAACATCATTCGTTTTCAATGAAGAAATTGGTCTTTCATTATGATTATATTGATCATAATTTTTTACTCCAAAATAATTATTTATTTATTTGTTTTTTATTTAGTGCAATACTAGTGTTTAATCATTAAGCAACTTAATGAAAAACAAACAAATTACTTAAAATGGATATATAAAAAAATATGCATTCTAAATATAATATCAGCATAATCTATCCAAATAATCTTCAATATTGGTTAGAAAGTAGCGAATCAAATAAGACAAAATTGAAGTTCGTCTTTTAGGTTCCATTGCAAAACTGAGCGGAAGATTTTGTTTCTTCGAGGTTTATTTTCCTATTTAGATTATTTCGTTTAATTGGATACTATTGTTATGGCTAAAATGAAGGAATCAAATTTTTTAATTATTTGAAAATAAATATTTGATTGATTTTTTTATTCACTTAAATTAATAATTATTATTATTGTGGGAGACATCAAAGTAGAAATAACACTATAGTTACAAATCCCATTAAAAGATGTAGGTACTCTCTTATCGCCGTTACTCTGTTATGTTATGCACCAGAGAGTATTGCTTGAGATATTTATTATGCGAATATATTAATTTTGTATCGTACTTTATGGGAATGTAAGTAGCGCATAAGCAAAAGAACACTGATTAAGTTTTGTAAACCTAATTCACTGAGTATTTATCACTCACTGGGCACATTTTCTGATCCATAGACTAAATTTATTCAATTAGCATACATATTTACTTCTTGAAATTGTACGGTAAAGCAAGCAGCCAACAACGCGTTAAAGTAATTTCTTCAATAATAAATTTCCTACAATATGAAACGTCCATTATTTCGTTTGGGCGATTTAATTTGCTATTTTTGTTTAATAAGTTTTATTTTGTGATGAACATTTTTGAAAATACTTGGACACACAATGTATTCGATAGTTTTACTCTCAACGGTGAGAAATAGAAGAAAATTTGTATTTATGTATCGACTAAAGATTATTCGCAATTATGTTATAAATTAGTAGATTGTAGCTTGTGGATACAATAATTTTTTTATCTCTTTCATTGGAATATTTCTTTCGCAGTCTACATTTTTTTTTCTAAAGAAAAAATGACGCTCACTTTTCAGAATAATTGTACTTCATAAGTAAATTTCGTAAATTTTATTTCAATCTGACGGCAATACAGGTAAATAGAAATAGAGGTAGGTAGAGAAAAGTTGTTATTTCACAAATTTTTCAATACTTTATTTTTTCATGGATTTAGGGTTTATTTTCCTCCCCCTAAAAATATTTTAAAAGATCATTTTGGGTAAACACGTAAAATAGTGGATTATCTCGTTTTCTTTTTGTATGTTTGCCTGATAAAAGAAGATTAGTTTTGAAAAATAATACTGTTCATTGTATTCGTTAATATTTTTTTACATCTTGGAAAATTTAATTTAGAATTATTTCTATTCCACAAAAAAACTGACTTCTTCCCTACATATAAATATCTCAATAAGTGAGTCTACTCCATAAAAAACTTAAAAAAATGAGCTATGAGTATGACAATTTTTTTCTTTCTGCCAAATAATACTCGTATCACTTGACGTACATAATCGAAGAGAATATTGATTACATCGTGTTGCTTTTAATGATACCGCGCGGTGCAAGGCGCGCGTGCACTGCAGGGCCCCTAACCCTTAGTTTAGTAATTCACAGAAGCCGGCTTGCTTTATGAATTTGACAACAGCTGTATAATCACATTTCTGTATTACTTATTCTTTTCTATATAACTTTAGATGTGCATAATATTTACAATTGGCAAGGTAGTTATATTTGCCACCAATAATAGTGATTAACGTAAATCCACCTTAAATGTGACCAAAACGTTATCACATTGAATCAACATGTACTCAAAAATAGGGATCAACGTTCTATAAAAATTAATGTTTCATTTTAAGACGTTCACTTCTCTATTTCGATACACTTTAGATATTTTCTCGTTATTAATCGGGGCGACCACGATTCGCGTGAGTACTCATAGTCGGATGCGATCAGCTGATTGGAAAATAATTTTAACACTATTCGAATCGAATTTTATTTCTATCTACATTTAGTATTTTTTCGGTTAAATTTTTTCCGAAATTTCGTGCGCTTTTCTGTAAAATAAATAAATTATCAAAAAATAAAAAAAAAAACAAAAAAAAAATACATATATATATATACATATTAATATATATATATATATATATATATATATATATATATATATATATATATATATATACATATATATTATTAAAATTATATTAATCCTAAATTAAAAGTTATAATATGGCAAAGCATGGGGCTTCGATATGACGTTAATGAATCTAACTATTTTTGAGTGTTTGAAAATTTGACATTGTTTGGTTCTAAGATTGGTTGGTTGTAAGTTTGGTTGAAAGATGTAAAAAATTATCTCAATGAATATATTATGTGTAGTTTCTTAGATTTAAAATATTATATAATGATTTTAAGGTAATATGCTATTTACAAAATTATTGACATATATTAGACTAGCAAAATGAAAGTATTCAAATATAGGAAAATACAGTATTTGTTTAATGGTACTATAATTACAGGCATACGAACAGTTATAAGAATGGGTTTCAATGAGCTGTAAACAAGGTAAAATACTTCTATTAATATCTCACCACGTAATCTTCGACATACCTATCTTATGAATTACCAGCCTGTAAGAGTCAAAAGATAGAGCGGAACGCCAAACAGGTAGGAAAATCGTCAAGATTTTATAAACAAAATATGAATTATTCTGAAAAATAAGACATTTCTGAAATAACCATAGTTGATTTTTTATTTTCTTTAAAGTGCTTATATATAATATTAAGTAACTATAAATAATAGAGAATAAACAGAATTCTATAACCATTTAAAATTAATTATGATATTAAAGAAAAATAAGTTACTTTTATGTGAAGCTCTTACCACTTATACTATTGCATGAGACGGGAAATAGTTTCATTTTGCGATCAATAAAGTCGAGTACTGTTTTATATCCAGGGTCCTTCCTCAACGTAACACTTAACTTCACGACTAAAGTTATTGCCCCTTCCTTTATTTAACGTAGTGAAGTATTATGAAGTTTATTTTACATGGTGAAGTCTTTTGAAAGTTATTTAACATGGTGAAGTATTTTGAAGTTTATTTTACATGGTGAAGTCTTTTGAACTTTATTTTACATGGTGAAGTCTTTTGAAGTTTATCTTACATGATAAAGTCTTTTGAAGTTTATTTAACATTGTGAAGTATTTCGAAGTTCATTTTACACGGTGAAGTTTTTTGAAATTTATTTTACATGGTGAAGTACTTTAAAGTTTATTTTACATGGTGAATTCTTTTGAAGTTTATTTTACATGGTGAAGTCTTTTGAAGTTTATTTTATATAGTGAAGTCTTTTGAAGTTTGTTTAACATGGTGAAGTATTTTGAAGTTTATTTTACATGGTGAAGTATTTTGAAGTTTTTTTAACATGGTGAAGTCTTTTGAAGTTTATTTTATATGGTGAAGTCTTTTGAAATTTATTTTACATGGTGAAGTATTTTGAAGTTTATTTTTCACGGTGAAGTATTTTGAAGTTTATTTTACATGGTGAAGCATTTTGAAGTTTGTTTAACATGGTGAAGTATTTTGAAGTTTATTTTAAACGGTGAAGTATTTTGAAGTTTTTTTAAAATGGTGAAGTCTTTTGAAGTTTATTTTATATGGTGAAGTATTTTGAAATTTATTTTACATGGTGAAGTATATTGAAGTTTATTTTTCATGGTGAAGTATTGTGAAGTTTATTTTACATGGTGAAGTTTTTTGAAATTTATTTCACATGGTGAAGTATTTTGAAGTTTGTTTAACATGGTGAAGTACTTTGAAGTTTATTTTACACGGTGAAGTATTTTGAAGTTTATTTATATGGTGAAGCCTTTTGAAGTTTATTTTACACGGTGAAATGTTTTGAAGTTTATTTTACATGGTGAAATATTTTGAAGTGTATTTTACATGTCGAAGTCTTTTGAAGGTTATTTAACATGGTAAAGTATTTTGAAGTTTATTTTATATGGTGAAGTATTTTGAAGTTTTTTTAACATGATGAAGTCTTTTGAAGTTTATTTTATATGGTGAAGTATTTAAAAATTTATATTACATGGTGAAGTATTTTGAAGTTTATTTTTCATCGTGAAGTATTTTGAAGTTTATTTTATATGGTGAAGTCTTTAGAAATTTATTTTACATGATGAAGTATTTTGAAGTTTGTTTAACATCGTGAAGTATTTTGAAGTTTATTTTACACGGTGTAGTATTTTAAAGTTTATTTTACGTGGTGATGTCCTTTGAAGTTTATTTTACATGGTGAAGTATTTTGAAGTTTATTTTAGGTGGTGAAGTCTTTTGAAGTTTTGTTTTATATGGTGAAATATTTTGAAGTTTGTTTAACGTGGTGAAGTATTTTGAAGTTTATTTTACACGGTGAAGTATTTTGAAGTTTATTTTACACGGTGAAGTATTTTGAAGTTCATTTTACATGGTGAAGTCTTTTGAAGTTTATATTACATGGTGAAGTATTTTGTAGTTTATCTTAGGTGGTGAAGTCTTCTGAAGATTATTTTATATGGTGAATTATTTTGGAGTTTATTTACATGGTGAAGTATTTTGAAGTTTATTTTATATGGTGAAGTCTTTTGAAATTTATTTAACATGGTGAAGTATGTTGAAGTTTATTTTACATGGTGAAGAATTTTCAAGTTTATTTTACTTGGTGAAATATTTTAAAGTTTACTTTACATGTCGAAGTCTTTTGAAGGTTATTTAACATGGTAAAGTATTTTGAAGTTTATTTTACATGGTGAAGTATTTTGAAGTTTTTTTAAATGATGAAGTCTTTTGAAGTTTATTTTATATGGTGAAGTATTTTTAAATTTATTTAACATGGTGAAGTATTTTAAAGTTTATTTTACATGGTGTGTCCTTTGAAGTTTATTTTACATGGTGAAATATTTTGAAGTTTATTTTTGGTGGTGAAGTCTTTTGAAGTTTTGTTTTATATGGTGAAATATTTTGAAGTTTGTTTAACGTGGTGAAGTATTTTGAAGTTTATTTTACACGGTGAAGTATTTTGAAGTTTATTTTACATCGTGAAATCTTTTGAAGTTTATTTTACATAGTGAAGTATTTTGAAGTTTATTTTAGGTGGTGAAATCTTTTGAAGTTTATTTTATATGGTGAATTATTTTGAAGTTTGTTTAACATGATGAAGTATTTTGTAGTTTATTTTATATGGTGAAGTATTTTGAAGTTTATTTAACATGATGAAGTATTTTGAAATTTATTTTAAATCGTGAAGTACTTTGAAGTTTATTTTACATAGTGAAGTCTTTTAAAGTCTATTTTACATGGTGAAGTATTTCGAAGTTTATTTTACATGGTAAACTCTTTTGAAGTTTATTTTACATGGTGAAGTATTCTGAAAATTATTTTACATGGTGAAGTATTTTGAAATTTATTTAAAATGGTAAAGTATTTTAAAATTTATTTCACATGGTGAAGTCTTTTGAAGTTTATTAAAAATGGTGAAGTCTTTCGAAGTTTATTTAATATGGTGAAATATTTTGAAGTTTATTTCACATGGTGAAGTATTTTGAAGTTTATTTTACATAGTGAAGTATTTTAAAGTTTATTTTACATGGTGAATTATTTTAAAGTTTATTTCATATGGTGAAGTCTTTTAAAGTTTATTTTACATGGTGAAGTATTTTGAAGTTTATTTAACATGGTGAAGTATTTTGAAGTCTATTTTACATGGTGAAGTATTTTGAAGTTTATTTTACATAGTGAAGTATTTTTAAGTTTATTTTACATGGTGAAGTATTTTGAATTTTATTTTACATAGTGAAGTATTTTAAAGTTTATTTTACATGGTGAAGTATTTTGAAGTTTATTTTACATGGTGAAGTCTTTTGAAGTTTATTTCACATGGTGAAGTATTTTGAAATTTATTTAACATGGTGAAGTATTTTGAAGTTTATTTTACATGGTGAAGTATTTTGAAGTTTATTTTATATGGTGAAGTCTTTTGAAGTTTATTTTACATGGTGAAGTATTTTGAAGTTTATTTAACATGGTGAATTCTTTTGAACTTTATTTTACGTGATGAAGTATTTTGAAATTTATTTTATATGATGAAGTATTTTGAAGTTTATTTTACATGATGAAGTATTTTGAAATTTATTTTAAATCGTGAAGTATTTTGAAGTTTATTTTACATAGTGAAGCCTTTTAAAGTCTATTTTACATGGTGAAGTATTTCTAAGTTTATTTTACATGGTGAAGTCTTTAGAAGTTTATTTTACATGGTGAAGTATTTTGAAGTTTATTTAACATGGTGAATTCTTTTGAAGTTTATTTTACATGGTGAAGTATTTTGAAGTTTATTTTACGTGGTGAAATATTTTGAAGTTTATTTTACATGGTGGAGTATTTTGAAATTTATTTAACATGGTAAAGTATTTTGAAATTTATTTTACATGGTGAAGTCTTTTGAAGTTTATTTAAAATGGTGAAGTCTTTTGAAGTTTATTTAAAATGGTGAAGTCTTTTGAAGTTTATTCAACATGGTGAAATATTTTAAAGTTTATTTTACATGGTGAAGTATTTTGAAGTTTATTTTCCATAGTGAAGTATTTTAAAGTTTATTTAACATGGTGAAGTATTTTGAAGTTTATTTTATATGGTGAAGTCTTTTGAAGTTTATTTTACATGGTGAAGTATTTTGAAGTTTATTTAACATGGTGAAGTATTTTGAAGTTTATTTTACATGGTAAAGTATTTTGAAGTTTATTTTATATGGTGAAGTATATTGAAGTTTATTTTCAATCGTGAAGTATTTTGAAGTTTATTTAACATGGTGAATTCTTTTGAAGTTTATTTTACATGGTGAAGTATTTTGAAGTTTATTTTACATGGTGAAGTATTTTGAAGATTATTTTATATGGTGAAGTCTTTTAAAGTTTATTTTACATGGTAAATTATTTTGAAGTTTGTTTAACATGATGAAGTATTTTGAAATTTATTTTACATGGTGAAGTATTTTGAAGTGTATTTTACATGGTCAAGTATTTTGAAATTTATTTTTCATGGTGAATTCTTTTGAAATTGATTTAACATGGTGAAGTATTTTGAAGTTTATTTTATATGGTGAAGTCTTTTGAAGTTTATTTTACATGGTGAAGTATTTTGAAATTTATGTTACATAGTGAAGTATTTTTATGTTTATTTTACATGGTGAAGTATTTTGAAGTTTATTTTACATGGTGAAGTATTTTGAGGTTTGTTTTATACGGTGAAGTATTTTGAAGTTTATTTAACATGGTGAATTCTTTTGAAGTTTATTTTACATGGTGAAGTATTTTAAAGTTTATTTTACATGGTGAAGTATTTTGAAGTTTATTTTATATGGATAAGTCTTTTGAAATTTATTTTACATGGTGAAGTATTTAGAAGTTTAGTTTACATAGTGAAGTATTTTAAAGTTTATTTTACATGGTGAAGTGTTTTGAAGTTTATTTTATATGGTGAAGTCTTTTGAAGTTTATTTTACATGGTGAAGTATTTTGAAATTTATTTAACATGGTGAAGTCTTTTGAAGTTTATTTTACTTGGTGAAGTATTTTGAAGTTTATTTTATATGGTGAAGTCTTTTGAAGTTTATTTAACATGGTGAAATATTTTGAAGTTTATTTTACATGGTGAAGTATTTTGAAGTTTATTTTAAATATTGAAGTATTTTAAAGTTTATTTTACATGGTGAAGTATTTTGAAGTTTATTTTACATGATGAAGTCTTTTGAAGTTTATTTTACATGGTGAAGTATTTTGAAGTTTATTTAACATGGTGAAGTATTTTGAAGTTTATTTTAAATGGTGAAGTGTTTTGAAGTTTATTTTACATGGTGAAGTATTTTGAAATTTATTTTACATGGTGAATTCTTTTGAAATTTATTTAACATTGTAAAGTATTTTAAAATTTTTTTTTACATGGTGAAATATTTTGAAGTTTATTTTACATGGTGAAGTATTTTGAAGTTTATTTTACATAGTGAAGTATTTTAAAGTTATTTTTACATGGTGAAGTATTTTGAAGTTTATTTTACATGGTAAAATATTTTGAAGTTTATTTTATATGGTGAAGTATATTGAAGTTTATTTTCAATCGTGAAGTATTTTGAAGTTTATTTAACATGGTGAATTCTTTTGAAGTTTATTTTACATGGTGAAGTATTTTGAAGTTTATTTTACATGGTGAAGTATTTTGAAGATTATTTTATATGGTGAAGTCTTTTAAAGTTTATTTTACATGGTAAATTATTTTGAAGTTTGTTTAACATGATGAAGTATTTTGAAATTTATTTTACATGGTGAAGTATTTTGAAGTGTATTTTACATGGTCAAGTATTTTGAAATTTATTTTTCATGGTGAATTCTTTTGAAATTGATTTAACATGGTGAAGTATTTTGAAGTTTATTTTATATGGTGAAGTCTTTTGAAGTTTATTTTACATGGTGAAGTATTTTGAAATTTATGTTACATAGTGAAGTATTTTTAAGTTTATTTTACATGGTGAAGTATTTTGAAGTTTATTTTACATGGTGAAGTATTTTGAGGTTTGTTTTATACGGTGAAGTATTTTGAAGTTTATTTAACATGGTGAATTCTTTTGAAGTTTATTTTACATGGTGAAGTATTTTAAAGTTTATTTTACATGGTGAAGTATTTTGAAGTTTATTTTATATGGATAAGTCTTTTGAAATTTATTTTACATGGTGAAGTATTTAGAAGTTTAGTTTACATAGTGAAGTATTTTAAAGTTTATTTTACATGGTGAAGTGTTTTGAAGTTTATTTTATATGGTGAAGTCTTTTGAAGTTTATTTTACATGGTGAAGTATTTTGAAATTTATTTAACATGGTGAAGTCTTTTGAAGTTTATTTTACTTGGTGAAGTATTTTGAAGTTTATTTTATATGGTGAAGTCTTTTGAAGTTTATTTAACATGGTGAAATATTTTGAAGTTTATTTTACATGGTGAAGTATTTTGAAGTTTATTTTAAATATTGAAGTATTTTAAAGTTTATTTTACATGGTGAAGTATTTTGAAGTTTATTTTACATGATGAAGTCTTTTGAAGTTTATTTTACATGGTGAAGTATTTTGAAGTTTATTTAACATGGTGAAGTATTTTGAAGTTTATTTTAAATGGTGAAGTGTTTTGAAGTTTATTTTACATGGTGAAGTATTTTGAAATTTATTTTACATGGTGAATTCTTTTGAAATTTATTTAACATTGTAAAGTATTTTAAAATTTTTTTTTACATGGTGAAATATTTTGAAGTTTATTTTACATGGTGAAGTATTTTGAAGTTTATTTTACATAGTGAAGTATTTTAAAGTTATTTTTACATGGTGAAGTATTTTGAAGTTTATTTTATATGGTGAAGTCTTTTGAAGTTTATTTTACATGGTGAAGTATTTTGAAATTTATTTAACATGGTGAAGTATTTTGAAGTTTATTTTACATGATGAAGTATTTTGAAATTTATTTTAAATCGTGAAGTATTTTGAAGTTTATTTTACATAGTGAAACTTTTTAAAGTATATTTTACATGGTGAAGTATTTCTAAGTTTATTTTACATGGTGAAATCTTTAGAAGTTTATTTTACATGGTGAAGTATTTTGAAGTTTATTTAACATGGTGAAATATTTTGAAGTTTATTTTACATGGTGAAGTATTTTGAAGTTTATTTTAAATATTGAAGTATTTTAAAGTTTATTTTACATGGTGAAGTATTTTGAAGTTTATTTTACATGATGAAGTCTTTTGAAGTTTATTTTACATGGTGAAGTATTTTGAAGTTTATTTTACATGGTGAAGTATTTTGAAATTTATTTTACATGGTGAATTCTTTTGAAATTTATTTAACATTGTAAAGTATTTAAAAATTTTTTTTTACATGGTGAAATATTTTGAAGTTTATTTTACATAGTGAAGTATTTTAAAGTTATTTTTACATGGTGAATTCTTTTGAAGTTTATTTTACATGGTGAAGTATTTTAAAGTTTATTTTACGTGGTGAAATATTTTGAAGTTTATTTTACATGGTGAAGTATTTTGAAATTTATTTAACATGGTAAAGTATTTTGAAATTTATTTTACATGGTGAAGTCTTTTGAAGTTTATTTAAAATGATGAAATCTTTTGAAGTTTATTTAAAATGGTGAAGTCTTTTGAAGTTTATTCAACATGGTGAAATATTTTAAAGTTTATTTTACATGGTGAAGTATTTTGAAGTTTATTTTCCATAGTGAAATATTTTAAAGTTTATTTAACATGGTGAAGTATTTTGAAGTTTATTTTATATGGTGAAGTCTTTTGAAGTTTATTTCACATGGTGAAGTATTTTGAAGTTTATTTAACATGGTGAAGTATTTTGAAGTTTATTTTACATGGTGAAGTATTTTGAAGATTATTTTATATGGTGAAGTCTTTTAAAGTTTATTTTACATGGTAAATTATTTTGAAGTTTGTTTAACATGATGAAGTATTTTGAAATTTATTTTACATGGTGAAGTATTTTGAAGTGTATTTTACATGGTCAAGTATTTTGAAATTTATTTTTCATGGTGAATTCTTTTGAAATTGATTTAACATGGTGAAGTATTTTGAAGTTTATTTTATATGGTGAAGTCTTTTGAAGTTTATTTTACATGGTGAAGTATTTTGAAATTTATGTTACATAGTGAAGTATTTTTAAGTTTATTTTACATGGTGAAGTATTTTGAAGTTTATTTTACATGGTGAAGTATTTTGAGGTTTGTTTTATACGGTGAAGTATTTTGAAGTTTATTTAACATGGTGAATTCTTTTGAAGTTTATTTTACATGGTGAAGTATTTTAAAGTTTATTTTACATGGTGAAGTATTTTGAAGTTTATTTTATATGGATAAGTCTTTTGAAATTTATTTTACATGGTGAAGTATTTAGAAGTTTAGTTTACATAGTGAAGTATTTTAAAGTTTATTTTACATGGTGAAGTGTTTTGAAGTTTATTTTATATGGTGAAGTCTTTTGAAGTTTATTTTACATGGTGAAGTATTTTGAAATTTATTTAACATGGTGAAGTCTTTTGAAGTTTATTTTACTTGGTGAAGTATTTTGAAGTTTATTTTATATGGTGAAGTCTTTTGAAGTTTATTTAACATGGTGAAATATTTTGAAGTTTATTTTACATGGTGAAGTATTTTGAAGTTTATTTTAAATATTGAAGTATTTTAAAGTTTATTTTACATGGTGAAGTATTTTGAAGTTTATTTTACATGATGAAGTCTTTTGAAGTTTATTTTACATGGTGAAGTATTTTGAAGTTTATTTAACATGGTGAAGTATTTTGAAGTTTATTTTAAATGGTGAAGTGTTTTGAAGTTTATTTTACATGGTGAAGTATTTTGAAATTTATTTTACATGGTGAATTCTTTTGAAATTTATTTAACATTGTAAAGTATTTTAAAATTTTTTTTTACATGGTGAAATATTTTGAAGTTTATTTTACATGGTGAAGTATTTTGAAGTTTATTTTACATAGTGAAGTATTTTAAAGTTATTTTTACATGGTGAAGTATTTTGAAGTTTATTTTATATGGTGAAGTCTTTTGAAGTTTATTTTACATGGTGAAGTATTTTGAAATTTATTTAACATGGTGAAGTATTTTGAAGTTTATTTTACATGATGAAGTATTTTGAAATTTATTTTAAATCGTGAAGTATTTTGAAGTTTATTTTACATAGTGAAACTTTTTAAAGTATATTTTACATGGTGAAGTATTTCTAAGTTTATTTTACATGGTGAAATCTTTAGAAGTTTATTTTACATGGTGAAGTATTTTGAAGTTTATTTAACATGGTGAAATATTTTGAAGTTTATTTTACATGGTGAAGTATTTTGAAGTTTATTTTAAATATTGAAGTATTTTAAAGTTTATTTTACATGGTGAAGTATTTTGAAGTTTATTTTACATGATGAAGTCTTTTGAAGTTTATTTTACATGGTGAAGTATTTTGAAGTTTATTTTACATGGTGAAGTATTTTGAAATTTATTTTACATGGTGAATTCTTTTGAAATTTATTTAACATTGTAAAGTATTTAAAAATTTTTTTTTACATGGTGAAATATTTTGAAGTTTATTTTACATAGTGAAGTATTTTAAAGTTATTTTTACATGGTGAATTCTTTTGAAGTTTATTTTACATGGTGAAGTATTTTAAAGTTTATTTTACGTGGTGAAATATTTTGAAGTTTATTTTACATGGTGAAGTATTTTGAAATTTATTTAACATGGTAAAGTATTTTGAAATTTATTTTACATGGTGAAGTCTTTTGAAGTTTATTTAAAATGATGAAATCTTTTGAAGTTTATTTAAAATGGTGAAGTCTTTTGAAGTTTATTCAACATGGTGAAATATTTTAAAGTTTATTTTACATGGTGAAGTATTTTGAAGTTTATTTTCCATAGTGAAATATTTTAAAGTTTATTTAACATGGTGAAGTATTTTGAAGTTTATTTTATATGGTGAAGTCTTTTGAAGTTTATTTCACATGGTGAAGTATTTTGAAGTTTATTTAACATGGTGAAGTATTTTGAAGTTTATTTTACATGGTAAAGTATTTTGAAGTTTATTTTATATGGTGAAGTATTTTGAAGTTTATTTTCAATCGTGAAGTATTTTGAAGTTTATTTAACATGGTGAATTCTTTTGAAGTTTATTTTACATGGTGAAGTATTTTGTAGTTTATTTTACATGGTGAAGTATTTTGAAGATTATTTTATATGGTGAAGTCTTTTAAAGTTTATTTTACATGGTGAATTATTTTGAAGTTTGTTTAACATGATGAAGTATTTTGAAATTTATTTTACATGGTGAAGTATTTTGAAGTGTATTTTACATGGTCAAGTATTTTGAAATTTATTTTACATGGTGAATTCTTTTGAAATTGATTTAACATGGTGAAATATTTTGAAGTTTATTTTATATGGTGAAGTCTTTTGAAGTTTATTTTACATGGTGAAGTATTTTGAAATTCATTTTACATAGTGAAGTATTTTAAAGTTTATTTTACATGGTGAAGTATTTTGAAGTTTATTTTAGGTGGTGAAGTCTTTTGAAGTTTTGTTTTATATGGTGAAATATTTTGAAGTTTGTTTAACGTGGTGAAGTATTTTGAAGTTTATTTTACACGGTGAAGTATTTTGGAGTTTATTTTACACGGTGAAGTATTTTGAAGTTCATTTTACATGGTGAAGTCTTTTGAAGTTTATATTACATGGTGAAGTATTTTGTAGTTTATCTTAGGTGGTGAAGTCTTCTGAAGATTATTTTATATGGTGAATTATTTTGAAGTTTATTTACATGGTGAAGTATTTTGAAGTTTATTTTATATGGTGAAGTCTTTTGAAATTTATTTAACATGGTGAAGTATGTTGAAGTTTATTTTACATGGTGAAGAATTTTCAAGTTTATTTTACTTGGTGAAATATTTTAAAGTTTACTTTACATGTCGAAGTCTTTTGAAGGTTATTTAACATGGAAAATTATTTTGAAGTTTATTTTACATGGTGAAGTATTTTGAAGTTTTTTTAAATGATGAAGTCTTTTGAAGTTTATTTTATATGGTGAAGTATTTTTAAATTTATTTAACATGGTGAAGTATTTTAAAGTTTATTTTACATGGTGTGTCCTTTGAAGTTTATTTTACATGGTGAAATATTTTGAAGTTTATTTTTGGTGGTGAAGTCTTTTGAAGTTTTGTTTTATATGGTGAAATATTTTGAAGTTTGTTTAACGTGGTGAAGTATTTTGAAGTTTATTTTACACGGTGAAGTATTTTGAAGTTTATTTTACATCGTGAAATCTTTTGAAGTTTATTTTACATAGTGAAGTATTTTGAAGTTTATTTTAGGTGGTGAAATCTTTTGAAGTTTATTTTATATGGTGAATTATTTTGAAGTTTGTTTAACATGATGAAGTATTTTGTAGTTTATTTTATATGGTGAAGTATTTTGAAGTTTATTTAACATGATGAAGTATTTTGAAATTTATTTTAAATCGTGAAGTACTTTGAAGTTTATTTTACATAGTGAAGTCTTTTAAAGTCTATTTTACATGGTGAAGTATTTCGAAGTTTATTTTACATGGTAAACTCTTTTGAAGTTTATTTTACATGGTGAAGTATTCTGAAAATTATTTTACATGGTGAAGTATTTTGAAATTTATTTAAAATGGTAAAGTATTTTAAAATTTATTTCACATGGTGAAGTCTTTTGAAGTTTATTAAAAATGGTGAAGTCTTTCGAAGTTTATTTAATATGGTGAAATATTTTGAAGTTTATTTCACATGGTGAAGTGTTTTGAAGTTTATTTTACATAGTGAAGTATTTTAAAGTTTATTTTACATGGTGAATTATTTTAAAGTTTATTTCATATGGTGAAGTCTTTTAAAGTTTATTTTACATGGTGAAGTATTTTGAAGTTTATTTAACATGGTGAAGTATTTTGAAGTCTATTTTACATGGTGAAGTATTTTGAAGTTTATTTTACATAGTGAAGTATTTTTAAGTTTATTTTACATGGTGAAGTATTTTGAATTTTATTTTACATAGTGAAGTATTTTAAAGTTTATTTTACATGGTGAAGTATTTTGAAGTTTATTTTATATGGTGAAGTCTTTTAAAGTTTATTTCACATGGTGAAGTATTTTGAAATTTATTTAACATGGTGAAGTATTTTGAAGTTTATTTTACATGGTGAAGTATTTTGAAGTTTATTTTATATGGTGAAGTCTTTTGAAGTTTATTTTACATGGTGAAGTATTTTGAAGTTTATTTAACATGGTGAATTCTTTTGAACTTTATTTTACGTGATGAAGTATTTTGAAATTTATTTTATATGATGAAGTATTTTGAAGTTTATTTTACATGATGAAGTATTTTGAAATTTATTTTAAATCGTGAAGTATTTTGAAGTTTATTTTACATAGTGAAGCCTTTTAAAGTCTATTTTACATGGTGAAGTATTTCTAAGTTTATTTTACATGGTGAAGTCTTTAGAAGTTTATTTTACATGGTGAAGTATTTTGAAGTTTATTTAACATGGTGAATTCTTTTGAAGTTTATTTTACATGGTGAAGTATTTTGAAGTTTATTTTACGTGGTGAAATATTTTGAAGTTTATTTTACATGGTGGAGTATTTTGAAATTTATTTAACATGGTAAAGTATTTTGAAATTTATTTTACATGGTGAAGTCTTTTGAAGTTTATTTAAAATGGTGAAGTCTTTTGAAGTTTATTTAAAATGGTGAAGTCTTTTGAAGTTTATTCAACATGGTGAAATATTTTAAAGTTTATTTTACATGGTGAAGTATTTTGAAGTTTATTTTCCATAGTGAAGTATTTTAAAGTTTATTTAACATGGTGAAGTATTTTGAAGTTTATTTTATATGGTGAAGTCTTTTGAAGTTTATTTTACATGGTGAAGTATTTTGAAGTTTATTTAACATGGTGAAGTATTTTGAAGTTTATTTTACATGGTAAAGTATTTTGAAGTTTATTTTATATGGTGAAGTATATTGAAGTTTATTTTCAATCGTGAAGTATTTTGAAGTTTATTTAACATGGTGAATTCTTTTGAAGTTTATTTTACATGGTGAAGTATTTTGAAGTTTATTTTACATGGTGAAGTATTTTGAAGATTATTTTATATGGTGAAGTCTTTTAAAGTTTATTTTACATGGTAAATTATTTTGAAGTTTGTTTAACATGATGAAGTATTTTGAAATTTATTTTACATGGTGAAGTATTTTGAAGTGTATTTTACATGGTCAAGTATTTTGAAATTTATTTTTCATGGTGAATTCTTTTGAAATTGATTTAACATGGTGAAGTATTTTGAAGTTTATTTTATATGGTGAAGTCTTTTGAAGTTTATTTTACATGGTGAAGTATTTTGAAATTTATGTTACATAGTGAAGTATTTTTAAGTTTATTTTACATGGTGAAGTATTTTGAAGTTTATTTTACATGGTGAAGTATTTTGAGGTTTGTTTTATACGGTGAAGTATTTTGAAGTTTATTTAACATGGTGAATTCTTTTGAAGTTTATTTTACATGGTGAAGTATTTTAAAGTTTATTTTACATGGTGAAGTATTTTGAAGTTTATTTTATATGGATAAGTCTTTTGAAATTTATTTTACATGGTGAAGTATTTAGAAGTTTAGTTTACATAGTGAAGTATTTTAAAGTTTATTTTACATGGTGAAGTGTTTTGAAGTTTATTTTATATGGTGAAGTCTTTTGAAGTTTATTTTACATGGTGAAGTATTTTGAAATTTATTTAACATGGTGAAGTCTTTTGAAGTTTATTTTACTTGGTGAAGTATTTTGAAGTTTATTTTATATGGTGAAGTCTTTTGAAGTTTATTTAACATGGTGAAATATTTTGAAGTTTATTTTACATGGTGAAGTATTTTGAAGTTTATTTTAAATATTGAAGTATTTTAAAGTTTATTTTACATGGTGAAGTATTTTGAAGTTTATTTTACATGATGAAGTCTTTTGAAGTTTATTTTACATGGTGAAGTATTTTGAAGTTTATTTAACATGGTGAAGTATTTTGAAGTTTATTTTAAATGGTGAAGTGTTTTGAAGTTTATTTTACATGGTGAAGTATTTTGAAATTTATTTTACATGGTGAATTCTTTTGAAATTTATTTAACATTGTAAAGTATTTTAAAATTTTTTTTTACGTGGTGAAATATTTTGAAGTTTATTTTACATGGTGAAGTATTTTGAAGTTTATTTTACATAGTGAGGTATTTTAAAGTTATTTTTACATGGTGAAGAATTTTGAAGTTTATTTTATATGGTGAAGTCTTTTGAAGTTTATTTTACATGGTGAAGTATTTTGAAATTTATTTAACATGGTGAAGTATTTTGAAGTTTATTTTACATGATGAAGTATTTTGAAATTTATTTTAAATCGTGAAGTATTTTGAAGTTTATTTTACATAGTGAAACTTTTTAAAGTATATTTTACATGGTGAAGTATTTCTAAGTTTATTTTACATGGTGAAATCTTTAGAAGTTTATTTTACATGGTGAAGTATTTTGAAGTTTATTTAACATGGTGAAATATTTTGAAGTTTATTTTACATGGTGAAGTATTTTGAAGTTTATTTTAAATATTGAAGTATTTTAAAGTTTATTTTACATGGTGAAGTATTTTGAAGTTTATTTTACATGATGAAGTCTTTTGAAGTTTATTTTACATGGTGAAGTATTTTGAAGTTTATTTTACATGGTGAAGTATTTTGAAATTTATTTTACATGGTGAATTCTTTTGAAATTTATTTTACATGGTGAAGTATTTTAAAGTTTATTTTACGTGGTGAAATATTTTGAAGTTTATTTTACATGGTGAAGTATTTTGAAATTTATTTAACATGGTAAAGTATTTTGAAATTTATTTTACATGGTGAAGTCTTTTGAAGTTTATTTAAAATGATGAAATCTTTTGAAGTTTATTTAAAATGGTGAAGTCTTTTGAAGTTTATTCAACATGGTGAAATATTTTAAAGTTTATTTTACATGGTGAAGTATTTTGAAGTTTATTTTCCATAGTGAAATATTTTAAAGTTTATTTAACATGGTGAAGTATTTTGAAGTTTATTTTATATGGTGAAGTCTTTTGAAGTTTATTTCACATGGTGAAGTATTTTGAAGTTTATTTAACATGGTGAAGTATTTTGAAGTTTATTTTACATGGTAAAGTATTTTGAAGTTTATTTTATATGGTGAAGTATTTTGAAGTTTATTTTCAATCGTGAAGTATTTTGAAGTTTATTTAACATGGTGAATTCTTTTGAAGTTTATTTTACATGGTGAAGTATTTTGTAGTTTATTTTACATGGTGAAGTATTTTGAAGATTATTTTATATGGTGAAGTCTTTTAAAGTTTATTTTACATGGTGAATTATTTTGAAGTTTGTTTAACATGATGAAGTATTTTGAAATTTATTTTACATGGTGAAGTATTTTGAAGTGTATTTTACATGGTCAAGTATTTTGAAATTTATTTTACATGGTGAATTCTTTTGAAATTGATTTAACATGGTGAAATATTTTGAAGTTTATTTTATATGGTGAAGTCTTTTGAAGTTTATTTTACATGGTGAAGTATTTTGAAATTCATTTTACATAGTGAAGTATTTTAAAGTTTATTTTACATGGTGAAATATTTTGAAGTTTATTTTATATGGTGAAGTATTTTGAAGTTTATTTTAGGTGGTGAAGTATTTTGAAGTTTATTTAACATGGTGTAGTATTTTGAAGTTTATTTTACATGATGAAGTATTTGAAGTTTATTTTATATGCTGAAATCTTTTGAAGTTTATTTAACATGGTAAAGTATTTTGAAGTTTATTTTACATGGTGAAGTATTTTGAAGTTTGTTTTATACGGTGAAGTATTTTGAAGTTTATTTAACATGGTGAATTCTTTTGAAGTTTATTTTACATGGTGAAGTATTTTAAAGTTTATTTTACATGGTGAAGCATTTTAAAGTTTATTCTATATGATGAAGTATTTTGAAGTTTATTTTACATAATGAAGTATTTTGAAATTTATTTTAAATCTTGAAGTATTTTGAAGTCTATTTTACATAGTGAAGTCTTTTAAAGTCTATTTTACATGGTGAAGTATTTCGAAGTTTATTTTACATTGTGAAGTCTTTTGAAGTTTATTTTACATGGTGAAGTATTTTGAAGTTTATTTTATATAGTGAAGTCTTTTGAAATTTATTTTACATGGTGAAGTATTTTGAAGTTTATTTAACATGGTGAATTCTTTTGAAGTTCATTTTACATGGTGAAGTATTTTCAAGTTTATTTTACGAGGTGAAATATTTTAAAGTTTATTTAACATGTCGAAGTCTTTTGAAGGTTATTTAACATGGTGAAGTATTTTGAAGTTAATTTTACATGGTGAAGTATTTTGAAGTTTATTTTATATGGTGAAGTCTTTTGAAGTTTACTTTATATGGTGAAGTATTTTTAAGTTTATTTTACATGGTGAAGTGTTTTGAAGTTTATTTTATATGGTGAAGTCTTTTGTAGTTTATTTTATATGGTGAAGTATTTTGAAGTTTATTTAACATGGTGAATTCTTTTGAAGTTTATTTTACATGGTGAAGTATTTTTAAAATTTATATTACATGGTGAATTCTTTTGAAATTTATTTAACATGGTAAAGTATTTTGAAATTTATTTTACATGGGGAAATATTTTGAAGTTTATTTTACATGGTGAAGTATTTTGAAGTTTATTTTACATAGTGAAGTATTTTAAAGTTTATTCTACATGGTGAAGTGTTTTGAAGTTTATTTTATATGGTGATGTCTTTTGAAGTTTATTTTACGTGGTGAATTATTTTGAAGTTTATTTTACATGGTGAAGTATTTTGAAGTTTATTTTACATAGTAAAGTATTTTAAAGTTTATTTTACATGGTGAAGTATTTTGAATTTATTTTGTATGGTGAAGTCTTTTAAAGTTTATTTTACATGGTGAATTATTTTGAAGTTTGTTTTACATGGTGAAGTATTTTGAAGTTTTTTTTATACGGTGAAGTATTTTGAAGTTTATTTAACATGGTGAATTCTTTTGAAGTTTATTTTACATGGTGAAGTATTTTAAAGTTTATTTTACATGGTGAAGCATTTTAAAGTTTATTCTATATGATGAAGTATTTTGAAGTTTATTTTACATAATGAAGTATTTTGAAATTTATTTTAAATCTTGAAGTATTTTGAAGTCTATTTTACATAGTGAAGTCTTTTAAAGTCTATTTTACATGGTGAAGTATTTCGAAGTTTATTTTACATTGTGAAGTCTTTTGAAGTTTATTTTACATGGTGAAGTATTTTGAAGTTTATTTTATATAGTGAAGTCTTTTGAAATTTATTTTACATGGTGAAGTATTTTGAAGTTTATTTAACATGGTGAATTCTTTTGAAGTTCATTTTACATGGTGAAGTATTTTCAAGTTTATTTTACGAGGTGAAATATTTTGAAGTTTATTTAACATGTCGAAGTCTTTTGAAGGTTATTTAACATGGTGAAGTATTTTGAAGTTAATTTTACATGGTGAAGTATTTTGAAGTTTATTTTATATGGTGAAGTCTTTTGAAGTTTACTTTATGTGGTGAAGTATTTTTAAGTTTATTTTACATGGTGAAGTGTTTTGAAGTTTATTTTATATGGTGAAGTCTTTTGTAGTTTATTTTATATGGTGAAGTATTTTGAAGTTTATTTAACATGGTGAATTCTTTTGAAGTTTATTTTACATGGTGAAGTATTTTTAAAATTTATATTACATGGTGAATTCTTTCGAAATTTATTTAACATGGTAAAGTATTTTGAAATTTATTTTACATGGGGAAATATTTTGAAGTTTATTTTACATGGTGAAGTATTTTGAAGTTTATTTTACATAGTGAAGTATTTTAAAGTTTATTCTACGTGGTGAAGTGTTTTGAAGTTTATTTTATATGGTGAAGTCTTTTGAAATTTATTTTACGTGGTGAATTATTTGGAAGTTTATTTTACATGGTGAAGTATTTTGAAGTTTATTTTACATAGTAAAGTATTTTAAAGTTTATTTTACATGGTGAAGTATTTTGAAGTTTATTTTGTATGGTGAAGTCTTTTAAAGTTTATTTTACATGGTGAATTATTTTGAAGTTTGTTTAACATGATGAAGTATTTTGAAATTTATTTTACATGGTGAAGTATTTTGAAGTGTATTTTACATGGTCAAGTATTTTGAAATTTATTTTACATTGTGATATATTTTGAAATTGATTTAACATGGTGAAGTATTTTGAAGTTTATTTTATATGGTGAAGTCTTTTGAAGTTTATTTTACATGGTGAAGTATTTTGAAATTTATTTTACATAGTGAAGTATTTTAAAGTTTATTTTACATGGTGAAGTATTTTGAAGTTTATTTTATATGGTGAAGTATTTTGAAATTTATTTTGACATGGTGAAGTATTTTGAAGTTTATTTAACATGGTGAAGTATTTTGAAGTTTATTTTACATGATGAAGTATTTGAAGTTTATTTTATATGGTGAAATCTTTTGAACTTTATTAAACATGGTGAAATATTTTGAAGTTTATTTTACATGGTGAAGTATTTTGAAGTTTGTTTTATACGGTGAAGTACTTTGAAGTTTATTTAACATGGTGAATTCTTTTGAAGTTTATTTTACATGGTGAAGTATTTTAAAGTTTATTTTACATGGTGAAGTATTTTGCAGTTTATTTTATGTGGAGAAGTCTTTTGAAGTTTATTTTAAATGGTGAAGTATTTAGAAGTTTAGTTTACATAGTGAAGTATTTTAAAGTTTATTTTACATGGTTAAGTGTTTTGAAGTTTATTTTATATGGTGAAGTCTTTTGAAGTTTATTTTACATGGTGAAGTATTTTGAAATTTATTTAACATGGTGAATTCTTTTGAAGTTTATTTTACTTGGTGAAGTTTTTTGTAGTTTATTTTATATGGTGAAGTCTTTTGAAGTTTATTTAACATGGTTAATTCTTTTGAAATTGATTTAACATGGTGAAGTATTTTGAAGTTTATTTTATATGGTGAAGTCTTTTGAAGTTTATTTTACATGGTGAAGTATTTTGAAATTCATTTTACATAGTGAAGTATTTTAAAGTTTATTTTACATGGTGAAGTATTTTGAAGTTTATTTTATATGGTGAAGTATTTTGAAGTTTATTTTAGGTGGTGAAGTATTTTGAAGTTTATTTAAAATGGTGAAGTATTTTGAAGTTTATTTTACATGATGAAGTATTTGAAGTTTATTTTATATGGTGAAATCTTTTGAAGTTTATTTAAAATGGTGAAGTATTTTGAAGTTTATTTTACATGGTGAAGTATTTTGAAGTTTTTTTTACACGGTGAAGTATTTTGAAGTTTATTTAACATGGTGAATTCTTTTGAAGTTTATTTTACATGGTGAAGTATTTTAAAGTTTATTTTACATGGTAAAGCATTTTAAAGTTCATTCTATATGATGAAGTATTTTGAAGTTTATTTTACATAATGAAGTATTTTGAAATTTATTTTAAATCTTGAAGTATTTTGAAGTCTATTTTACATAGTGAAGTCTTTTAAAGTCTATTTTACATGGTGAAGTATTTCGAAGTTTATTTTACATTGTGAAGTCTTTTGAAGTTTATTTTACATGGTGAAGTATTTTGAAGTTTATTTTATATAGTGAAGTCTTTTGAAATTTATTTTACATGGTGAAGTATTTTGAAGTTTATTTTCCATAGTGAAGTATTTTAAAGTTTATTTAACATGGTGAAGTATTTTGAAGTTTATTTTATATGGTGAAGTCTTTTGAAGTTTATTTTACATGGTGAAGTATTTTGAAGTTTATTTAACATGGTGAAGTATTTTGAAGTTTATTTTACATGGGTAAAGTATTTTGAAGTTTATTTTATATGGTGAAGTATATTGAAGTTTATTTTCAATCGTGAAGTATTTTGAAGTTTATTTAACATGGTGAATTCTTTTGAAGTTTATTTTACATGGTGAAGTATTTTGAAGTTTATTTTACATGGTGAAGTATTTTGAAGATTATTTTATATGGTGAAGTCTTTTAAAGTTTATTTTACATGGTAAATTATTTTGAAGTTTGTTTAACATGATGAAGTATTTGAAATTTATTTTACATGGTGAAGTATTTTGAAGTGTATTTTACATGGTCAAGTATTTTGAAATTTATTTTTCATGGTGAATTCTTTTGAAATTGATTTAACATGGTGAAGTATTTTGAAGTTTATTTTATATGGTGAAGTCTTTTGAAGTTTATTTTACATGGTGAAGTATTTTGAAATTTATGTTACATAGTGAAGTATTTTTAAGTTTATTTTACATGGTGAAGTATTTTGAAGTTTATTTTACATGGTGAAGTATTTTGAGGTTTGTTTTATACGGTGAAGTATTTTGAAGTTTATTTAACATGGTGAATTCTTTTGAAGTTTATTTTACATGGTGAAGTATTTTAAAGTTTATTTTACATGGTGAAGTATTTTGAAGTTTATTTTATATGGATAAGTCTTTTGAAATTTATTTTACATGGTGAAGTATTTAGAAGTTTAGTTTACATAGTGAAGTATTTTAAAGTTTATTTTACATGGTGAAGTGTTTGAAGTTTATTTTATATGGTGAAGTCTTTTGAAGTTTATTTTACATGGTGAAGTATTTTGAAATTTATTTAACATGGTGAAGTCTTTTGAAGTTTATTTTACTTGGTGAAGTATTTTGAAGTTTATTTTATATGGTGAAGTCTTTTGAAGTTTATTTAACATGGTGAAATATTTTGAAGTTTATTTTACATGGTGAAGTATTTTGAAGTTTATTTTAAATATTGAAGTATTTTAAAGTTTATTTTACATGGTGAAGTATTTTGAAGTTTATTTTACATGATGAAGTCTTTTGAAGTTTATTTTACATGGTGAAGTATTTTGAAGTTTATTTAACATGGTGAAGTATTTTGAAGTTTATTTTAAATGGTGAAGTGTTTTGAAGTTTATTTTACATGGTGAAGTATTTTGAAATTTATTTTACATGGTGAATTCTTTTGAAATTTATTTAACATTGTAAAGTATTTTAAAATTTTTTTTACGTGGTGAAATATTTTGAAGTTTATTTTACATGGTGAAGTATTTTGAAGTTTATTTTACATAGTGAAGTATTTTAAAGTTATTTTTACATGGTGAAGTATTTTGAAGTTTATTTTATATGGTGAAGTCTTTTGAAGTTTATTTTACATGGTGAAGTATTTTTGAAATTTATTTAACATGGTGAAGTATTTTGAAGTTTATTTTACATGATGAAGTATTTTGAAATTTATTTTAAATCGTGAAGTATTTTGAAGTTTATTTTACATAGTGAAACTTTTTAAAGTATATTTTACATGGTGAAGTATTTCTAAGTTTATTTTACATGGTGAAATCTTTAGAAGTTTATTTTACATGGTGAAGTATTTTGAAGTTTATTTAACATGGTGAAATATTTTGAAGTTTATTTTACATGGTGAAGTATTTTGAAGTTTATTTTAAATATTGAAGTATTTTAAAGTTTATTTTACATGGTGAAGTATTTTGAAGTTTATTTTACATGATGAAGTCTTTTGAAGTTTATTTTACATGGTGAAGTATTTTGAAGTTTATTTTACATGGTGAAGTATTTTGAAATTTATTTTACATGGTGAATTCTTTTGAAATTTATTTAACATTGTAAAGTATTTAAAAATTTTTTTTTACATGGTGAAATATTTTGAAGTTTATTTTACATAGTGAAGTATTTTAAAGTTATTTTTACATGGTGAATTCTTTTGAAGTTTATTTTACATGGTGAAGTATTTTAAAGTTTATTTTACGTGGTGAAATATTTTGAAGTTTATTTTACATGGTGAAGTATTTTGAAATTTATTTAACATGGTAAAGTATTTTGAAATTTATTTTACATGGTGAAGTCTTTGAAGTTTATTTAAAATGATGAAATCTTTTGAAGTTTATTTAAAATGGTGAAGTCTTTTGAAGTTTATTCAACATGGTGAAATATTTTAAAGTTTATTTTACATGGTGAAGTATTTTGAAGTTTATTTTCCATAGTGAAATATTTTAAAGTTTATTTAACATGGTGAAGTATTTTGAAGTTTATTTTATATGGTGAAGTCTTTTGAAGTTTATTTCACATGGTGAAGTATTTTGAAGTTTATTTAACATGGTGAAGTATTTTGAAGTTTATTTTACATGGTAAAGTATTTTGAAGTTTATTTTATATGGTGAAGTATTTTGAAGTTTATTTTCAATCGTGAAGTATTTTGAAGTTTATTTAACATGGTGAATTCTTTTGAAGTTTATTTTACATGGTGAAGTATTTTGTAGTTTATTTTACATGGTGAAGTATTTTGAAGATTATTTTATATGGTGAAGTCTTTTAAAGTTTATTTTACATGGTGAATTATTTTGAAGTTTGTTTAACATGATGAAGTATTTTGAAATTTATTTTACATGGTGAAGTATTTTGAAGTGTATTTTACATGGTCAAGTATTTTGAAATTTATTTTACATGGTGAATTCTTTTGAAATTGATTTAACATGGTGAAATATTTTGAAGTTTATTTTATATGGTGAAGTCTTTTGAAGTTTATTTTACATGGTGAAGTATTTTGAAATTCATTTTACATAGTGAAGTATTTTAAAGTTTATTTTACATGGTGAAATATTTTGAAGTTTATTTTATATGGTGAAGTATTTTGAAGTTTATTTTAGGTGGTGAAGTATTTTGAAGTTTATTTAACATGGTGTAGTATTTTGAAGTTTATTTTACATGATGAAGTATTTGAAGTTTATTTTATATGCTGAAATCTTTTGAAGTTTATTTAACATGGTAAAGTATTTTGAAGTTTATTTTACATGGTGAAGTATTTTGAAGTTTGTTTTATACGGTGAAGTATTTTGAAGTTTATTTAACATGGTGAATTCTTTTGAAGTTTATTTTACATGGTGAAGTATTTTAAAGTTTATTTTACATGGTGAAGCATTTTAAAGTTTATTCTATATGATGAAGTATTTTGAAGTTTATTTTACATAATGAAGTATTTTGAAATTTATTTTAAATCTTGAAGTATTTTGAAGTCTATTTTACATAGTGAAGTCTTTTAAAGTCTATTTTACATGGTGAAGTATTTCGAAGTTTATTTTACATTGTGAAGTCTTTTGAAGTTTATTTTACATGGTGAAGTATTTTGAAGTTTATTTTATATAGTGAAGTCTTTTGAAATTTATTTTACATGGTGAAGTATTTTGAAGTTTATTTAACATGGTGAATTCTTTTGAAGTTCATTTTACATGGTGAAGTATTTTCAAGTTTATTTTACGAGGTGAAATATTTTAAAGTTTATTTAACATGTCGAAGTCTTTTGAAGGTTATTTAACATGGTGAAGTATTTTGAAGTTAATTTTACATGGTGAAGTATTTTGAAGTTTATTTTATATGGTGAAGTCTTTTGAAGTTTACTTTATATGGTGAAGTATTTTTAAGTTTATTTTACATGGTGAAGTGTTTTGAAGTTTATTTTATATGGTGAAGTCTTTTGTAGTTTATTTTATATGGTGAAGTATTTTGAAGTTTATTTAACATGGTGAATTCTTTTGAAGTTTATTTTACATGGTGAAGTATTTTTAAAATTTATATTACATGGTGAATTCTTTTGAAATTTATTTAACATGGTAAAGTATTTTGAAATTTATTTTACATGGGGAAATATTTTGAAGTTTATTTTACATGGTGAAGTATTTTGAAGTTTATTTTACATAGTGAAGTATTTTAAAGTTTATTCTACATGGTGAAGTGTTTTGAAGTTTATTTTATATGGTGATGTCTTTTGAAGTTTATTTTACGTGGTGAATTATTTTGAAGTTTATTTTACATGGTGAAGTATTTTGAAGTTTATTTTACATAGTAAAGTATTTTAAAGTTTATTTTACATGGTGAAGTATTTTGAATTTATTTTGTATGGTGAAGTCTTTTAAAGTTTATTTTACATGGTGAATTATTTTGAAGTTTGTTTTACATGGTGAAGTATTTTGAAGTTTTTTTTATACGGTGAAGTATTTTGAAGTTTATTTAACATGGTGAATTCTTTTGAAGTTTATTTTACATGGTGAAGTATTTTAAAGTTTATTTTACATGGTGAAGCATTTTAAAGTTTATTCTATATGATGAAGTATTTTGAAGTTTATTTTACATAATGAAGTATTTTGAAATTTATTTTAAATCTTGAAATATTTTGAAGTCTATTTTACATAGTGAAGTCTTTTAAAGTCTATTTTACATGGTGAAGTATTTCGAAGTTTATTTTACATTGTGAAGTCTTTTGAAGTTTATTTTACATGGTGAAGTATTTTGAAGTTTATTTTATATAGTGAAGTCTTTTGAAATTTATTTTACATGGTGAAGTATTTTGAAGTTTATTTAACATGGTGAATTCTTTTGAAGTTCATTTTACATGGTGAAGTATTTTCAAGTTTATTTTACGAGGTGAAATATTTTGAAGTTTATTTAACATGTCGAAGTCTTTTGAAGGTTATTTAACATGGTGAAGTATTTTGAAGTTAATTTTACATGGTGAAGTATTTTGAAGTTTATTTTATATGGTGAAGTCTTTTGAAGTTTACTTTATGTGGTGAAGTATTTTTAAGTTTATTTTACATGGTGAAGTGTTTTGAAGTTTATTTTATATGGTGAAGTCTTTTGTAGTTTATTTTATATGGTGAAGTATTTTGAAGTTTATTTAACATGGTGAATTCTTTTGAAGTTTATTTTACATGGTGAAGTATTTTTAAAATTTATATTACATGGTGAATTCTTTCGAAATTTATTTAACATGGTAAAGTATTTTGAAATTTATTTTACATGGGGAAATATTTTGAAGTTTATTTTACATGGTGAAGTATTTTGAAGTTTATTTTACATAGTGAAGTATTTTAAAGTTTATTCTACGTGGTGAAGTGTTTTGAAGTTTATTTTATATGGTGAAGTCTTTTGAAATTTATTTTACGTGGTGAATTATTTGGAAGTTTATTTTACATGGTGAAGTATTTTGAAGTTTATTTTACATAGTAAAGTATTTTAAAGTTTATTTTACATGGTGAAGTATTTTGAAGTTTATTTTGTATGGTGAAGTCTTTTAAAGTTTATTTTACATGGTGAATTATTTTGAAGTTTGTTTAACATGATGAAGTATTTTGAAATTTATTTTACATGGTGAAGTATTTTGAAGTGTATTTTACATGGTCAAGTATTTTGAAATTTATTTTACATTGTGATATCTTTTGAAATTGATTTAACATGGTGAAGTATTTTGAAGTTTATTTTATATGGTGAAGTCTTTTGAAGTTTATTTTACATGGTGAAGTATTTTGAAATTTATTTTACATAGTGAAGTATTTTAAAGTTTATTTTACATGGTGAAGTATTTTGAAGTTTATTTTATATGGTGAAGTATTTTGAAATTTATTTTGACATGGTGAAGTATTTTGAAGTTTATTTAACATGGTGAAGTATTTTGAAGTTTATTTTACATGATGAAGTATTTGAAGTTTATTTTATATGGTGAAATCTTTTGAACTTTATTAAACATGGTGAAATATTTTGAAGTTTATTTTACATGGTGAAGTATTTTGAAGTTTGTTTTATACGGTGAAGTACTTTGAAGTTTATTTAACATGGTGAATTCTTTTGAAGTTTATTTTACATGGTGAAGTATTTTAAAGTTTATTTTACATGGTGAAGTATTTTGCAGTTTATTTTATGTGGAGAAGTCTTTTGAAGTTTATTTTAAATGGTGAAGTATTTAGAAGTTTAGTTTACATAGTGAAGTATTTTAAAGTTTATTTTACATGGTTAAGTGTTTTGAAGTTTATTTTATATGGTGAAGTCTTTTGAAGTTTATTTTACATGGTGAAGTATTTTGAAATTTATTTAACATGGTGAATTCTTTTGAAGTTTATTTTACTTGGTGAAGTTTTTTGTAGTTTATTTTATATGGTGAAGTCTTTTGAAGTTTATTTAACATGGTTAATTCTTTTGAAATTGATTTAACATGGTGAAGTATTTTGAAGTTTATTTTATATGGTGAAGTCTTTTGAAGTTTATTTTACATGGTGAAGTATTTTGAAATTCATTTTACATAGTGAAGTATTTTAAAGTTTATTTTACATGGTGAAGTATTTTGAAGTTTATTTTATATGGTGAAGTATTTTGAAGTTTATTTTAGGTGGTGAAGTATTTTGAAGTTTATTTAAAATGGTGAAGTATTTTGAAGTTTATTTTACATGATGAAGTATTTGAAGTTTATTTTATATGGTGAAATCTTTTGAAGTTTATTTAAAATGGTGAAGTAATTTAAATTTTTTTTTACATGGTGAAGTATTTTGAAGTTTTTTTTACACGGTGAAGTATTTTGAAGTTTATTTAACATGGTGAATTCTTTTGAAGTTTATTTTACATGGTGAAGTATTTTAAAGTTTATTTTACATGGTAAAGCATTTTAAAGTTCATTCTATATGATGAAGTATTTTGAAGTTTATTTTACATAATGAAGTATTTTGAAATTTATTTTAAATCTTGAAGTATTTTGAAGTCTATTTTACATAGTGAAGTCTTTTAAAGTCTATTTTACATGGTGAAGTATTTCGAAGTTTATTTTACATTGTGAAGTCTTTTGAAGTTTATTTTACATGGTGAAGTATTTTGAAGTTTATTTTATATAGTGAAGTCTTTTGAAATTTATTTTACATGGTGAAGTATTTTGAAGTTTATTTAACAAGGTGAATTCTTTTGAAGTTCATTTTACATGGTGAAGTATTTTCAAGTTTATTTTACGAGGTGAAATATTTTGAAGTTTATTTAACATGTCGAAGTCTTTTGAAGGTTATTTAACATGGTGAAGTATTTTGAAGTTAATTTTACATGGTGAAGTATTTTGAAGTTTATTTTATATGGTGAAGTCTTTTGAAGTTTACTTTATATGGTGAAGTATTTTTAAGTTTATTTTACATGGTGAAGTGTTTTGAAGTTTATTTTATATGGTGAAGTCTTTTGTAGTTTATTTTATATGGTGAAGTATTTTGAAGTTTATTTAACATGGTGAATTCTTTTGAAGTTTATTTTACATGGTGAAGTATTTTTAAAATTTATATTACATGGTGAATTCTTTTGAAATTTATTTAACATGGTAAAGTATTTTGAAATTTATTTTACATGGGGAAATATTTTGAAGTTTATTTTACATGGTGAAGTATTTTGAAGTTTATTTTACATAGTGAAGTATTTTAAAGTTTATTCTACATGGTGAAGTGTTTTGAAGTTTATTTTATATGGTGAAGTCTTTTGAAGTTTATTTTACGTGGTGAATTATTTTGAAGTTTATTTTACATGGTGAAGTATTTTGAAGTTTATTTTACATAGTAAAGTATTTTAAAGTTTATTTTACATGGTGAAGTATTTTGAAGTTTATTTTGTATGGTGAAGTCTTTTAAAGTTTATTTTACATGGTGAATTATTTTGAAGTTTGTTTAACATGATGAAGTATTTTGAAATTTATTTTACATGGTGAAGTATTTTGAAGTGTATTTTACATGGTCAAGTATTTTGAAATTTATTTTACATTGTGATATCTTTTGAAATTGATTTAACATGGTGAAGTATTTTGAAGTTTATTTTATATGGTGAAGTCTTTTGAAGTTTATTTTACATGGTGAAGTATTTTGAAATTTATTTTACATAGTGAAGTATTTTAAAGTTTATTTTACATGGTGAAGTATTTTGAAGTTTATTTTATATGGTGAAGTATTTTGAAATTTATTTTGACATGGTGAAGTATTTTGAAGTTTATTTAACATGGTGAAGTATTTTGAAGTTTATTTTACATGATGAAGTATTTGAAGTTTATTTTATATGGTGAAATCTTTTGAACTTTATTAAACATGGTGAAATATTTTGAAGTTTATTTTACATGGTGAAGTATTTTGAAGTTTGTTTTATACGGTGAAGTACTTTGAAGTTTATTTAACATGGTGAATTCTTTTGAAGTTTATTTTACATGGTGAAGTATTTTAAAGTTTATTTTACATGGTGAAGTATTTTGAAGTTTATTTTATGTGGAGAAGTCTTTTGAAGTTTATTTTAAATGGTGAAGTATTTAGAAGTTTAGTTTACATAGTGAAGTATTTTAAAGTTTATTTTACATGGTTAAGTGTTTTGAAGTTTATTTTATATGGTGAAGTCTTTTGAAGTTTATTTTACATGGTGAAGTATTTTGAAATTTATTTAACATGGTGAAGTCTTTTGAAGTTTATTTTACTTGGTGAAGTTTTTTGTAGTTTATTTTATATGGTGAAGTCTTTTGAAGTTTATTTAACATGGTTAATTCTTTTGAAATTGATTTAACATGGTGAAGTATTTTGAAGTTTATTTTATATGGTGAAGTCTTTTGAAGTTTATTTTACATGGTGAAGTATTTTGAAATTCATTTTACATAGTGAAGTATTTTAAAGTTTATTTTACATGGTGAAGTATTTTGAAGTTTATTTTATATGGTGAAGTATTTTGAAGTTTATTTTAGGTGGTGAAGTATTTTGAAGTTTATTTAAAATGGTGAAGTATTTTGAAGTTTATTTTACATGATGAAGTATTTGAAGTTTATTTTATATGGTGAAATCTTTTGAAGTTTATTTAAAATGGTGAAGTATTTTGAAGTTTATTTTACATGGTGAAGTATTTTGAAGTTTTTTTTATACGGTGAAGTATTTTGAAGTTTATTTAACATGGTGAATTCTTTTGAAGTTTATTTTACATGGTGAAGTATTTTAAAGTTTATTTTACATGGTGAAGCATTTTAAAGTTTATTGTATATGATGAAGTATTTTGAAGTTTATTTTACATAATGAAGTATTTTGAAATTTATTTTAAATCTTGAAGTATTTTGAAGTCTATTTTACATAGTGAAGTCTTTTAAAGTCTATTTTACATGGTGAAGTATTTCGAAGTTTATTTTACATGGTGAAGTCTTTTGAAGTTTATTTTACATGGTGAAGTATTTTGAAGTTTATTTTATATAGTGAAGTCTTTTGAAATTTATTTAACATGTCGAAGTCTTTTGAAGGTTATTTAACATGGTGAAGTATTTTGAAGTTAATTTTACATGGTGAAGTATTTTGAAGTTTATTTTATATGGTGAAGTCTTTTGAAGTTTACTTTATATGGTGAAGTATTTTTAAGTTTATTTTACATGGTGAAGTATTTTGAAGTTTATTTAACATGGTGAAATATTTTGAAGTTTATTTTACATGGTGAAGTATTTTGAAGTTTATTTTAAATATTGAAGTATTTTAAAGTTTATTTTAAATGGTGAAGTATTTTGAAGTTTATTTTACATGATGAAGTCTTTTGAAGTTTATTTTACATGGTGAAGTATATTGAAGTTTATTTAACAAGGTGAAGTATTTTGAAGTTTATTTTAAATGGTGAAGTGTTTTGAAGTTTATTTTACATGGTGAAGTATTTTGAAATTTATTTTACATGGTGAATTCTTTTGAAATTTATTTAACATTGTAAAGTATTTTAAAATTTTTTTTTACATGGTGAAATATTTTGAAGTTTATTTTACATGGTGAAGTACTTTGAAGTTTATTTTACATAGTGAAGTATTTTAAAGTTATTTTTACATGGTGAAGTATTTTGAAGTTTATTTTATATGGTGAAGTCTTTTGAAGTTTATTTTACATGGTGAAGTATTTTGAAATTTATTTAAAATGGTGAAGTATTTTGAAGTTTATTTTACATGATGAAGTATTTTGAAATTTATTTTAAATCGTGAAGTATTTTGAAGTTTATTTTACATAGTGAAGCCTTTTAAAGTCTATTTTACATGGTGAAGTATTTCTAAGTTTATTTTACATGGTGAAGTCTTTAGAAGTTTATTTTAAATGGTGAAGTATTTTGAAGTTTATTTAACATGGTGAATTCTTTTGAAGTTTATTTTACATGGTGAAATAATTTAAAGTTTATTTTACGTGGTGAAATATTTTGAAGTTTATTTTACATGGTGAAGTATTTTGAAATTTATTTAACATGGTAAAGTATTTTGAAATTTATTTTACATGGTGAAGTCTTTTGAAGTTTATTTAAAATGGTGAAGTCTTTTGAAGTTTATTTAAAATGGTGAAGTCTTTTGAAGTTTATTCAACATGGTGAAATATTTTAAAGTTTATTTTACATGGTGAAGTATTTTGAAGTTTATTTTCCATAGTGAAGTATTTTAAAGTTTATTTAACATGGTGAAGTATTTTGAAGTTTATTTTATATGGTAAAGTCTTTTCAAGTTTATTTTACATGGTGAAGTATTTTGAAGTTTATTTAACATGGTGAAGTATTTTGAAGTTTATTTTACATGGTAAAGTATTTTGCAGTTTATTTTATATGGTGAAGTATTTTGAAGTTTATTTTCAATCGTGAAGTATTTTGAAGTTTATTTAACATGGTGAATTCTTTTGAAGTTTATTTTACATGGTGAAGTATTTTGTAGTTTATTTTACATGGTGAAGTATTTTGAAGATTAATTTATATGGTGAAGTCTTTTAAAGTTTATTTTACATGGTGAATTATTTTGAAGTTTGTTTAACATGATGAAGTATTTTGAAATTTATTTTACATGGTGAAGTATTTTGAAGTGTATTTTACATGGTCAAGTATTTTGAAATTTATTTTACATGGTTAATTCTTTTGAAATTGATTTAACATGGTGAAGTATTTTGAAGTTTATTTTATATGGTGAAGTCTTTTGAAGTTTATTTTACATGGTGAAGTATTTTGAAATTCATTTTACATAGTGAAGTATTTTAAAGTTTATTTTACATGGTGAAGTATTTTGAAGTTTATTTTATATGGTGAAGTATTTTGAAGTTTATTTTAGGTGGTGAAGTATTTTGAAGTTTATTTAACATGGTGTAGTATTTTGAAGTTTATTTTACATGATGAAGTATTTGAAGTTTATTTTATATGGTGAAATCTTTTGAAGTTTATTTAACATGGTAAAGTATTTTGAAGTTTATTTTACATGGTGAAGTATTTTGAAGTTTGTTTTATACGGTGACGTATTTTGAAGTTTATTTAACATGGTGAATTCTTTTGAAGTTTATTTTACATGGTGAAGTATTTTAAAGTTTATTTTACATGGTGAAGCATTTTAAAGTTTATTCTATATGATGAAGTATTTTGAAGTTTATTTTACATAATGAAGTATTTTGAAATTTATTTTAAATCTTGAAGTATTTTGAAGTCTATTTTACATAGTGAAGTCTTTTAAAGTCTATTTTACATGGTGAAGTATTTCGAAGTTTATTTTACATTGTGAAGTCTTTTGAAGTTTATTTTACATGGTAAAGTATTTTGAAGTTTATTTTATTTAGTGAAGTCTTTTGAAATTTATTTTACATGGAGAAGTATTTTGAAGTTTATTTAACATGGTGAATTCTTTTGAAGTTCATTTTACATGGTGAAGTATTTTCAAGTTTATTTTACGAGGTGAAATATTTTAAAGTTTATTTAACATGTCGAAGTCTTTTGAAGGTTATTTAACATGGTGAAGTATTTTGAAGTTAATTTTACATGGTGAAGTATTTTGAAGTTTATTTTATATGGTGAAGTCTTTTGAAGTTTACTTTATATGGTGAAGTATTTTTAAGTTTATTTTACATGGTGAAGTGTTTTGAAGTTTATTTTATATGGTGAAGTCTTTTGTAGTTTATTTTATTTGGTGAAGTATTTTGAAGTTTATTTAACATGGTGAATTCTTTTGAAGTTTATTTTACATGGTGAAGTATTTTTAAAATTTATATTACATGGTGAATTCTTTTGAAATTTATTTAACATGGTAAAGTATTTTGAAATTTATTTTACATGGGGAAATATTTTGAAGTTTATTTAACATGGTGAAGTATTTTGAAGTTTATTTTACATAGTGAAGTATTTTAAAGTTTATTCTACATGGTGAAGTGTTTTGAAGTTTATTTTATATGGTGAAGTCTTTTGAAGTTTATTTTACGTGGTGAATTATTTTGAAGTTTATTTTACATGGTGAAGTATTTTGAAGTTTATTTTACATAGTAAAGTATTTTAAAGTTTATTTTACATGGTGAAGTATTTTGAAGTTTATTTTGTATGGTGAAGTCTTTTAAAGTTTATTTTACATGGTGAATTATTTTGAAGTTTGTTTAACATGATGAAGTATTTTGAAATTTATTTTACATGGTGAAGTATTTTGAAGTGTATTTTACATGGTCAAGTATTTTGAAATTTATTTTACATTGTGATATCTTTTGAAATTGATTTAACATGGTGAAGTATTTTGAAGTTTATTTTATATGGTGAAGTCTTTTGAAGTTTATTTTACATGGTGAAGTATTTTGAAATTTATTTTACATAGTGAAGTATTTTAAAGTTTATTTTACATGGTGAAGTATTTTGAAGTTTATTTTATATGGTGAAGTATTTTGAAATTTATTTTGACATGGTGAAGTATTTTGAAGTTTATTTAACATGGTGAAGTATTTTGAAGTTTATTTTACATGATGAAGTATTTGAAGTTTATTTTATATGGTGAAATCTTTTGAACTTTATTAAACATGGTGAAATATTTTGAAGTTTATTTTACATGGTGAAGTATTTTGAAGTTTGTTTTATACGGTGAAGTACTTTGAAGTTTATTTAACATGGTGAATTCTTTTGAAGTTTATTTTACATGGTGAAGTATTTTAAAGTTTATTTTACATGGTGAAGTATTTTGAAGTTTATTTTATGTGGAGAAGTCTTTTGAAGTTGATTTTAAATGGTGAAGTATTTAGAAGTTTAGTTTACATAGTGAAGTATTTTAAAGTTTATTTTACATGGTTAAGTGTTTTGAAGTTTATTTTATATGGTGAAGTCTTTTGAAGTTTATTTTACATGGTGAAGTATTTTGAAATTTATTTAACATGGTGAAGTCTTTTGAAGTTTATTTTACTTGGTGAAGTTTTTTGTAGTTTATTTTATATGGTGAAGTCTTTTGAAGTTTATTTAACATGGTTAATTCTTATGAAATTGATTTAACATGGTGAAGTATTTTGAAGTTTATTTTATATGGTGAAGTCTTTTGAAGTTTATTTTACATGGTGAAGTATTTTGAAATTCATTTTACATAGTGAAGTATTTTAAAGTTTATTTTACATGGTGAAGTATTTTGAATTTTATTTTATATGGTGAAGTCTTTTGAAGTTTATTTTACATGGTGAAGTATTTTGAAGTTTATTTAACATGGTGAATTCTTTTGAAGTTTATTTTACATGGTGAAGTATTTTGAAATTTATTTTACATTGTGAATTCTTTTGAAAATTATTTAACATGGTAAAGTATTTTGAAATTTATTTTTCACGGTGAAGTCTTTTGAAGTTTATTTAAAATGGTGAAATATTATGAAGTTTATTTAACATGGTGAAATATTTTGAAGTTTATTTTACATGGTGAAGTATTTTGAAGTTTATTTTACATAGTGAAGTATTTTAAAGTTTATTTCACATGGTGAAGTATTTGGAAGTTTATTTTAAAATGTGAAGTCTTTGGAAGTTTATTTTATATGTTGAGGTATTTCGAAGATTATTTAACATGGTGAATTCTTTTGAAGTTTTCTTTACATGGTGAAGTATTTTGAAGTTTATTCTATATGATGAAGTATTTTGAAGTTTATTTTACATAATGAAGTATTTTGAAATTAATTTTAAATCGTGAAGTATTATGAAGTTTATTTTACATAGTGAAAGCTTTTAAAGTCTATTTTACATGGTGAAGTATTTCGAAGTTTATTTTACATGGTGAAGTCTTTTGAAGTTTATTTTACATGGTGAAGTATTTTGAAGTTTATTTTATATGGTGAAGTCTTTTGAAGTTTATTTTACATGGTGAAGTATTTTGAAGTTTATTTTATATGGTGAAGTCTTTTGAAGTTTATTTAACATGGTGAAATATTTTGAAGTTTATTTTACATGGTGAAGTATTTTGAAGTTTATTTTAAATATTGAAGTATTTTAAAGTTTATTTTAAATGGTGAAGTATTTTGAAGTTTATTTTACATGATGAAGTCTTTTGAAGTTTATTTTACATGGTGAAGTATTTTGAAGTTTATTTAACAAGGTGAAGTATTTTGAAGTTTATTTTAAATGGTGAAGTGTTTTGAAGTTTATTTTACATGGTGAAGTATTTTGAAATTTATTTTACATGGTGAATTCTTTTGAAATTTATTTAACATTGTAAAGTATTTTAAAATTTTTTTTTACATGGTAAAATATTTTGAAGTTTATTTTACATGGTGAAGTATTTTGAAGTTTATTTTACATAGTGAAGTATTTTAAAGTTATTTTTACATGGTGAAGTATTTTGAAGTTTATTTTATATGGTGAAGTCTTTTGAAGTTTATTTTACATGGTGAAGTATTTTGAAATTTATTTAAAATGGTGAAGTATTTTGAAGTTTATTTTACATGATGAAGTATTTTGAAATTTATTTTAAATCGTGAAGTATTTTGAAGTTTATTTTACATAGTGAAGCCTTTTAAAGTCTATTTTACATGGTGAAGTATTTCTAAGTTTATTTTACATGGTGAAGTCTTTAGAAGTTTATTTTAAATGGTGAAGTATTTTGAAGTTTATTTAACATGGTGAATTCTTTTGACGTTTATTTTACATGGTGAAATAATTTAAAGTTTATTTTACGTGGTGAAATATTTTGAAGTTTATTTTACATGGTGAAGTATTTTGAAATTTATTTAACATGGTAAAGTATTTTGAAATTTATTTTACATGGTGAAGTCTTTTGAAGTTTATTTAAAATGGTGAAGTCTTTTGAAGTTTATTTAAAATGGTGAAGTCTTTTGAAGTTTATTCAACATGGTGAAATATTTTAAAGTTTATTTTACATGGTGAAGTATTTTGAAGTTTATTTTCCATAGTGAAGTATTTTAAAGTTTATTTAACATGGTGAAGTATTTTGAAGTTTATTTTATATGGTAAAGTCTTTTCAAGTTTATTTTACATGGTGAAGTATTTTGAAGTTTATTTAACATGGTGAAGTATTTTGAAGTTTATTTTACATGGTAAAGTATTTTGCAGTTTATTTTATATGGTGAAGTATTTTGAAGTTTATTTTCAATCGTGAAGTATTTTGAAGTTTATTTAACATGGTGAATTCTTTTGAAGTTTATTTTACATGGTGAAGTATTTTGTAGTTTATTTTACATGGTGAAGTATTTTGAAGATTAATTTATATGGTGAAGTCTTTTAAAGTTTATTTTACATGGTGAATTATTTTGAAGTTTGTTTAACATGATGAAGTATTTTAAAATTTATTTTACATGGTGAAGTATTTTGAAGTGTATTTTACATGGTCAAGTATTTTGAAATTTATTTTACATGGTTAATTCTTTTGAAATTGATTTAACATGGTGAAGTATTTTGAAGTTTATTTTATATGGTGAAGTCTTTTGAAGTTTATTTTACATGGTGAAGTATTTTGTAATTCATTTTACATAGTGAAGTATTTTAAAGTTTATTTTACATGGTGAAGTATTTTGAAGTTTATTTTATATGGTGAAGTATTTTGAAGTTTATTTTAGGTGGTGAAGTATTTTGAAGTTTATTTAACATGGTGTAGTATTTTGAAGTTTATTTTACATGATGAAGTATTTGAAGTTTATTTTATATGGTGAAATCTTTTGAAGTTTATTTAACATGGTAAAGTATTTTGAAGTTTATTTTACATGGTGAAGTATTTTGAAGTTTGTTTTATACGGTGAAGTATTTTGAAGTTTATTTTACATGGTGAAGTATTTTAAAGTTTATTTTACATGGTGAAGCATTTTAAAGTTTATTCTATATGATGAAGTATTTTGAAGTTTATTTTACATAATGAAGTATTTTGAAATTTATTTTAAATCTTGAAGTATTTTGAAGTCTATTTTACATAGTGAAGTCTTTTAAAGTCTATTTTACATGGTGAAGTATTTCGAAGTTTATTTTACATTGTGAAGTCTTTTGAAGTTTATTTTACATGGTGAAGTATTTTGAAGTTTATTTTATATAGTGAAGTCTTTTGAAATTTATTTTACATGGTGAAGTATTTTGAAGTTTATTTAACATGGTGAATTCTTTTGAAGTTCATTTTACATGGTGAAGTGATTTCAAGTTTATTTTACGAGGTGAAATATTTTAAAGTTTATTTAACATGTCGAAGTCTTTTGAAGGTTATTTAACATGGTGAAGTATTTTGAAGTTAATTTTACGTGGTGAAGTATTTTAAAGTTTATTTTATATGGTGAAGTCTTTTGAAGTTTACTTTATATGGTGAAGTATTTTTAAGTTTATTTTACATGGTGAAGTGTTTTGAAGTTTATTTTATATGGTGAAGTCTTTTGTAGTTTATTTTATATGGTGAAGTATTTTGAAGTTTATTTAACATGGTGAATTCTTTTGAAGTTTATTTTACATGGTGAAGTATTTTTAAAATTTATATTACATGGTGAATTCTTTTGAAATTTATTTAACATGGTAAAGTATTTTGAAATTTATTTTACATGGGGAAATATTTTGAAGTTTATTTTACATGGTGAAGTATTTTGAAGTTTATTTTACATAGTGAAGTATTTTAAAGTTTATTCTACATGGTGAAGTGTTTTGAAGTTTATTTTATATGGTGAAGTCTTTTGAAGTTTATTTTACGTGGTGAATTATTTTGAAGTTTATTATACATAGTGAAGTATTTTGAAGTTTATTTTACATAGTAAAGTATTTTAAAGTTTATTTTACATGGTGAAGTATTTTGAAGTTTATTTTGTATGGTGAAGTCTTTTAAAGTTTATTTTACATGGTGAATTATTTTGAAGTTTGTTTAACATGATGAAGTATTTTGAAATTTATTTTACATGGTGAAGTATTTTGAAGTGTATTTTACATGGTCAAGTATTTTGAAATTTATTTTACATTGTGATATCTTTTGAAATTGATTTAACATGGTGAAGTATTTTGAAGTTTATTTTATATGGTGAAGTCTTTTGAAGTTTATTTTACATGGTGAAGTATTTTGAAATTTATTTTACATAGTGAAGTATTTTAAAGTTTATTTTACATGGTGAAGTATTTTGAAGTTTATTTTATATGGTGAAGTATTTTGAAATTTATTTTGACATGTTGAAGTATTTTGAAGTTTATTTAACATGGTGAAGTATTTTGAAGTTTATTTTACATGATGAAGTATTTGAAGTTTATTTTATATGGTGAAATCTTTTGAAGTTTATTAAACATGGTGAAATATTTTGAAGTTTATTTTACATGGTGAAGTATTTTGAAGTTTGTTTTATACGGTGAAGTACTTTGAAGTTTATTTTACATGGTGAATTCTTTTGAAGTTTATTTTACATGGTGAAGTATTTTAAAGTTTATTTTACATGGTGAAGTATTTTGAAGTTTATTTTATGTGGAGAAGTCTTTTGAAGTTTATTTTAAATGGTGAAGTATTTAGAAGTTTAGTTTACATAGTGAAATATTTTAACGTTTATTTTACATGGTTAAGTGTTTTGAAGTTTATTTTATATGGTGAAGTCTTTTGAAGTTTATTTTACATGGTGAAGTATTTTGAAATTTATTTAACATGGTGAAGTCTTTTGAAGTTTATTTTACTTGGTGAAGTTTTTTGTAGTTTATTTTATATGGTGAAGTCTTTTGAAGTTTATTTAACATGGTTAATTCTTTTGAAATTGATTTAACATGGTGAAGTATTTTGAAGTTTATTTTATATGGTGAAGTCTTTTGAAGTTTATTTTACATGGTGAAGTATTTTGAAATTCATTTTACATAGTGAAGTATTTTAAAGTTTATTTTACATGGTGAAGTATTTTAAAGTTTATTTTATATGGTGAAGTATTTTGAAGTTTATTTTAGGTGGTGAAGTATTTTGAAGTTTATTTAAAATGGTGAAGTATTTTGAAGTTTATTTTACATGATGAAGTATTTGAAGTTTATTTTATATGGTGAAATAATTTAAAGTTTATTTAAAATGGTGAAGTATTTTGAAGTTTATTTTACATGGTGAAGTATTTTGAAGTTTTTTTTATACAGTGAAGTATTTTGAAGTTTATTTTATATGGTGAAGTCTTTAGAAGTTTATTTTAAATGGTGAAGTATTTTGAAGTTTATTTAACATGGTGAATTCTTTTGAAGTTTATTTTACATGGTGAACTATTTTGAAATTTATTTTACATGGTAAAGTATTTTTAAAATTTATATTACATGGTGAATTCGTTTGAAATTTATTTAACATGGTAAAGTATTTTGAAATTTATTTTACATGGTGAAATATTTTGAAGTTTATTTCACATGGTGAAGTATTTTGAAGTTTATTTTACATAGTGAAGTATTTTAAAGGTTATTTTACATGGTGAAGTATTTTGAAGTTTATTCTATATGATGAAGTATTTTGAAGTTTATTTTACATAATGAAGTATTTTGAAATTTATTTTAAATCGTGAAGTATTATGAAGTTTATTTTACGTAGTGAAAGCTTTTAAAGTCTATTTTACATGGTGAAGTATTTCGAAGTTTATTTTACATGGTGAAGTCTTTTGAAGTTTATTTTACATGGTGAAGTATTTTGAAGTTTATTTTATATGGTGAAGTCTTTTGAAGTTTATTTTACATGGTGAAGTATTTCGAAGTTTATTTTATATGGTGAAGTATTTTGAAGTTTATATAACATGGTGAATTCTTTTGAAGTTTATTTTACATTGTAAAGTATTTTTAAAATTTATATTACATGGTGAATTCGTTTGAAATTTATTTAACATGGTAAAGTATTTTGAAATTTATTTTACATGGTGAAATATTTTGAAGTTTATTTCACATGGTGAAGTATTTTGAAGTTTATTTTACATAGTGAAGTATTTTAAAGGTTATTTTACATGGTGAAGTATTTTGAAGTTTATTTTATATGGTGAAGTCTTTTGAAGTTTATTTTATATGGTGAAATATTATGAAGTTTATTTTACATGGTGAAGTATTTTGAAGTTTATTTTACATAGTGAAGTATTTTAAAGTTTCTTTTACATGGTGAAGTATTTTGAAGTTTATTTTATACGGTGAAGTCTTTTGATGTTTATTTTACATGGTGAAGTATTTTGAAGTTTATTTAACATGGTGAAGTATTTTGAAGTTTATTTTACATGGTGAAGTATTTTGAAGTATATTTTATATGGTGAAGTCTTTAGAAGTTTATTTTAAATGGTGAAGTATTTTGAAGTTTATTTAACATGGTGAATTCTTTTGAAGTTTATTTTACATGGTGAACTATTTTGAAATTTATTTTACATGGTGAATTCTTTTGAAATTTATTTAACATGGTAACGTATTTTGAAATTTATTTTACATGGTGAAGTCTTTTGAAGTTTATTTAAAATGGTGAAGTCTTTTGAAGTTTATTTAACATGGTGAAATATTTTGAAGTTTATTTTACATGGTGAAGTATTTTGAAGTTTATTTTACATGGTGAAGTATTTTGAAGTTTATTTTATATGGTGAAGTCTTTTGAAGTTTATTTTACATAGTGAAGTATTTTAAAGTTTATTTTACATGGTGAAGTATTTTGAAGTTTATTTTATATGGTGAAATCTTTTGAAGTTTATTTTACATGGTGAAATATTTTGAAGTTTATTTTATATTGTGAAGTATTTTGAAGTTTGCTTTACATAGTGAAGTATTTTAAAGTTTATTTTACATGGTGAAGTATTTTGAAGTTTATTTTATATGGTGAAGTCTTTTGAAGTTTATTTTACATGGTGAAGTATTTTCAAGTTTATTTAACATGTTGAAGTATTTTGAAGTTTATTTTACATGGTGAAGTATTTTGAAGTTTATTTTACATGGTGAAGTATTTTGAAGTTTATTTTAAATCGTGAAGTATTATGAAGTTTATTTTATATGGTGAAGTCTTTTGAAGTTTATTTTACATGGTGAAGTATTTCGAAGTTTATTTTACATGGTGAAGTCTTTTGAAGTTTATTTTACATGGTGAAGTATTTTGAAGTTTATTTTACATAGTGAAGTATTTTAAAGTTTATTTTATATGGTGAAGTATTTGGAAGTTTATTTTAAATGGTGAAGTCTTTTGAAGTTTATTTTACATGGTTAAGTATTTTGAAGTTTATTTTATATGGTGTAGTCTTTTGAAGTTTATTTTACATGTTGAATCATTTTGAAATTTATTTAACATGGTGAATTCTTTTGAAGTTTATTTTACATAGTGAAGTCTTTTAAAGTTTATTTTACATGGTGAAGTATTTTGAAGTTTATTTTATATGGTGAAGTCTTTTGAAGTTTATTTTACATGGTGAAGTATTTTGAAGTTTATTTTACATGGTGAAGTATTTTGAAGTTTATTTAACATGGTGAAGTATTTTGAAGTTTATTTTACATGGTGAAGTACTTTGAAGTTTATTTTATATAGTGAAGTCTTTTGAAGTCTATTTTACATGGTGAAGTATTTTGAAGTTTATTTAACATGGTGAATTCTTTTGAAGTTTATTTTAAATTGTGAAGTATTTTGAAATTTATTTTACATTGTGAATTCTTTTGAAAATTATTTAACATGGTAAAGTATTTTGAAATTTATTTTTCACGGTGAAGTCTTTTGAAGTTTATTTAAAATGGTGAAGTATTATGAAGTTTATTTAACATGGTGAATTCTTTTGAAGTTTATTTTACATGGTGAAGTATTCTGAAATTTATTTTACATTGTGAATTCTTTTGAAAATTATTTAACATGGTAAAATATTTTGAAATTTATTTTACATGGTGAAATATTTTGAAGTTTATTTTATATTTGTCTTTTGAAGTTTATTTAACATGGTGAAATATTTTGAAGTTTATTTAACATGGTGAAGTATTTTGAAGTTTATTTTACATGGTGAAGTATTTTGAAGTTTATTTTATATGGTGAAGTCTTTTGAAGTTTATTTTACATGGTGAAGTATTTTGAAGTTTATTTTACATGGTGAAGTATTTTGAAGTTTATTTAACATGGTGAAGTATTTTGAAGTTTATTTTACATGGTGAAGTATTTTGAAGTTTATTTTATATGGTGAAGTCTTTTGAAGTTTATTTTACATGGTGAAGTATTTGGAAGTTTATTTAACATGGTGAATTCTTTTGAAGTTTATTTTACATGGTGAAGTATTTTGAAGTTTATTTTATATGGTGAAGTCTTTTGAAGTTTATTTTACATGGTGAAGTATTTTGAAGTTTATTTTACATGGTGAAGTATTTTGAAGTTTATTTAACATGGTGAAGTATTTTGAAGTTTATTTTACGTGGTGAAGTATTTTGAAGTTTATTTTATATGGTGAAGTCTTTTGAAGTTTATTTTACATGGTGAAGTATTTTGAAGTTTATTTAACATGGTGAATTCTTTTGAAGTTTATTTTACATGGTGAAGTATTTTGAAATTTATTTTACATTGTGAATTCTTTTGAAAATTATTTAACATGGTAAAGTATTTTGAAATTTGTTTTTCACGGTGAAGTCTTTTGAAGTTTATTTAAAATGGTGAAGTATTATGAAGTTTATTTAACATGGTGAAATATTTTGAAGTTTATTTTACATGGTGAAGTATTTTGAAGTTTATTTTACATAGTGAAGTATTTTAAAGTTTATTTCACATGGTGAAGTATTTGGAAGTTTATTTTAAAATGTGAAGTCTTTGGAAGTTTATTTTATATGTTGAGGTATTTCGAAGATTATTTAACATGGTGAATTCTTTTGAAGTTTTCTTTACATGGTGAAGTATTTTGAAGTTTATTCTATATGATGAAGTATTTTGAAGTTTATTTTACATAATGAAGTATTTTGAAATTTATTTTAAATCGTGAAGTATTATGAAGTTTATTTTACATAGTGAAAGCTTTTAAAGTCTATTTTACATGGTGAAGTATTTCGAAGTTTATTTTACATGGTGAAGTCTTTTGAAGTTTATTTTACATGGTGAAGTATTTTGAAGTTTATTTTATATGGTGAAGTCTTTTGAAGTTTATTTTACATGGTGAAGTATTTTGAAGTTTATTTTATATGGTGAAGTCTTTTGAAGTTTATTTAACATGGTGAAATATTTTGAAGTTTATTTTACATGGTGAAGTATTTTGAAGTTTATTTTAAATATTGAAGTATTTTAAAGTTTATTTTAAATGGTGAAGTATTTTGAAGTTTATTTTACATGATGAAGTCTTTTGAAGTTTATTTTACATGGTGAAGTATTTTGAAGTTTATTTAACAAGGTGAAGTATTTTGAAGTTTATTTTAAATGGTGAAGTGTTTTGAAGTTTATTTTACATGGTGAAGTATTTTGAAATTTATTTTACATGGTGAATTCTTTTGAAATTTATTTAACATTGTAAAGTATTTTAAAATTTTTTTTTACATGGTAAAATATTTTGAAGTTTATTTTACATGGTGAAGTATTTTGAAGTTTATTTTACATAGTGAAGTATTTTAAAGTTATTTTTACATGGTGAAGTATTTTGAAGTTTATTTTATATGGTGAAGTCTTTTGAAGTTTATTTTACATGGTGAAGTATTTTGAAATTTATTTAAAATGGTGAAGTATTTTGAAGTTTATTTTACATGATGAAGTATTTTGAAATTTATTTTAAGTCGTGAAGTATTTTGAAGTTTATTTTACATAGTGAAGCCTTTTAAAGTCTATTTTACATGGTGAAGTATTTCTAAGTTTATTTTACATGGTGAAGTCTTTAGAAGTTTATTTTAAATGGTGAAGTATTTTGAAGTTTATTTAACATGGTGAATTCTTTTGAAGTTTATTTTACATGGTGAAATAATTTAAAGTTTATTTTACGTGGTGAAATATTTTGAAGTTTATTTTACATGGTGAAGTATTTTGAAATTTATTTAACATGGTAAAGTATTTTGAAATTTATTTTACATGGTGAAGTCTTTTGAAGTTTATTTAAAATGGTGAAGTCTTTTGAAGTTTATTTAAAATGGTGAAGTCTTTTGAAGTTTATTCAACATGGTGAAATATTTTAAAGTTTATTTTACATGGTGAAGTATTTTGAAGTTTATTTTCCATAGTGAAGTATTTTAAAGTTTATTTAACATGGTGAAGTATTTTGAAGTTTATTTTATATGGTAAAGTCTTTTCAAGTTTATTTTACATGGTGAAGTATTTTGAAGTTTATTTAACATGGTGAAGTATTTTGAAGTTTATTTTACATGGTAAAGTATTTTGCAGTTTATTTTATATGGTGAAGTATTTTGAAGTTTATTTTCAATCGTGAAGTATTTTGAAGTTTATTTAACATGGTGAATTCTTTTGAAGTTTATTTTACATGGTGAAGTATTTTGTAGTTTATTTTACATGGTGAAGTATTTTGAAGATTAATTTATATGGTGAAGTCTTTTAAAGTTTATTTTACATGGTGAATTATTTTGAAGTTTGTTTAACATGATGAAGTATTTTGAAATTTATTTTACATGGTGAAGTATTTTGAAGTGTATTTTACATGGTCAAGTATTTTGAAATTTATTTTACATGGTTAATTCTTTTGAAATTGATTTAACATGGTGAAGTATTTTGAAGTTTATTTTATATGGTGAAGTCTTTTGAAGTTTATTTTACATGGTGAAGTATTTTGAAATTCATTTTACATAGTGAAGTATTTTAAAGTTTATTTTACATGGTGAAGTATTTTGAAGTTTATTTTATATGGTGAAGTATTTTGAAGTTTATTTTAGGTGGTGAAGTATTTTGAAGTTTATTTAACATGGTGTAGTATTTTGAAGTTTATTTTACATGATGAAGTATTTGAAGTTTATTTTATATGGTGAAATCTTTTGAAGTTTATTTAACATGGTAAAGTATTTTGAAGTTTATTTTACATGGTGAAGTATTTTGAAGTTTGTTTTATACGGTGAAGTATTTTGAAGTTTATTTAACATGGTGAATTCTTTTGAAGTTTATTTTACATGGTGAAGTATTTTAAAGTTTATTTTACATGGTGAAGCATTTTAAAGTTTATTCTATATGATGAAGTATTTTGAAGTTTATTTTACATAATGAAGTATTTTGAAATTTATTTTAAATCTTGAAGTATTTTGAAGTCTATTTTACATAGTGAAGTCTTTTAAAGTCTATTTTACATGGTGAAGTATTTCGAAGTTTATTTTACATTGTGAAGTCTTTTGAAGTTTATTTTACATGGTGAAGTATTTTGAAGTTTATTTTATATAGTGAAGTCTTTTGAAATTTATTTTACATGGTGAAGTATTTTGAAGTTTATTTAACATGGTGAATTCTTTTGAAGTTCATTTTACATGGTGAAGTGATTTCAAGTTTATTTTACGAGGTGAAATATTTTAAAGTTTATTTAACATGTCGAAGTCTTTTGAAGGTTATTTAACATGGTGAAGTATTTTGAAGTTAATTTTACGTGGTGAAGTATTTTGAAGTTTATTTTATATGGTGAAGTCTTTTGAAGTTTACTTTATATGGTGAAGTATTTTTAAGTTTATTTTACATGGTGAAGTGTTTTGAAGTTTATTTTATATGGTGAAGTCTTTTGTAGTTTATTTTATATGGTGAAGTATTTTGAAGTTTATTTAACATGGTGAATTCTTTTGAAGTTTATTTTACATGGTGAAGTATTTTTAAAATTTATATTACATGGTGAATTCTTTTGAAATTTATTTAACATGGTAAAGTATTTTGAAATTTATTTTACATGGGGAAATATTTTGAAGTTTATTTTACATGGTGAAGTATTTTGAAGTTTATTTTACATAGTGAAGTATTTTAAAGTTTATTCTACATGGTGAAGTGTTTTGAAGTTTATTTTATATGGTGAAGTCTTTTGAAGTTTATTTTACGTGGTGAATTATTTTGAAGTTTATTATACATGGTGAAGTATTTTGAAGTTTATTTTACATAGTAAAGTATTTTAAAGTTTATTTTACATGGTGAAGTATTTTGAAGTTTATTTTGTATGGTGAAGTCTTTTAAAGTTTATTTTACATGGTGAATTATTTTGAAGTTTGTTTAACATGATTAAGTATTTTGAAATTTATTTTACATGGTGAAGTATTTTGAAGTGTATTTTACATGGTCAAGTATTTTGAAATTTATTTTACATTGTGATATCTTTTGAAATTGATTTAACATGGTGAAGTATTTTGAAGTTTATTTTATATGGTGAAGTCTTTTGAAGTTTATTTTACATGGTGAAGTATTTTGAAATTTATTTTACATAGTGAAGTATTTTAAAGTTTATTTTACATGGTGAAGTATTTTGAAGTTTATTTTATATGGTGAAGTATTTTGAAATTTATTTTGACATGTTGAAGTATTTTGAAGTTTATTTAACATGGTGAAGTATTTTGAAGTTTATTTTACATGATGAAGTATTTGAAGTTTATTTTATATGGTGAAATCTTTTGAAGTTTATTAAACATGGTGAAAAATTTTGAAGTTTATTTTACATGGTGAAGTATTTTGAAGTTTGTTTTATACGGTGAAGTACTTTGAAGTTTATTTAACATGGTGAATTCTTTTGAAGTTTATTTTACATGGTGAAGTATTTTAAAGTTTATTTTACATGGTGAAGTATTTTGAAGTTTATTTTATGTGGAGAAGTCTTTTGAAGTTTATTTTAAATGGTGAAGTATTTAGAAGTTTAGTTTACATAGTGAAGTATTTTAACGTTTATTTTACATGGTTAAGTGTTTTGAAGTTTATTTTATATGGTGAAGTCTTTTGAAGTTTATTTTACATGGTGAAGTATTTTGAAATTTATTTAACATGGTGAAGTCTTTTGAAGTTTATTTTACTTGGTGAAGTTTTTTGTAGTTTATTTTATATGGTGAAGTCTTTTGAAGTTTATTTAACATGGTTAATTCTTTTGAAATTGATTTAACATGGTGAAGTATTTTGAAGTTTATTTTATATGGTGAAGTCTTTTGAAGTTTATTTTACATGGTGAAGTATTTTGAAATTCATTTTACATAGTGAAGTATTTTAAAGTTTATTTTACATGGTGAAGTATTTTGAAGTTTATTTTATATGGTGAAGTATTTTGAAGTTTATTTTAGGTGGTGAAGTATTTTGAAGTTTATTTAAAATGGTGAAGTATTTTGAAGTTTATTTTACATGATGAAGTATTTGAAGATTATTTTATATGGTGAAATCTTTTGAAGTTTATTTAAAATGGTGAAGTATTTTGAAGTTTATTTTACATGGTGAAGTATTTTGAAGTTTTTTTTATACGGTGAAGTATTTTGAAGTTTATTTTATATGGTGAAGTCTTTAGAAGTTTATTTTAAATGGTGAAGTATTTTGAAGTTTATTTAACATGGTGAATTCTTTTGAAGTTTATTTTACATGGTGAACTATTTTGAAATTTATTTTACATGGTAAAGTATTTTTAAAATTTATATTACATGGTGAATTCGTTTGAAATTTATTTAACATGGTAAAGTATTTTGAAATTTATTTTACATGGTGAAATATTTTGAAGTTTATTTCACATGGTGAAGTATTTTGAAGTTTATTTTACATAGTGAAGTATTTTAAAGGTTATTTTACATGGTGAAGTATTTTGAAGTTTATTCTATATGATGAAGTATTTTGAAGTTTATTTTACATAATGAAGTATTTTGAAATTTATTTTAAATCGTGAAGTATTATGAAGTTTATTTTACATAGTGAAAGCTTTTAAAGTCTATTTTACATGGTGAAGTATTTCGAAGTTTATTTTACATGGTGAAGTCTTTTGAAGTTTATTTTACATGGTGAAGTATTTTGAAGTTTATTTTATATGGTGAAGTCTTTTGAAGTTTATTTTACATGGTGAAGTATTTCGAAGTTTATTTTATATGGTGAAGTATTTTGAAGTTTATATAACATGGTGAATTCTTTTGAAGTTTATTTTACATTGTAAAGTATTTTTAAAATTTATATTACATGGTGAATTCGTTTGAAATTTATTTAACATGGTAAAGTATTTTGAAATTTATTTTACATGGTGAAATATTTTGAAGTTTATTTCACATGGTGAAGTATTTTGAAGTTTATTTTACATAGTGAAGTATTTTAAAGGTTATTTTACATGGTGAAGTATTTTGAAGTTTATTTTATATGGTGAAGTCTTTTGAAGTTTATTTTATATGGTGAAATATTATGAAGTTTATTTTACATGGTGAAGTATTTTGAAGTTTATTTTACATAGTGAAGTATTTTAAAGTTTATTTTACATGGTGAAGTATTTTGAAGTTTATTTTATACGGTGAAGTCTTTTGATGTTTATTTTACATGGTGAAGTATTTTGAAGTTTATTTAACATGGTGAAGTATTTTGAAGTTTATTTTACATGGTGAAGTATTTTGAAGTATATTTTATATGGTGAAGTCTTTAGAAGTTTATTTTAAATGGTGAAGTATTTTGACGTTTATTTAACATGGTGTATTCTTTTGAAGTTTATTTTACATGGTGAACTATTTTGAAATTTATTTTACATGGTGAATTCTTTTGAAATTTATTTAACATGGTAACGTATTTTGAAATTTATTTTACATGGTGAAGTCTTTTGAAGTTTATTTAAAATGGTGAAGTCTTTTGAAGTTTATTTAACATGGTGAAATATTTTGAAGTTTATTTTACATGGTGAAGTATTTTGAAGTTTATTTTACATAGTGAAGTATTTTAAAGTTTATTTTATATGGTGAAGTATTTGGAAGTTTATTTTAAATGGTGAAGTCTTTTGAAGTTTATTTTACATGGTTAAGTATTTTGAAGTTTATTTTATATGGTGTAGTCTTTTGAAGTTTATTTTACATGTTGAATCATTTTGAAATTTATTTAACATGGTGAATTCTTTTGAAGTTTATTTTACATAGTGAAGTCTTTTAAAGTTTATTTTACATGGTGAAGTATTTTGAAGTTTATTTTATATGGTGAAGTCTTTTGAAGTTTATTTTACATGGTGAAGTATTTTGAAGTTTATTTTACATGGTGAAGTATTTTGAAGTTTATTTAACATGGTGAAGTATTTTGAAGTTTATTTTAAATGGTGAAGTACTTTGAAGTTTATTTTATATAGTGAAGTCTTTTGAAGTCTATTTTACATGGTGAAGTATTTTGAAGTTTATTTAACATGGTGAATTCTTTTGAAGTTTATTTTAAATTGTGAAGTATTTTGAAATTTATTTTACATTGTGAATTCTTTTGAAAATTATTTAACATGGTAAAGTATTTTGAAATTTATTTTTCATGGTGAAGTCTTTTGAAGTTTATTTAAAATGGTGAAGTATTATGAAGTTTATTTAACATGGTGAATTCTTTTGAAGTTTATTTTACATGGTGAAGTATTCTGAAATTTATTTTACATTGTGAATTCTTTTGAAAATTATTAAACATGGTAAAATATTTTGAAATTTATTTTACATGGTGAAATATTTTGAAGTTTATTTTATATTTGTCTTTTGAAGTTTATTTAACATGGTGAAATATTTTGAAGTTTATTTAACATGGTGAAGTATTTTGAAGTTTATTTTACATGGTGAAGTATTTTGAAGTTTATTTTATATGGTGAAGTCTTTTGAAGTTTATTTTACATGGTGAAGTATTTTGAAGTTTATTTTACATGGTGAAGTATTTTGAAGTTTATTTAACATGGTGAAGTATTTTGAAGTTTATTTTACATGGTGAAGTATTTTGAAGTTTATTTTATATGGTGAAGTCTTTTGAAGTTTATTTTACATGGTGAAGTATTTGGAAGTTTATTTAACATGGTGAATTCTTTTGAAGTTTATTTTACATGGTGAAGTATTTTGAAGTTTATTTTATATGGTGAAGTCTTTTGAAGTTTATTTTACATGGTGAAGTATTTTGAAGTTTATTTTACATGGTGAAGTATTTTGAAGTTTATTTAACATGGTGAAGTATTTTGAAGTTTATTTTACATGGTGAAGTATTTTGAAGTTTATTTTATATGGTGAAGTCTTTTGAAGTTTATTTTACATGGTGAAGTATTTTGAAGTTTATTTAACATGGTGAATTCTTTTGAAGTTTATTTTACATGGTGAAGTATTTTGAAATTTATTTTACATTGTGAATTCTTTTGAAAATTATTTAACATGGTAAAGTATTTTGAAATTTGTTTTTCACGGTGAAGTCTTTTGAAGTTTATTTAAAATGGTGAAGTATTATGAAGTTTATTTAACATGGTGAAATATTTTGAAGTTTATTTTACATGGTGAAGTATTTTGAAGTTTATTTTACATAGTGAAGTATTTTAAAGTTTATTTCACATGGTGAAGTATTTGGAAGTTTATTTTAAATGGTGAAGTCTTTGGAAGTTTATTTTATATGTTGAAGTATTTCGAAGATTATTTAACATGGTGAATTCTTTTGAAGTTTATTTTACATGGTGAAGTATTTTGAAGTTTATTCTATATGATAAAGTATTTTGAAGTTTATTTTACATAATGAAGTATTTTGAAATTTATTTTAAATCGTGAAGTATTATGAAGTTTATTTTACATAGTGAAAGCTTTTAAAGTCTATTTTACATGGTGAAGTATTTCGAAGTTTATTTTACATGGTGAATTCTTTTGAAGTTTATTTTACATGGTGAAGTATTTTTAAAATTTATATTACATGGTGAATTCTTTTGAAATTTAATTAACATGGTAATGTATTTTGAAATTTATTTTACATGGTGAAATATTTTGAAGTTTTTTTCACATGGTGAAGTATTTTGAAGTTTATTTTACATAGTGAAGTATTTTAAAGGTTATTTTACATGGTGAAGTATTTTGAAGTTTATTTTATATGGTGAAGTCTTTTGAAGTTTATTTTATATGGTGAAATATTTTGAAGTTTATTTTACATGGTGAAGTATTTTGAAGTTTATTTTACATAGTGAAGTATTTTAAAGTTTATTTTACATGGTGAAGTATTTTAAAGTTTATTTTATATGGTGAAGTCTTTTGATGTTTATTTTACATGGTGAAGTATTTTGAAGTTTATTTAACAAGGTGAAGTATATTGAAGTTTATTTTACATGGTGAAGTATTTTGAAGTTTATTTTATATGGTGAAGTCTTTTGAAGTTTATTTTACATGGTGAAGTATTTTGAAGTTTATTTAACATGGTGAATTCTTTTGAAGTTTATTTTACATGGTGAACTATTTTGAAATTTATTTTACATGGTGAATTCTTTCGAAATTTATTTAACATGGGAAAGTATTATGAAATTTATTTTACATGGTGAAATATTTTGAAGTTTATTTTACATGGTGAAGTATTTTGAAGTTTATTTTACATAGTGAAGTATTTTAAAGTTTATTTTACATGGTGAAGTATTTTGAAGTTTATTTTATATGGTGAAATCTTTTGAAGTTTATTTTACATGTTGAAATATTTTGAAGTTTATTTTATATTGTGAAGTATTTTGAAGTTTGCTTTACATAGTGAAGTATTTTAAAGTTTATTTTACATGGTGAAGTATTTTGAAGTTTATTTTATATGGTGAAGTCTTTTGAAGTTTATTTTACATGGTGAAGTATTTTCAAGTTTATTTAACATGTTGAAGTATTTTGAAGTTTATTTTACATGGTGAAGTATTTTGAAGTTTATTTTATATGGTGAAGTCTTTTGAAGTTTATTTTACATGGTGAAGTATTTTGAAGTTTATTTAACATGGTGAAGTATTTTGAAGTTTATTTTACATGGTGAAGTATTTTGAAGTTTATTTTATATGGTGAAGTCTTTTGAAGTTTATTTTACATGGTGAAGTATTTTGAAGTTTATTTAACATGGTGAATTCTTTTGAAGTTTATTTTACATGGTGAAGTATTTTGAAATTTATTTTACATTGTGAATTCTTTTGAAAATTATTTAACATGATAAAATATTTTGAAATTTATTTTACATGGTGAAATATTTTGAAGTTTATTTTATATTTGTCTTTTGAAGTTTATTTAACATGGTGAAATATTTTGAAGTTTATTTAACATGGTGAAGTATTTTGAAGTTTATTTTACATGGTGAAGTATTTTGAAGTTTATTTTATATGGTGAAATATTTTGAAGTTTATTTAACATGGTGAAGTATTTTGAAGTTTATTTTACATGGTGAAGTATTTTGAAGTTTATTTTATATGGTGAAGTCTTTTGAAGTTTATTTTACATGGTGAAGTATTTTGAAGTTTATTTAACATGGTGAATTCTTTTGAAGTTTATTTTACATGGTGAAGTATTTTGAAATTTATTTTACATTGTGAATTCTTTTGAAAATTATTTAACATGATAAAATATTTTGAAATTTCTTTTACATGGTGAAATATTTTGAAGTTTATTTTATATTTGTCTTTTGAAGTTTATTTAACATGGTGAAATATTTTGAAGTTTATTTAACATGGTGAAGTATTTTGAAGTTTATTTTACATGGTGAAGTATTTTGAGGTTTATTTTACATGGTGAAGTCTTTTAAAGTTTATTTTACATGGTGAAGTATTTTGAAGTTTATTTTACATGGTGAAGTATTTTGAAGTTTATTTAACATGGTGAAGTATTTTGAAGTTTATTTTACATTGTGAAGTATTTTGAAGTTTATTTTATATGGTGAAGTCTTTTGAAGTTTATTTTACATGGTGAAGTATTTTGAAGTTTATTTAACATGGTGAATTCTTTTGAAGTTTATTTAACATGGTGAAGTATTTTGAAGTTTATTTTACATGGTGAAGTATTTTGAAGTTTATTTTATATGGTGAAGTCTTTTGAAGTTTATTTTACATGGTGAAGTATTTTGAAGTTTATTTAACATGGTGAATTCTTTTGAAGTTTATTTTACATGGTGAAGTATTTTAAAGTTTATTTTACATGGTGAAGCATTTTAAAGTTTATTCTATATGATGAAATATTTTGAAGTTTATTTTACATAATGAAGTATTTTGAAATTTATTTTAAATCTTGAAGTATTTTGAAGTCTATTTTACATAGTGAAGTCTTTTAAAGTCTATTTTACATGATGAAGTATTTCGAAGTTTATTTTACATTGTGAAGTCTTTTGAAGTTTATTTTACATGGTGAAGTATTTTGAAGTTTATTTAATATAGTGAAGTCTTTTGAAATTTATTTTATATGGTGAAGTATTTTGAAGTTTATTTAACATGGTGAATTCTTTTGAAGTTCATTTTACATGGTGAAGTATTTTCAAGTTTATTTTACGAGGTGAAGTATTTTGAAGTTTATTTAACATGGTGAAGTATTTTGAAGTTTATTTTACATGGTGAAGTATTTTGAAGTTTATTTTATATGGTCAAGTCTTTTGAAGTTTATTTTACATGGTGAAGTATTTTGAAGTTTATTTAACATGGTGAATTCTTTTGAAGTTTATTTAACATGGTGAAGTATTTTGAAGTTTATTTTACATGGTGAAGTATTTTGAAGTTTATTTTATATGGTGAAGTCTTTTGAAGTTTATTTTACATGGTGAAGTATTTTGAAGTTTATTTAACATGGTGAATTCTTTTGAAGTTTATTTTACATGGTGAAGTATTTTAAAGTTTATTTTACATGGTGAAGCATTTTAAAGTTTATTCTATATGATGAAATATTTTGAAGTTTATTTTACATAATGAAGTATTTTGAAATTTATTTTAAATCTTGAAGTATTTTGAAGTCTATTTTACATAGTGAAGTCTTTTAAAGTCTATTTTACATGGTGAAGTATTTCGAAGTTTATTTTACATTGTGAAGTCTTTTGAAGTTTATTTTACATGGTGAAGTATTTTGAAGTTTATTTTATATAGTGAAGTCTTTTGAAATTTATTTTACATGGTGAAGTATTTTGAAGTTTATTTAACATGGTGAATTCTTTTGAAGTTCATTTTACATGGTGAAGTATTTTCAAGTTTATTTTACGAGGTGAAATATTTTGAAGTTTATTTAACATGTCGAAGTCTTTTGAAGGTTATTTAACATGGTGAAGTATTTTGAAGTTAATTTTACATGGTGAAGTATTTTGAAGTTTATTTTATATGGTGAAGTATTTTTAAGTTTATTTTACATGGTGAAGTGTTTTGAAGTTTATTTTATATGGTGAAGTCTTTTGTAGTTTATTTTATATGGTGAAGTATTTTGAAGTTTATTTAACATGGTGAATTCTTTTGAAGTTTATTTTACATGGTGAAGTATTTTTAAAATTTATATTACATGGTGAATTCTTTTGAAATTTATTTAACATGGTAAAGTATTTTGAAATTTATTTTACATGGGGAAATATTTTGAAGTTTATTTTACATGGTGAAGTATTTTGAAGTTTATTTTACATAGTGAAGTATTTTAAAGTTTATTCTACATGGTGAAGTGTTTTGAAGTTTATTTTATATGGTGAAGTCTTTTGAAGTTTATTTTACGTGGTGAATTATTTTGAAGTTTATTTTACATGGTGAAGTATTTTGAAGTTTATTTTACATAGTAAAGTATTTTAAAGTTTATTTTACATGGTGAAGTATTTTGAAGTTTATTTTGTATGGTGAAGTCTTTTAAAGTTTATTTTACATGGTGAATTATTTTGAAGTTTGTTTAACATGATGAAGTATTTTGAAATTTATTTTACATGGTGAAGTATTTTGAAGTGTATTTTACATGGTCAAGTATTTTGAAATTTATTTTACATTGTGATATCTTTTGAAATTGATTTAACATGGTGAAGTATTTTGAAGTTTATTTTATATGGTGAAGTCTTTGAAGTTTATTTTACATGGTGAAGTATTTTGAAATTTATTTTACATAGTGAAGTATTTTAAAGTTTATTTTACATGGTGAAGTATTTTGAAGTTTATTTTATATGGTGAAGTATTTTGAAATTTATTTTGACATGGTGAAGTATTTTGAAGTTTATTTAACATGGTGAAGTATTTTGAAGTTTATTTTACATGATGAAGTATTTGAAGTTTATTTTATATGGTGAAATCTTTTGAAGTTTATTAAACATGGTGAAATATTTTGAAGTTTATTTTACATGGTGAAGTATTTTGAAGTTTGTTTTATACGGTGAAGTACTTTGAAGTTTATTTAACATGGTGAATTCTTTTGAAGTTTATTTTACATGGTGAAGTATTTTAAAGTTTATTTTACATGGTGAAGTATTTTGAAGTTTATTTTATGTGGAGAAGTCTTTTGAAGTTTATTTTAAATGGTGAAGTATTTAGAAGTTTAGTTTACATAGTGAAGTATTTTAAAGTTTATTTTACATGGTTAAGTGTTTTGAAGTTTATTTTATATGGTGAAGTCTTTTGAAGTTTATTTTACATGGTGAATATTTTGAAATTTATTTAACATGGTGAAGTCTTTTGAAGTTTATTTTACTTGGTGAAGTTTTTTGTAGTTTATTTTATATGGTGAAGTCTTTTGAAGTTTATTTAACATGGTTAATTCTTTTGAAATTGATTTAACATGGTGAAGTATTTTGAAGTTTATTTTATATGGTGAAGTCTTTTGAAGTTTATTTTACATGGTGAAGTATTTTGAAATTCATTTTACATAGTGAAGTATTTTAAAGTTTATTTTACATGGTGAAGTATTTTGAAGTTTATTTTATATGGTGAAGTATTTTGAAGTTTATTTTAGGTGGTGAAGTATTTTGAAGTTTATTTAAAATGGTGAAGTATTTTGAAGTTTATTTTACATGATGAAGTATTTGAAGTTTATTTTATATGGTGAAATCTTTTGAAGTTTATTTAAAATGGTGAAGTATTTTGAAGTTTATTTTACATGGTGAAGTATTTTGAAGTTTTTTTTATACGGTGAAGTATTTTGAAGTTTATTTAACATGGTGAATTCTTTTGAAGTTTATTTTACATGGTGAAGTATTTTAAAGTTTATTTTACATGGTGAAGCATTTTAAAGTTTATTGTATATGATGAAGTATTTTGAAGTTTATTTTACATAATGAAGTATTTTGAAATTTATTTTAAATCTTGAAGTATTTTGAAGTCTATTTTACATAGCGAAGTCTTTTAAAGTCTATTTTACATGGTGAAGTATTTCGAAGTTTATTTTACATGGTGAAGTCTTTTGAAGTTTATTTTACATGGTGAAGTATTTTGAAGTTTATTTTATATAGTGAAGTCTTTTGAAATTTATTTTACATGGTGAAGTATTTTGAAGTTTATTTAACATGGTGAATTCTTTTGAAGTTCATTTTACATGGTGAAGTATTTTCAAGTTTATTTTACGAGGTGAAATATTTTGAAGTTTATTTAACATGTCGAAGTCTTTTGAAGGTTATTTAACATGGTGAAGTGTTTTGAAGTTAATTTTACATGGTGAAGTATTTTGAAGTTTATTTCATATGGTGAAGTCTTTTGAAGTTTACTTTATATGGTGAAGTATTTTTAAGTTTATTTTACATGGTGAAGTGTTTTGAAGTTTATTTTATATGGTGAAGTCTTTTGAAGTTTATTTTATATGGTGAAGTATTTTGAAGTTTATTTAACATGGTGAATTCTTTTGAAGTTTATTTTACATGGTGAAGTATTTTGAAGTTTATTTTATATGGTGAAGTCTTTTGAAGTTTATTTAACATGGTGAAATATTTTGAAGTTTATTTTACATGGTGAAGTATTTTGAAGTTTATTTTAAATATTGAAGTATTTTAAAGTTTATTTTAAATGGTGAAGTATTGTGAAGTTTATTTTACATGATGAAGTCTTTTGAAGTTTATTTTACATGGTGAAGTATTTTGAAGTTTATTTAACATGGTGAATTCTTTTGAAGTTTATTTTACATGGTGAAGTATTTTGAAGTTTATTTTATATGGTGAAGTCTTTTGAAGTTTATTTTACATGGTGAAGTATTTTGAAGTTTATTTTACATGGTGAAGTATTTTGAAGTTTATTTAACATGGTGAAGTATTTTGAAGTTTATTTTACATGGTGAAGTATTTGGAAGTTTATTTTAAATGGTGAAGTCTTTGGAAGTTTATTTTATATGTTGAAGTATTTCGAAGATTATTTAACATGGTGAATTCTTTTGAAGTTTATTTTGCATGGTGAAGTATTTTGAAGTTTATTCTATATGATAAAGTATTTTGAAGTTTATTTTACATAATGAAGTATTTTGAAATTTATTTTAAATGGTGAAGTCTTTTGAAGTTTATTTTACATGGTGAAGTATTTCGAAGTTTATTTAACATGGTGAAGTATTTTGAAGTTTATTTTATATGGTGAAGTCTTTTGAAGTTTATTTTACATGGTGAAGTATTTTGAAGTTTATTTAACATGGTGAATTCTTTTGAAGTTTATTTTACATGGTGAACTATTTTGAAATTTATTTTACATGGTGAATTCTTTCGAAATTTATTTAACATGGGAAAGTATTATGAAATTTATTTTACATGGTGAAATATTTTGAAGTTTATTTTACATGGTGAAGTATTTTGAAGTTTATTTTACATAGTGAAGTATTTTAAAGTTTATTTTACATGGTGAAGTATTTTGAAGTTTATTTTATATGGTGAAATCTTTTGAAGTTTATTTTACATGGTGAAATATTTTGAAGTTTATTTTATATTGTGAAGTATTTTGAAGTTTGCTTTACATAGTGAAGTATTTTAAAGTTTATTTTACATGGTGAAGTATTTTGAAGTTTATTTTATATGGTGAAGTCTTTTGAAGTTTATTTTACATGGTGAAGTATTTTCAAGTTTATTTAACATGTTGAAGTATTTTGAAGTTTATTTTACATGGTGAAGTATTTTGAAGTTTATTTTACATGGTGAAGTATTTTGAAGTTTATTTTAAATCGTGAAGTATTATGAAGTTTATTTTATATGGTGAAGTCTTATGAAGTTTATTTTACATGGTGAAGTATTTCGAAGTTTATTTTACATGGTGAAGTCTTTTGAAGTTTATTTTACATGGTGAAATATTTTGAAGTTTATTTTATATGGTGAAGTCTTTTGAAGTTTATTTTACATGGTGAAGTGTTTTGAAGTTTATTTTATATGGTGAAGTCTTTTGAAGCTTATTGTATATGGTGAAGTATTTTGAAGTTTATATAACATGGTGAATTCTTTTGAAGTTTATTTTACATGGTGAAGTATTTTTAAAATATATATTACATGGTGAATTCTTTTGAAATTTAATTAACATGGTAATGTATTTTGAAATTTATTTTACATGGTTAAATATTTTGAAGTTTATTTCACATGGTGAAGTATTTTGAAGTTTATTTTACATAGTGAAGTATTTTAAAGGTTATTTTACATGGTGAAGTATTTTGAAGTTTATTTTATATGGTGAAGTCTTTTGAAGTTTATTTTATATGGTGAAATATTTTGAAGTTTATTTTACATGGTGAAGTATTTTGAAGTTTATTTTACATAGTGAAGTATTTTAAAGTTTATTTTACATGGTGAAGTATTTTAAAGTTTATTTTATATGGTGAAGTCTTTTGATGTTTATTTTACATGGTGAAGTATTTTGAAGTATATTTAACAAGGTGAAGTATATTGAAGTTTATTTTACATGGTGAAGTATTTTGAAGGTTATTTTATATGGTGAAGTCTTTTGAAGTTTATTTTACATGGTGAAGTATTTTGAAGTTTATTTAACATGGTGAATTCTTTTGAAGTTTATTTTACATGGTGAACTATTTTGAAATTTATTTTACATGGTGAATTCTTTCGAAATTTATTTAACATGGGAAAGTATTATGAAATTTATTTTACATGGTGAAATATTTTGAAGTTTATTTTACATGGTGAAGTATTTTGAAGTTTATTTTACATAGTGAAGTATTTTAAAGTTTATTTTACATGGTGAAGTATTTTGAAGTTTATTTTATATGGTGAAATCTTTTGAAGTTTATTTTACATGGTGAAATATTTTGAAGTTTATTTTATATTGTGAAGTATTTTGAAGTTTGCTTTACATAGTGAAGTATTTTAAAGTTTATTTTACATGGTGAAGTATTTTGAAGTTTATTTTATATGGTGAAGTCTTTTGAAGTTTATTTTACATGGTGAAGTATTTTCAAGAATTTAATATGTTGAAGTATTTTGAAGTTTATTTTACATGGTGAAGTATTTTGAAGTTTATTTTATATGGTGAAGTCTTTTGAAGTTTATTTTACATGGTGAAGTATTTTGAAGTTTATTTAACATGGTGAAGTATTTTGAAGTTTATTTTACATGGTGAAGTATTTTGAAGCTTATTTTATATGGTGAAGTCTTTTGAAGTTTATTTTACATGGTGAAGTATTTTGAAGTTTATCTAACATGGTGAATTCTTTTGAAGTTTATTTTACATGGTGAAGTATTTTGAAATTTATTTTACATTGTGAATTCTTTTGAAAATTATTTAACATGATAAAATATTTTGAAATTTATTTTACATGGTGAAATATTTTGAAGTTTATTTTATATTTGTCTTTTGAAGTTTATTTAACATATTGAAATATTTTGAAGTTTATTTAACATGGTGAAGTATTTTGAAGTTTATTTTACATGGTGAAGTATTTTGAAGTTTATTTTATATGGTGAAATATTTTGAAGTTTATTTAACATGGTGAAGTATTTTGAAGTTTATTTTACATGGTGAAGTATTTTGAAGTTTATTTTATATGGTGAAGTCTTTTGAAGTTTATTTTACATGGTGAAGTATTTTGAAGTTTATTTAACATGGTGAATTCTTTTGAAGTTTATTTTACATGGTGAAGTATTTTGAAATTTATTTTACATTGTGAATTCTTTTGAAAATTATTTAACATGATAAAATATTTTGAAATTTATTTTACATGGTGAAATATTTTGAAGTTTATTTTATATTTGTCTTTTGAAGTTTATTTAACATGGTGAAATATTTTGAAGTTTATTTAACATGGTGAAGTATTTTGAAGTTTATTTTACATGGTGAAGTATTTTGAGGTTTATTTTACATGGTGAAGTCTTTTAAAGTTTATTTTACATGGTGAAGTATTTTGAAGTTTATTTTACATGGTGAAGTATTTTGAAGTTTATTTAACATGGTGAAGTATTTTGAAGTTTATTTTACATGGTGAAGTATTTTGAAGTTTATTTTATATGGTGAAGTCTTTTGAAGTTTATTTTACATGGTGAAGTATTTTGAAGTTTATTTAACATGGTGAATTCTTTTGAAGTTTATTTAACATGGTGAAGTATTTTGAAGTTTATTTTACATGGTGAAGTATTTTGAAGTTTATTTTATATGGTGAAGTCTTTTGAAGTTTATTTTACATGGTGAAGTATTTTGAAGTTTATTTAACATGGTGAATTCTTTTGAAGTTTATTTTACATGGTGAAGTATTTTGAAGTTTATTTTATATGGTGAAGTCTTTTGAAGTTTATTTTACATGGTGAAGTATTTTTAAGTTTATTTTACATGGTGAAGTATTTTGAAGTTTATTTAACATGGTGAAGTATTTTGAAGTTTATTTTACATGGTGAAGTATTTTGAAGTTTATTTTATATGGTGAAGTCTTTTGAAGTTTATTTTACATGGTGAAGTATTTTGAAGTTTATTTAACATGGTGAATTCTTTGGAAGTTTATTTTACATGGTGAAGTATTTTGAAATTTATTTTACATTGTGAATTCTTTTGAAAATTATTTAACATGGTAAAGTATTTTGAAATTTGTTTTTCACGGTGAAGTCTTTTGAAGTTTATTTAAAATGGTGAAGTATTATGAAGTTTATTTAACATGGTGAAATATTTTGAAGTTTATTTTACATGGTGAAGTATTTTGAAGTTTATTTTACATGGTGAAGTATTTTGAAGTTTATTTCATATGGTGAAGTCTTTTGAAGTTTACTTTATATGGTGAAGTATTTTTAAGTTTATTTTACATGGTGAAGTGTTTTGAAGTTTATTTTATATGGTGAAGTCTTTTGAAGTTTATTTTATATGGTGAAGTATTTTGAAGTTTATTTAACATGGTGAATTCTTTTGAAGTTTATTTTACATGGTGAAGTATTTTGAAGTTTATTTTATATGGTGAAGTCTTTTGAAGTTTATTTAACATGGTGAAATATTTTGAAGTTTATTTTACATGGTGAAGTATTTTGAAGTTTATTTTAAATATTGAAGTATTTTAAAGTTTATTTTAAATGGTGAAGTATTGTGAAGTTTATTTTACATGATGAAGTCTTTTGAAGTTTATTTTACATGGTGAAGTATTTTGAAGTTTATTTAACATGGTGAATTCTTTTGAAGTTTATTTTACATGGTGAAGTATTTTGAAGTTTATTTTATATGGTGAAGTCTTTTGAAGTTTATTTTACATGGTGAAGTATTTTGAAGTTTATTTTACATGGTGAAGTATTTTGAAGTTTATTTAACATGGTGAAGTATTTTGAAGTTTATTTTACATGGTGAAGTATTTTGAAGTTTATTTTATATGGTGAAGTCTTTTGAAGTTTATTTTACATGGTGAAGTATTTTGAAGTTTATTTAACATGGTGAATTCTTTTGAAGTTTATTTTACATGGTGAAGTATTTTGAAATTTATTTTACATTGTGAATTCTTTTGAAAATTATTTAACATGGTAAAGTATTTTGAAATTTGTTTTTCACGGTGAAGTCTTTTGAAGTTTATTTAAAATGGTGAAGTATTATGAAGTTTATTTAACATGGTGAAATATTTTGAAGTTTATTTTACATGGTGAAGTATTTTGAAGTTTATTTTACATAGTGAAGTATTTTAAAGTTTATTTCACATGGTGAAGTATTTGGAAGTTTATTTTAAATGGTGAAGTCTTTGGAAGTTTATTTTATATGTTGAAGTATTTCGAAGATTATTTAACATGGTGAATTCTTTTGAAGTTTATTTTACATGGTGAAGTATTTTGAAGTTTATTCTATATGATAAAGTATTTTGAAGTTTATTTTACATAATGAAGTATTTTGAAATTTATTTTAAATGGTGAAGTCTTTTGAAGTTTATTTTACATGGTGAAGTATTTCGAAGTTTATTTAACATGGTGAAGTATTTTGAAGTTTATTTTATATGGTGAAGTCTTTTGAAGTTTATTTTACATGGTGAAGTATTTTGAAGTTTATTTAACATGGTGAATTCTTTTGAAGTTTATTTTACATGGTGAACTATTTTGAAATTTATTTTACATGGTGAATTCTTTCGAAATTTATTTAACATGGGAAAGTATTATGAAATTTATTTTACATGGTGAAATATTTTGAAGTTTATTTTACATGGTGAAGTATTTTGAAGTTTATTTTACATAGTGAAGTATTTTAAAGTTTATTTTACATGGTGAAGTATTTTGAAGTTTATTTTATATGGTGAAATCTTTTGAAGTTTATTTTACATGGTGAAATATTTTGAAGTTTATTTTATATTGTGAAGTATTTTGAAGTTTGCTTTACATAGTGAAGTATTTTAAAGTTTATTTTACATGGTGAAGTATTTTGAAGTTTATTTTATATGGTGAAGTCTTTTGAAGTTTATTTTACATGGTGAAGTATTTTCAAGTTTATTTAACATGTTGAAGTATTTTGAAGTTTATTTTACATGGTGAAGTATTTTGAAGTTTATTTTACATGGTGAAGTATTTTGAAGTTTATTTTAAATCGTGAAGTATTATGAAGTTTATTTTATATGGTGAAGTCTTATGAAGTTTATTTTACATGGTGAAGTATTTCGAAGTTTATTTTACATGGTGAAGTCTTTTGAAGTTTATTTTACATGGTGAAATATTTTGAAGTTTATTTTATATGGTGAAGTCTTTTGAAGTTTATTTTACATGGTGAAGTGTTTTGAAGTTTATTTTATATGGTGAAGTCTTTTGAAGCTTATTGTATATGGTGAAGTATTTTGAAGTTTATATAACATGGTGAATTCTTTTGAAGTTTATTTTACATGGTGAAGTATTTTTAAAATATATATTACATGGTGAATTCTTTTGAAATTTAATTAACATGGTAATGTATTTTGAAATTTATTTTACATGGTTAAATATTTTGAAGTTTATTTCACATGGTGAAGTATTTTGAAGTTTATTTTACATAGTGAAGTATTTTAAAGGTTATTTTACATGGTGAAGTATTTTGAAGTTTATTTTATATGGTGAAGTCTTTTGAAGTTTATTTTATATGGTGAAATATTTTGAAGTTTATTTTACATGGTGAAGTATTTTGAAGTTTATTTTACATAGTGAAGTATTTTAAAGTTTATTTTACATGGTGAAGTATTTTAAAGTTTATTTTATATGGTGAAGTCTTTTGATGTTTATTTTACATGGTGAAGTATTTTGAAGTTTATTTAACAAGGTGAAGTATATTGAAGTTTATTTTACATGGTGAAGTATTTTGAAGGTTATTTTATATGGTGAAGTCTTTTGAAGTTTATTTTACATGGTGAAGTATTTTGAAGTTTATTTAACATGGTGAATTCTTTTGAAGTTTATTTTACATGGTGAACTATTTTGAAATTTATTTTACATGGTGAATTCTTTCGAAATTTATTTAACATGGGAAAGTATTATGAAATTTATTTTACATGGTGAAATATTTTGAAGTTTATTTTACATGGTGAAGTATTTTGAAGTTTATTTTACATAGTGAAGTATTTTAAAGTTTATTTTACATGGTGAAGTATTTTGAAGTTTATTTTATATGGTGAAATCTTTTGAAGTTTATTTTACATGGTGAAATATTTTGAAGTTTATTTTATATTGTGAAGTATTTTGAAGTTTGCTTTACATAGTGAAGTATTTTAAAGTTTATTTTACATGGTGAAGTATTTTGAAGTTTATTTTATATGGTGAAGTCTTTTGAAGTTTATTTTACATGGTGAAGTATTTTCAAGAATTTAATATGTTGAAGTATTTTGAAGTTTATTTTACATGGTGAAGTATTTTGAAGTTTATTTTATATGGTGAAGTCTTTTGAAGTTTATTTTACATGGTGAAGTATTTTGAAGTTTATTTAACATGGTGAAGTATTTTGAAGTTTATTTTACATGGTGAAGTATTTTGAAGCTTATTTTATATGGTGAAGTCTTTTGAAGTTTATTTTACATGGTGAAGTATTTTGAAGTTTATCTAACATGGTGAATTCTTTTGAAGTTTATTTTACATGGTGAAGTATTTTGAAATTTATTTTACATTGTGAATTCTTTTGAAAATTATTTAACATGATAAAATATTTTGAAATTTATTTTACATGGTGAAATATTTTGAAGTTTATTTTATATTTGTCTTTTGAAGTTTATTTAACATGGTGAAATATTTTGAAGTTTATTTAACATGGTGAAGTATTTTGAAGTTTATTTTACATGGTGAAGTATTTTGAAGTTTATTTTATATGGTGAAATATTTTGAAGTTTATTTAACATGGTGAAGTATTTTGAAGTTTATTTTACATGGTGAAGTATTTTGAAGTTTATTTTATATGGTGAAGTCTTTTGAAGTTTATTTTACATGGTGAAGTATTTTGAAGTTTATTTAACATGGTGAATTCTTTTGAAGTTTATTTTACATGGTGAAGTATTTTGAAATTTATTTTACATTGTGAATTCTTTTGAAAATTATTTAACATGATAAAATATTTTGAAATTTATTTTACATGGTGAAATATTTTGAAGTTTATTTTATATTTGTCTTTTGAAGTTTATTTAACATGGTGAAATATTTTGAAGTTTATTTAACATGGTGAAGTATTTTGAAGTTTATTTTACATGGTGAAGTATTTTGAGGTTTATTTTACATGGTGAAGTCTTTTAAAGTTTATTTTACATGGTGAAGTATTTTGAAGTTTATTTTACATGGTGAAGTATTTTGAAGTTTATTTAACATGGTGAAGTATTTTGAAGTTTATTTTACATGGTGAAGTATTTTGAAGTTTATTTTATATGGTGAAGTCTTTTGAAGTTTATTTTACATGGTGAAGTATTTTGAAGTTTATTTAACATGGTGAATTCTTTTGAAGTTTATTTAACATGGTGAAGTATTTTGAAGTTTATTTTACATGGTGAAGTATTTTGAAGTTTATTTTATATGGTGAAGTCTTTTGAAGTTTATTTTACATGGTGAAGTATTTTGAAGTTTATTTAACATGGTGAATTCTTTTGAAGTTTATTTTACATGGTGAAGTATTTTGAAGTTTATTTTATATGGTGAAGTCTTTTGAAGTTTATTTTACATGGTGAAGTATTTTTAAGTTTATTTTACATGGTGAAGTATTTTGAAGTTTATTTAACATGGTGAAGTATTTTGAAGTTTATTTTACATGGTGAAGTATTTTGAAGTTTATTTTATATGGTGAAGTCTTTTGAAGTTTATTTTACATGGTGAAGTATTTTGAAGTTTATTTAACATGGTGAATTCTTTGGAAGTTTATTTTACATGGTGAAGTATTTTGAAATTTATTTTACATTGTGAATTCTTTTGAAAATTATTTAACATGGTAAAGTATTTTGAAATTTGTTTTTCACGGTGAAGTCTTTTGAAGTTTATTTAAAATGGTGAAGTATTATGAAGTTTATTTAACATGGTGAAATATTTTGAAGTTTATTTTACATGGTGAAGTATTTTGAAGTTTATTTTACATAGTGAAGTATTTTAAAGTTTATTTCACATGGTGAAGTATTTGGAAGTTTATTTTAAATGGTGAAGTCTTTGGAAGTTTATTTTATATGTTGAAGTATTTCGAAGATTATTTAACATGGTGAATTCTTTTGAAGTTTATTTTACATGGTGAAGTATTTTGAAGTTTATTCTATATGATAAAGTATTTTGAAGTTTATTTTACATAATGAAGTATTTTGAAATTTATTTTAAATGGTGAAGTCTTTTGAAGTTTATTTTACATGGTGAAGTATTTCGAAGTTTATTTAACATGGTGAAGTATTTTGAAGTTTATTTTATATGGTGAAGTCTTTTGAAGTTTATTTTACATGGTGAAGTATTTTGAAGTTTATTTAACATGGTGAATTCTTTTGAAGTTTATTTTACATGGTGAACTATTTTGAAATTTATTTTACATGGTGAATTCTTTCGAAATTTATTTAACATGGGAAAGTATTATGAAATTTATTTTACATGGTGAAATATTTTGAAGTTTATTTTACATGGTGAAGTATTTTGAAGTTTATTTTACATAGTGAAGTATTTTAAAGTTTATTTTACATGGTGAAGTATTTTGAAGTTTATTTTATATGGTGAAATCTTTTGAAGTTTATTTTACATGGTGAAATATTTTGAAGTTTATTTTATATTGTGAAGTATTTTGAAGTTTGCTTTACATAGTGAAGTATTTTAAAGTTTATTTTACATGGTGAAGTATTTTGAAGTTTATTTTATATGGTGAAGTCTTTTGAAGTTTATTTTACATGGTGAAGTATTATCAAGTTTATTTAACATGTTGAAGTATTTTGAAGTTTATTTTACATGGTGAAGTATTTTGAAGTTTATTTTACATGGTGAAGTATTTTGAAGTTTATTTTACATGGTGAAATATTTTGAAGTTTATTTTATATGGTGAAGTCTTTTGAAGTTTATTTTACATGGTGAAGTCTTTTGAAGCTTATTGTATATGGTGAAGTATTTTGAAGTTTATATAACATGGTGAATTCTTTTGAAGTTTATTTTACATGGTGAAGTATTTTTAAAATTTATATTACATGGTGAATTCTTTTGAAATTTAATTAACATGGTAATGTATTTTGAAATTTATTTTACATGGTTAAATATTTTGAAGTTTATTTCACATGGTGAAGTATTTTGAAGTTTATTTTACATAGTGAAGTATTTTAAAGGTTATTTTACATGGTGAAGTATTTTGAAGTTTATTTTATATGGTGAAGTCTTTTGAAGTTTATTTTATATGGTGAAATATTTTGAAGTTTATTTTACATGGTGAAGTATTTTGAAGTTTATTTTACATAGTGAAGTATTTTAAAGTTTATTTTACATGGTGAAGTATTTTAAAGTTTATTTTACATGGTGAAGTCTTTTGATGTTTATTTTACATGGTGAAGTATTTTGAAGTTTATTTAACAAGGTGAAGTATATTGAAGTTTATTTTACATGGTGAAGTATTTTGAAGTTTATTTTATATGGTGAAGTCTTTTGAAGTTTATTTTACATGGTGAAGTATTTTGAAGTTTATTTAACATGGTGAATTCTTTTGAAGTTTATTTTACATGGTGAACTATTTTGAAATTTATTTTACATGGTGAATTCTTTCGAAATTTATTTAACATGGGAAAGTATTATGAAATTTATTTTACATGGTGAAATATTTTGAAGTTTATTTTACACGGTGAAGTATTTTGAAGTTTATTTTACATAGTGAAGTATTTTAAAGTTTATTTTACATGGTGAAGTATTTTGAAGTTTATTTTATATGGTGAAATCTTTTGAAGTTTATTTTACATGGTGAAATATTTTGAAGTTTATTTTATATTGTGAAGTATTTTGAAGTTTGCTTTACATAGTGAAGTATTTTAAAGTTTATTTTACATGGTGAAGTATTTTGAAGTTTATTTTATATGGTGAAGTCTTTTGAAGTTTATTTTACATGGTGAAGTATTTTCAAGTTTATTTAACATGTTGAAGTATTTTGAAGTTTATTTTACATGGTGAAGTATTTTGAAGTTTATTTTATATGGTGAAGTCTTTTGAAGTTTATTTTACATGGTTAAGTATTTTGAAGTTTATTTAACATGGTGAAGTATTTTGAAGTTTATTTTACATGGTGAAGTATTTTGAAGCTTATTTTATATGGTGAAGTCTTTTGAAGTTTATTTTACATGGTGAAGTATTTTGAAGTTTATTTAACATGGTGAATTCTTTTGAAGTTTATTTTACATGGTGAAGTATTTTGAAATTTATTTTACATTGTGAATTCTTTTGAAAATTATTTAACATGATAAAATATTTTGAAATTTATTTTACATGGTGAAATATTTTGAAGTTTATTTTATATTTGTCTTTTGAAGTTTATTGAACATGGTGAAATATTTTGAAGTTTATTTAACATGGTGAAGTATTTTGAAGTTTATTTTACATGGTGAAGTATTTTGAAGTTTATTTTATATGGTGAAATATTTTGAAGTTTATTTAACATGGTGAAGTATTTTGAAGTTTATTTTACATGGTGAAGTATTTTGAAGTTTATTTTATATGGTGAAGTCTTTTGAAGTTTATTTTACATGGTGAAGTATTTTGAAGTTTATTTAACATGGTGAATTCTTTTGAAGTTTATTTTACATGGTGAAGTATTTTGAAATTTATTTTACATTGTGAATTCTTTTGAAAATTATTTAACATGATAAAATATTTTGAAATTTATTTTACATGGTGAAATATTTTGAAGTTTATTTTATATTTGTCTTTTGAAGTTTATTTAACATGGTGAAATATTTTGAAGTTTATTTAACATGGTGAAGTATTTTAAAGTTTATTTTACATGGTGAAGTATTTTGAGGTTTATTTTACATGGTGAAGTCTTTTAAAGTTTATTTTACATGGTGAAGTATTTTGAAGTTTATTTTACATGGTGAAGTATTTTGAAGTTTATTTAACATGGTGAAGTATTTTGAAGTTTATTTTACATGGTGAAGTATTTTGAAGTTTATTTTATATGGTGAAGTCTTTTGAAGTTTATTTTACATGGTGAAGTATTTTGAAGTTTATTTAACATGGTGAATTCTTTTGAAGTTTATTTAACATGGTGAAGTATTTTGAAGTTTATTTTACATGGTGAAGTATTTTGAAGTTTATTTTATATGGTGAAGTCTTTTGAAGTTTATTTTACATGGTGAAGTATTTTGAAGTTTATTTAACATGGTGAATTCTTTTGAAGTTTATTTTACATGGTGAAGTATTTTAAAGTTTATTTTACATGGTGAAGCATTTTAAAGTTTATTCTATATGATGAAGTATTTTGAAGTTTATTTTACATAATGAAGTATTTTGAAATTTATTTTAAATCTTGAAGTATTTTGAAGTCTATTTTACATAGTGAAGTCTTTTAAAGTCTATTTTACATGGTGAAGTATTTCGAAGTTTATTTTACATTGTGAAGTCTTTTGAAGTTTATTTTACATGGTGAAGTATTTTGAAGTTTATTTTATATAGTGAAGTCTTTTGAAATTTATTTTACATGGTGAAGTATTTTGAAGTTTATTTAACATGGTGAATTCTTTTGAAGTTCATTTTACATGGTGAAATATTTTCAAGTTTATTTTACGAGGTGAAATATTTTGAAGTTTATTTAACATGGTGAATTCTTTTGAAGTTTATTTTACATGGTGAAGTATTTTGAAGTTTATTTTATATGGTGAAGTCTTTTGAAGTTTATTTAACATGGTGAAATATTTTGAAGTTTATTTTTCATGGTGAAGTATTTTGAAGTTTATTTTAAATATTGAAGTATTTTAAAGTTTATTTTAAATGGTGAAGTATTGTGAAGTTTATTTTACATGATGAAGTCTTTTGAAGTTTATTTTACATGGTGAAGTATTTTGAAGTTTATTTAACATGGTGAATTCTTTTGAAGTTTATTTTACATGGTGAAGTATTTTGAAGTTTATTTTATATGGTGAAGTCTTTTGAAGTTTATTTTACATGGTGAAGTATTTTGAAGTTTATTTTACATGGTGAAGTATTTTGAAGTTTATTTAACATGGTGAAGTATTTTGAAGTTTATTTTACATGGTGAAGTATTTTGAAGTTTATTTTATATGGTGAAGTCTTTTGAAGTTTATTTTACATGGTGAAGTATTTTGAAGTTTATTTAACATGGTGAATTCTTTTGAAGTTTATTTTACATGGTGAAGTATTTTGAAATTTATTTTACATTGTGAATTCTTTTGAAAATTATTTAACATTGTAAATTATTTTGAAATTTGTTTTTCACGGTGAAGTCTTTTGAAGTTTATTTAAAATGGTGAAGTATTATGAAGTTTATTTAACATGGTGAAATATTTTGAAGTTTATTTTACATGGTGAAGTATTTTGAAGTTTATTTTACATAGTGAAGTATTTTAAAGTTTATTTCACATGGTGAAGTATTTGGAAGTTTATTTTAAATGGTGAAGTCTTTGGAAGTTTATTTTATATGTTGAAGTATTTCGAAGATTATTTAACATGGTGAATTCTTTTGAAGTTTATTTTACATGGTGAAGTATTTTGAAGTTTATTCTATATGATAAAGTATTTTGAAGTTTATTTTACATAATGAAGTATTTTGAAATTTATTTTAAATGGTGAAGTCTTTTGAAGTTTATTTTACATGGTGAAGTATTTCGAAGTTTATTTAACATGGTGAAGTATTTTGAAGTTTATTTTATATGGTAAAGTCTTTTGAAGTTTATTTTACATGGTGAAGTATTTTGAAGTTTATTTAACATGGTGAATTCTTTTAAAGTTTATTTTACATGGTGAACTATTTTGAAATTTATTTTACATGGTGAATTCTTTCGAAATTTATTTAACATGGGAAAGTATTATGAAATTTATTTTACATGGTGAAATATTTTGAAGTTTATTTTACATGGTGAAGTATTTTGAAGTTTATTTTACATAGTGAAGTATTTTAAAGTTTATTTTACATGGTGAAGTATTTTGAAGTTTATTTTATATGGTGAAATCTTTTGAAGTTTATTTTACATGGTGAAATATTTTGAAGTTTATTTTATATTGTGAAGTATTTTGAAGTTTGCTTTACATAGTGAAGTATTTTAAAGTTTATTTTACATGGTGAAGTATTTTGAAGTTTATTTTATATGGTGAAGTCTTTTGAAGTTTATTTTACATGGTGAAGTATTTTCAAGTTTATTTAACATGTTGAAGTATTTTGAAGTTTATTTTACATGGTGAAGTATTTTGAAGTTTATTTTACATGGTGAAGTATTTTGAAGTTTATTTTAAATCGTGAAGTATTATGAAGTTTATTTTATATGGTGAAGTCTTTTGAAGTTTATTTTACATGGTGAAGTATTTCGAAGTTTATTTTACATGGTGAAGTCTTTTGAAGTTTATTTTACATGGTGAAATATTTTGAAGTTTATTTTATATGGTGAAGTCTTTTGAAGTTTATTTTACATGGTGAAGTGTTTTGAAGTTTATTTTATATGGTGAAGTCTTTTGAAGCTTATTGTATATGGTGAAGTATTTTGAAGTTTATATAACATGGTGAATTCTTTTGAAGTTTATTTTACATGGTGAAGTATTTTTAAAATTTATATTACATGGTGAATTCTTTTGAAATTTAATTAACATGGTAATGTATTTTGAAATTTATTTTACATGGTGAAATATTTTGAAGTTTATTTCACATGGTGAAGTATTTTGAAGTTTATTTTACATAGTGAAGTATTTTAAAGGTTATTTTACATGGTGAAGTATTTTGAAGTTTATTTTATATGGTGAAGTCTTTTGAAGTATATTTTATATGGTGAAATATTTTGAAGTTTATTTTACATGGTGAAGTATTTTGAAGTTTATTTTACATAGTGAAGTATTTTAAAGTTTATTTTACATGGTGAAGTATTTTAAAGTTTATTTTATATGGTGAAGTCTTTTGATGTTTATTTTACATGGTGAAGTATTTTGAAGTTTATTTAACAAGTTGAAGTATATTGAAGTTTATTTTACATGGTGAAGTATTTTGAAGTTTATTTTATATGGTGAAGTCTTTTGAAGTTTATTTTACATGGTGAAGTATTTTGAAGTTTATTTAACATGGTGAATTCTTTTGAAGTTTATTTTACATGGTGAACTATTTTGAAATTTATTTTACATGGTGAATTCTTTCGAAATTTATTTAACATGGGAAAGTATTATGAAATTTATTTTACATGGTGAAATATTTTGAAGTTTATTTTACATGGTGAAGTATTTTGAAGTTTATTTTACATAGTGAAGTATTTTAAAGTTTATTTTACATGGTGAAGTATTTTGAAGTTTATTTTATATGGTGAAATCTTTTGAAGTTTATTTTACATGGTGAAATATTTTGAAGTTTATTTTATATTGTGAAGTATTTTGAAGTTTGCTTTACATAGTGAAGTATTTTAAAGTTTATTTTACATGGTGAAGTATTTTGAAGTTTATTTTATATGGTGAAGTCTTTTGAAGTTTATTTTACATGGTGAAGTATTTTCAAGTTTATTTAACATGTTGAAGTATTTTGAAGTTTATTTTACATGGTGAAGTATTTTGAAGTTTATTTTATATGGTGAAGTCTTTTGAAGTTTATTTTACATGGTGAAGTATTTTGAAGTTTATTTAACATGGTGAAGTATTTTGAAGTTTATTTTACATGGTGAAGTATTTTGAAGCTTATTTTATATGGTGAAGTCTTTTGAAGTTTATTTTACATGGTGAAGTATTTTGAAGTTTATTTAACATGGTGAATTCTTTTGAAGTTTATTTTACATGGTGAAGTATTTTGAAATTTATTTTACATTGTGAATTCTTTTGAAAATTATTTAACATGATAAAATATTTTGAAATTTATTTTACATGGTGAAATATTTTGAAGTTTATTTTATATTTGTCTTTTGAAGTTTATTTAACATGGTGAAATATTTTGAAGTTTATTTAACATGGTGAAGTATTTTGAAGTTTATTTTACATGGTGAAGTATTTTGAAGTTTATTTTATATGGTGAAATATTTTGAAGTTTATTTAACATGGTGAAGTATTTTGAAGTTTATTTTACATGGTGAAGTATTTTGAAGTTTATTTTATATGGTGAAGTCTTTTGAAGTTTATTTTACATGGTGAAATATTTTGAAGTTTATTTAACATGGTGAATTCTTTTGAAGTTTATTTTACATGGTGAAGTATTTTGAAATTTATTTTACATTGTGAATTCTTTTGAAAATTATTTAACATGATAAAATATTTTGAAATTTATTTTACATGGTGAAATATTTTGAAGTTTATTTTATATTTGTCTTTTGAAGTTTATTTAACATGGTGAAATATTTTGAAGTTTATTTAACATGGTGAAGTATTTTGAAGTTTATTTTACATGGTGAAGTATTTTGAGGTTTATTTTACATGGTGAAGTCTTTTAAAGTTTATTTTACATGGTGAAGTATTTTGAAGTTTATTTTACATGGTGAAGTATTTTGAAGTTTATTTAACATGGTGAAGTATTTTGAAGTTTATTTTACATGGTGAAGTATTTTGAAGTTTATTTTATATGGTGAAGTCTTTTGAAGTTTATTTTACATGGTGAAGTATTTTGAAGTTTATTTAACATGGTGAATTCTTTTGAAGTTTATTTAACATGGTGAAGTATTTTGAAGTTTATTTTACATGGTGAAGTATTTTGAAGTTTATTTTATATGGTGAAGTCTTTTGAAGTTTATTTTACATGGTGAAGTATTTTGAAGTTTATTTAACATGGTGAATTCTTTTGAAGTTTATTTTACATGGTGAAGTATTTTAAAGTTTATTTTACATGGTGAAGCATTTTAAAGTTTATTCTATATGATGAAGTATTTTGAAGTTTATTTTACATAATGAAGTATTTTGAAATTTATTTTAAATCTTGAAGTATTTTGAAGTCTATTTTACATAGTGAAGTCTTTTAAAGTCTATTTTACATGGTGAAGTGTTTCGAAGTTTATTTTACATTGTGAAGTCTTTTGAAGTTTATTTTACATGGTGAAGTATTTTGAAGTTTATTTTATATAGTGAAGTCTTTTGAAATTTATTTTACATGGTGAAGTATTTTGAAGTTTATTTAACATGGTGAATTCTTTTGAAGTTCATTTTACATGGTGAAGTATTTTCAAGTTTATTTTACGAGGTGAAATATTTTGAAGTTTATTTAACATGTCGAAGTCTTTTGAAGGTTATTTAACATGGTGAAGTATTTTGAAGTTAATTTTACATGGTGAAGTATTTTGAAGTTTATTTTATATGGTGAAGTCTTTTGAAGTTTACTTTATATGGTGAAGTATTTTTAAGTTTATTTTACATGGTGAAGTGTTTTGAAGTTTATTTTATATGGTGAAGTCTTTTGTAGTTTATTTTATATGGTGAAGTATTTTGTAGTTTATTTAACATGGTGAATTCTTTTGAAGTTTATTTTACATGGTGAAGTATTTTTAAAATTTATATTACATGGTGAATTCTTTTGAAATTTATTTAACATGGTAAAGTATTTTGAAATTTATTTTACATGGGGAAATATTTTGAAGTTTATTTTACATGGTGAAGTATTTTGAAGTTTATTTTACATAGTGAAGTATTTTAAAGTTTATTCTACATGGTTAAGTGTTTTGAAGTTTATTTTATATGGTGAAGTCTTTTGAAGTTTATTTTACGTGGTGAATTATTTTGAAGTTTATTTTACATGGTGAAGTATTTTGAAGTTTATTTTACATAGTAAAGTATTTTAAAGTTTATTTTACATGGTGAAGTATTTTGAAGTTTATTTTGTATGGTGAAGTCTTTTAAAGTTTATTTTACATGGTGAATTATTTTGAAGTTTGTTTAACATGATGAAGTATTTTGAAATTTATTTTACATGGTGAAGTATTTTGAAGTGTATTTTACATGGTCAAGTATTTTGAAATTTATTTTACATTGTGATATCTTTTGAAATTGATTTAACATGGTGAAGTATTTTGAAGTTTATTTTATATGGTGAAGTCTTTGAAGTTTATTTTACATGGTGAAGTATTTTGAAATTTATTTTACATAGTGAAGTATTTTAAAGTTTATTTTACATGGTGAAGTATTTTGAAGTTTATTTTATATGGTGAAGTATTTTGAAATTTATTTTGACATGGTGAAGTATTTTGAAGTTTATTTAACATGGTGAAGTATTTTGAAGTTTATTTTACATGATGAAGTATTTGAAGTTTATTTTATATGGTGAAATCTTTTGAAGTTTATTAAACATGGTGAAATATTTTGAAGTTTATTTTACATGGTGAAGTATTTTGAAGTTTGTTTTATACGGTGAAGTACTTTGAAGTTTATTTAACATGGTGAATTCTTTTGAAGTTTATTTTACATGGTGAAGTATTTTAAAGTTTATTTTACATGGTGAAGTATTTTGAAGTTTATTTTATGTGGAGAAGTCTTTTGAAGTTTATTTTAAATGGTGAAGTATTTAGAAGTTTAGTTTACATAGTGAAGTATTTTAAAGTTTATTTTACATGGTTAAGTGTTTTGAAGTTTATTTTATATGGTGAAGTCTTTTGAAGTTTATTTTACATGGTGAATATTTTGAAATTTATTTAACATGGTGAAGTCTTTTGAAGTTTATTTTACTTGGTGAAGTTTTTTGTAGTTTATTTTATATGGTGAAGTCTTTTGAAGTTTATTTAACATGGTTAATTCTTTTGAAATTGATTTAACATGGTGAAGTATTTTGAAGTTTATTTTATATGGTGAAGTCTTTTGAAGTTTATTTTACATGGTGAAGTATTTTGAAATTCATTTTACATAGTGAAGTATTTTAAAGTTTATTTTACATGGTGAAGTATTTTGAAGTTTATTTTATATGGTGAAGTATTTTGAAGTTTATTTTAGGTGGTGAAGTATTTTGAAGTTTATTTAAAATGGTGAAGTATTTTGAAGTTTATTTTACATGATGAAGTATTTGAAGTTTATTTTATATGGTGAAATCTTTTGAAGTTTATTTAAAATGGTGAAGTATTTTGAAGTTTATTTTACATGGTGAAGTATTTTGAAGTTTTTTTTATACGGTGAAGTATTTTGAAGTTTATTTAACATGGTGAATTCTTTTGAAGTTTATTTTACATGGTGAAGTATTTTAAAGTTTATTTTACATGGTGAAGCATTTTAAAGTTTATTGTATATGATGAAGTATTTTGAAGTTTATTTTACATAAAGAAGTATTTTGAAATTTATTTTAAATCTTGAAGTATTTTGAAGTCTATTTTACATAGTGAAGTCTTTTAAAGTCTATTTTACATGGTGAAGTATTTCGAAGTTTATTTTACATGGTGAAGTCTTTTGAAGTTTATTTTACATGGCGAAGTATTTTGAAGTTTATTTTATATAGTGAAGTCTTTTGAAATTTATTTTACATGGTGAAGTATTTTGAAGTTTATTTAACATGGTGAATTCTTTTGAAGTTCATTTTACATGGTGAAGTATTTTCAAGTTTATTTTACGAGGTGAAATATTTTGAAGTTTATTTAACCTGTCGAAGTCTTTTGAAGTTTATTTTACATGGTGAAGTATTTTGAAATTTATTTTACATTGTGAATTCTTTTGAAAATTATTTAACATGGTAAAGTATTTTGAAATTTGTTTTTCACGGTGAAGTCTTTTGAAGTTTATTTAAAATGGTGAAGTATTATGAAGTTTATTTAACATGGTGAAATATTTTGAAGTTTATTTTACATGGTGAAGTATTTTGAAGTTTATTTTACATAGTGAAGTATTTTAAAGTTTATTTCACATGGTGAAGTATTTGGAAGTTTATTTTAAATGGTGAAGTCTTTGGAAGTTTATTTTATATGTTGAAGTATTTCGAAGATTATTTAACATGGTGAATTCTTTTGAAGTTTATTTTGCATGGTGAAGTATTTTGAAGTTTATTCTATATGATAAAGTATTTTGAAGTTTATTTTACATAATGAAGTATTTTGAAATTTATTTTAAATGGTGAAGTCTTTTGAAGTTTATTTTACATGGTGAAGTATTTCGAAGTTTATTTAACATGGTGAAGTATTTTGAAGTTTATTTTATATGGTGAAGTCTTTTGAAGTTTATTTTACATGGTGAAGTATTTTGAAGTTTATTTAACATGGTGAATTCTTTTGAAGTTTATTTTACATGGTGAACTATTTTGAAATTTATTTTACATGGTGAATTCTTTCGAAATTTATTTAACATGGGAAAGTATTATGAAATTTATTTTACATGGTGAAATATTTTTGAAGTTTATTTTACATGGTGAAGTATTTTGAAGTTTATTTTACATAGTGAAGTATTTTAAAGTTTATTTTACATGGTGAAGTATTTTGAAGTTTATTTTATATGGTGAAATCTTTTGAAGTTTATTTTACATGGTGAAATATTTTGAAGTTTATTTTATATTGTGAAGTATTTTGAAGTTTGCTTTACATAGTGAAGTATTTTAAAGTTTATTTTACATGGTGAAGTATTTTGAAGTTTATTTTATATGGTGAAGTCTTTTGAAGTTTATTTTACATGGTGAAGTATTTTCAAGTTTATTTAACATGTTGAAGTATTTTGAAGTTTATTTTACATGGTGAAGTATTTTGAAGTTTATTTTACATGGTGAAGTATTTTGAAGTTTATTTTAAATCGTGAAGTATTATGAAGTTTATTTTATATGGTGAAGTCTTATGAAGTTTATTTTACATGGTGAAGTATTTCGAAGTTTATTTTACATGGTGAAGTCTTTTGAAGTTTATTTTACATGGTGAAATATTTTGAAGTTTATTTTATATGGTGAAGTCTTTTGAAGTTTATTTTACATGGTGAAGTGTTTTGAAGTTTATTTTATATGGTGAAGTCTTTTGAAGCTTATTGTATATGGTGAAATATTTTGAAGTTTATATAACATGGTGAATTCTTTTGAAGTTTATTTTACATGGTGAAGTATTTTTAAAATATATATTACATGGTGAATTCTTTTGAAATTTAATTAACATGGTAATGTATTTTGAAATTTATTTTACATGGTTAAATATTTTGAAGTTTATTTCACATGGTGAAGTATTTTGAAGTTTATTTTACATAGTGAAGTATTTTAAAGGTTATTTTACATGGTGAAGTATTTTGAAGTTTATTTTATATGGTGAAGTCTTTTGAAGTTTATTTTATATGGTGAAATATTTTGAAGTTTATTTTACATGGTGAAGTATTTTGAAGTTTATTTTACATAGTGAAGTATTTTAAAGTTTATTTTACATGGTGAAGTATTTTAAAGTTTATTTTATATGGTGAAGTCTTTTGATGTTTATTTTACATGGTGAAGTATTTTGAAGTTTATTTAACAAGGTGAAGTATATTGAAGTTTATTTTACATGGTGAAGTATTTTGAAGGTTATTTTATATGGTGAAGTCTTTTGAAGTTTATTTTACATGGTGAAGTATTTTGAAGTTTATTTAACATGGTGAATTCTTTTGAAGTTTATTTTACATGGTGAACTATTTTGAAATTTATTTTACATGGTGAATTCTTTCGAAATTTATTTAACATGGGAAAGTATTATGAAATTTATTTTACAAAGTGAAATATTTTGAAGTTTATTTTACATGGTGAAGTATTTTGAAGTTTATTTTACATAGTGAAGTATTTTAAAGTTTATTTTACATGGTGAAGTATTTTGAAGTTTATTTTATATGGTGAAATCTTTTGAAGTTTATTTTACATGGTGAAATATTTTGAAGTTTATTTTATATTGTGAAGTATTTTGAAGTTTGCTTTACATAGTGAAGTATTTTAAAGTTTATTTTACATGGTGAAGTATTTTGAAGTTTATTTTATATGGTGAAGTCTTTTGAAGTTTATTTTACATGGTGAAGTATTTTCAAGAATTTAATATGTTGAAGTATTTTGAAGTTTATTTTACATGGTGAAGTATTTTGAAGTTTATTTTATATGGTGAAGTCTTTTGAAGTTTATTTTACATGGTGAAGTATTTTGAAGTTTATTTAACATGGTGAAGTATTTTGAAGTTTATTTTACATGGTGAAGTATTTTGAAGCTTATTTTATATGGTGAAGTCTTTTGAAGTTTATTTTACATGGTGAAGTATTTTGAAGTTTATCTAACATGGTGAATTCTTTTGAAGTTTATTTTACATGGTGAAGTATTTTGAAATTTATTTTACATTGTGAATTCTTTTGAAAATTATTTAACATGATAAAATATTTTGAAATTTATTTTACATGGTGAAATATTTTGAAGTTTATTTTATATTTGTCTTTTGAAGTTTATTTAACATGGTGAAATATTTTGAAGTTTATTTAACATGGTGAAGTATTTTGAAGTTTATTTTACATGGTGAAGTATTTTGAAGTTTATTTTATATGGTGAAATATTTTGAAGTTTATTTAACATGGTGAAGTATTTTGAAGTTTATTTTACATGGTGAAGTATTTTGAAGTTTATTTTATATGGTGAAGTCTTTTGAAGTTTATTTTACATGGTGAAGTATTTTGAAGTTTATTTAACATGGTGAATTCTTTTGAAGTTTATTTTACATGGTGAAGTATTTTGAAATTTATTTTACATTGTGAATTCTTTTGAAAATTATTTAACATGATAAAATATTTTGAAATTTATTTTACATGGTGAAATATTTTGAAGTTTATTTTATATTTGTCTTTTGAAGTTTATTTAACATGGTGAAATATTTTGAAGTTTATTTAACATGGTGAAGTATTTTGAAGTTTATTTTACATGGTGAAGTATTTTGAGGTTTATTTTACATGGTGAAGTCTTTTAAAGTTTATTTTACATGGTGAAGTATTTTGAAGTTTATTTTACATGGTGAAGTATTTTGAAGTTTATTTAACATGGTGAAGTATTTTGAAGTTTATTTTACATGGTGAAGTATTTTGAAGTTTATTTTATATGGTGAAGTCTTTTGAAGTTTATTTTACATGGTGAAGTATTTTGAAGTTTATTTAACATGGTGAATTCTTTTGAAGTTTATTTAACATGGTGAAGTATTTTGAAGTTTATTTTACATGGTGAAGTATTTTGAAGTTTATTTTATATGGTGAAGTCTTTTGAAGTTTATTTTACATGGTGAAGTATTTTGAAGTTTATTTAACATGGTGAATTCTTTTGAAGTTTATTTTACATGGTGAAGTATTTTGAAGTTTATTTTATATGGTGAAGTCTTTTGAAGTTTATTTTACATGGTGAAGTATTTTTAAGTTTATTTTACATGGTGAAGTATTTTGAAGTTTATTTAACATGGTGAAGTATTTTGAAGTTTATTTTACATGGTGAAGTATTTTGAAGTTTATTTTATATGGTGAAGTCTTTTGAAGTTTATTTTACATGGTGAAGTATTTTGAAGTTTATTTAACATGGTGAATTCTTTGGAAGTTTATTTTACATGGTGAAGTATTTTGAAATTTATTTTACATTGTGAATTCTTTTGAAAATTATTTAACATGGTAAAGTATTTTGAAATTTGTTTTTCACGGTGAAGTCTTTTGAAGTTTATTTAAAATGGTGAAGTATTATGAAGTTTATTTAACATGGTGAAATATTTTGAAGTTTATTTTACATGGTGAAGTATTTTGAAGTTTATTTTACATGGTGAAGTATTTTGAAGTTTATTTCATATGGTGAAGTCTTTTGAAGTTTACTTTATATGGTGAAGTATTTTTAAGTTTATTTTACATGGTGAAGTGTTTTGAAGTTTATTTTATATGGTGAAGTCTTTTGAAGTTTATTTTATATGGTGAAGTATTTTGAAGTTTATTTAACATGGTGAATTCTTTTGAAGTTTATTTTACATGGTGAAGTATTTTGAAGTTTATTTTATATGGTGAAGTCTTTTGAAGTTTATTTAACATGGTGAAATATTTTGAAGTTTATTTTACATGGTGAAGTATTTTGAAGTTTATTTTAAATATTGAAGTATTTTAAAGTTTATTTTAAATGGTGAAGTATTGTGAAGTTTATTTTACATGATGAAGTCTTTTGAAGTTTATTTTACATGGTGAAGTATTTTGAAGTTTATTTAACATGGTGAATTCTTTTGAAGTTTATTTTACATGGTGAAGTATTTTGAAGTTTATTTTATATGGTGAAGTCTTTTGAAGTTTATTTTACATGGTGAAGTATTTTGAAGTTTATTTTACATGGTGAAGTATTTTGAAGTTTATTTAACATGGTGAAGTATTTTGAAGTTTATTTTACATGGTGAAGTATTTTGAAGTTTATTTTATATGGTGAAGTCTTTTGAAGTTTATTTTACATGGTGAAGTATTTTGAAGTTTATTTAACATGGTGAATTCTTTTGAAGTTTATTTTACATGGTGAAGTATTTTGAAATTTATTTTACATTGTGAATTCTTTTGAAAATTATTTAACATGGTAAAGTATTTTGAAATTTGTTTTTCACGGTGAAGTCTTTTGAAGTTTATTTAAAATGGTGAAGTATTATGAAGTTTATTTAACATGGTGAAATATTTTGAAGTTTATTTTACATGGTGAAGTATTTTGAAGTTTATTTTACATAGTGAAGTATTTTAAAGTTTATTTCACATGGTGAAGTATTTGGAAGTTTATTTTAAATGGTGAAGTCTTTGGAAGTTTATTTTATATGTTGAAGTATTTCGAAGATTATTTAACATGGTGAATTCTTTTGAAGTTTATTTTACATGGTGAAGTATTTTGAAGTTTATTCTATATGATAAAGTATTTTGAAGTTTATTTTACATAATGAAGTATTTTGAAATTTATTTTAAATGGTGAAGTCTTTTGAAGTTTATTTTACATGGTGAAGTATTTCGAAGTTTATTTAACATGGTGAAGTATTTTGAAGTTTATTTTATATGGTGAAGTCTTTTGAAGTTTATTTTACATGGTGAAGTATTTTGAAGTTTATTTAACATGGTGAATTCTTTTGAAGTTTATTTTACATGGTGAACTATTTTGAAATTTATTTTACATGGTGAATTCTTTCGAAATTTATTTAACATGGGAAAGTATTATGAAATTTATTTTACATGGTGAAATATTTTGAAGTTTATTTTACATGGTGAAGTATTTTGAAGTTTATTTTACATAGTGAAGTATTTTAAAGTTTATTTTACATGGTGAAGTATTTTGAAGTTTATTTTATATGGTGAAATCTTTTGAAGTTTATTTTACATGGTGAAATATTTTGAAGTTTATTTTATATTGTGAAGTATTTTGAAGTTTGCTTTACATAGTGAAGTATTTTAAAGTTTATTTTACATGGTGAAGTATTTTGAAGTTTATTTTATATGGTGAAGTCTTTTGAAGTTTATTTTACATGGTGAAGTATTTTCAAGTTTATTTAACATGTTGAAGTATTTTGAAGTTTATTTTACATGGTGAAGTATTTTGAAGTTTATTTTACATGGTGAAGTATTTTGAAGTTTATTTTAAATCGTGAAGTATTATGAAGTTTATTTTATATGGTGAAGTCTTATGAAGTTTATTTTACATGGTGAAGTATTTCGAAGTTTATTTTACATGGTGAAGTCTTTTGAAGTTTATTTTACATGGTGAAATATTTTGAAGTTTATTTTATATGGTGAAGTCTTTTGAAGTTTATTTTACATGGTGAAGTGTTTTGAAGTTTATTTTATATGGTGAAGTCTTTTGAAGCTTATTGTATATGGTGAAGTATTTTGAAGTTTATATAACATGGTGAATTCTTTTGAAGTTTATTTTACATGGTGAAGTATTTTTAAAATATATATTACATGGTGAATTCTTTTGAAATTTAATTAACATGGTAATGTATTTTGAAATTTATTTTACATGGTTAAATATTTTGAAGTTTATTTCACATGGTGAAGTATTTTGAAGTTTATTTTACATAGTGAAGTATTTTAAAGGTTATTTTACATGGTGAAGTATTTTGAAGTTTATTTTATATGGTGAAGTCTTTTGAAGTTTATTTTATATGGTGAAATATTTTGAAGTTTATTTTACATGGTGAAGTATTTTGAAGTTTATTTTACATAGTGAAGTATTTTAAAGTTTATTTTACATGGTGAAGTATTTTAAAGTTTATTTTATATGGTGAAGTCTTTTGATGTTTATTTTACATGGTGAAGTATTTTGAAGTTTATTTAACAAGGTGAAGTATATTGAAGTTTATTTTACATGGTGAAGTATTTTGAAGGTTATTTTATATGGTGAAGTCTTTTGAAGTTTATTTTACATGGTGAAGTATTTTGAAGTTTATTTAACATGGTGAATTCTTTTGAAGTTTATTTTACATGGTGAACTATTTTGAAATTTATTTTACATGGTGAATTCTTTCGAAATTTATTTAACATGGGAAAGTATTATGAAATTTATTTTACATGGTGAAATATTTTGAAGTTTATTTTACATGGTGAAGTATTTTGAAGTTTATTTTACATAGTGAAGTATTTTAAAGTTTATTTTACATGGTGAAGTATTTTGAAGTTTATTTTATATGGTGAAATCTTTTGAAGTTTATTTTACATGGTGAAATATTTTGAAGTTTATTTTATATTGTGAAGTATTTTGAAGTTTGCTTTACATAGTGAAGTATTTTAAAGTTTATTTTACATGGTGAAGTATTTTGAAGTTTATTTTATATGGTGAAGTCTTTTGAAGTTTATTTTACATGGTGAAGTATTTTCAAGAATTTAATATGTTGAAGTATTTTGAAGTTTATTTTACATGGTGAAGTATTTTGAAGTTTATTTTATATGGTGAAGTCTTTTGAAGTTTATTTTACATGGTGAAGTATTTTGAAGTTTATTTAACATGGTGAAGTATTTTGAAGTTTATTTTACATGGTGAAGTATTTTGAAGCTTATTTTATATGGTGAAGTCTTTTGAAGTTTATTTTACATGGTGAAGTATTTTGAAGTTTATCTAACATGGTGAATTCTTTTGAAGTTTATTTTACATGGTGAAGTATTTTGAAATTTATTTTACATTGTGAATTCTTTTGAAAATTATTTAACATGATAAAATATTTTGAAATTTATTTTACATGGTGAAATATTTTGAAGTTTATTTTATATTTGTCTTTTGAAGTTTATTTAACATGGTGAAATATTTTGAAGTTTATTTAACATGGTGAAGTATTTTGAAGTTTATTTTACATGGTGAAGTATTTTGAAGTTTATTTTATATGGTGAAATATTTTGAAGTTTATTTAACATGGTGAAGTATTTTGAAGTTTATTTTACATGGTGAAGTATTTTGAAGTTTATTTTATATGGTGAAGTCTTTTGAAGTTTATTTTACATGGTGAAGTATTTTGAAGTTTATTTAACATGGTGAATTCTTTTGAAGTTTATTTTACATGGTGAAGTATTTTGAAATTTATTTTACATTGTGAATTCTTTTGAAAATTATTTAACATGATAAAATATTTTGAAATTTATTTTACATGGTGAAATATTTTGAAGTTTATTTTATATTTGTCTTTTGAAGTTTATTTAACATGGTGAAATATTTTGAAGTTTATTTAACATGGTGAAGTATTTTGAAGTTTATTTTACATGGTGAAGTATTTTGAGGTTTATTTTACATGGTGAAGTCTTTTAAAGTTTATTTTACATGGTGAAGTATTTTGAAGTTTATTTTACATGGTGAAGTATTTTGAAGTTTATTTAACATGGTGAAGTATTTTGAAGTTTATTTTACATGGTGAAGTATTTTGAAGTTTATTTTATATGGTGAAGTCTTTTGAAGTTTATTTTACATGGTGAAGTATTTTGAAGTTTATTTAACATGGTGAATTCTTTTGAAGTTTATTTAACATGGTGAAGTATTTTGAAGTTTATTTTACATGGTGAAGTATTTTGAAGTTTATTTTATATGGTGAAGTCTTTTGAAGTTTATTTTACATGGTGAAGTATTTTGAAGTTTATTTAACATGGTGAATTCTTTTGAAGTTTATTTTACATGGTGAAGTATTTTGAAGTTTATTTTATATGGTGAAGTCTTTTGAAGTTTATTTTACATGGTGAAGTATTTTTAAGTTTATTTTACATGGTGAAGTATTTTGAAGTTTATTTAACATGGTGAAGTATTTTGAAGTTTATTTTACATGGTGAAGTATTTTGAAGTTTATTTTATATGGTGAAGTCTTTTGAAGTTTATTTTACATGGTGAAGTATTTTGAAGTTTATTTAACATGGTGAATTCTTTGGAAGTTTATTTTACATGGTGAAGTATTTTGAAATTTATTTTACATTGTGAATTCTTTTGAAAATTATTTAACATGGTAAAGTATTTTGAAATTTGTTTTTCACGGTGAAGTCTTTTGAAGTTTATTTAAAATGGTGAAGTATTATGAAGTTTATTTAACATGGTGAAATATTTTGAAGTTTATTTTACATGGTGAAGTATTTTGAAGTTTATTTTACATAGTGAAGTATTTTAAAGTTTATTTCACATGGTGAAGTATTTGGAAGTTTATTTTAAATGGTGAAGTCTTTGGAAGTTTATTTTATATGTTGAAGTATTTCGAAGATTATTTAACATGGTGAATTCTTTTGAAGTTTATTTTACATGGTGAAGTATTTTGAAGTTTATTCTATATGATAAAGTATTTTGAAGTTTATTTTACATAATGAAGTATTTTGAAATTTATTTTAAATGGTGAAGTCTTTTGAAGTTTATTTTACATGGTGAAGTATTTCGAAGTTTATTTAACATGGTGAAGTATTTTGAAGTTTATTTTATATGGTGAAGTCTTTTGAAGTTTATTTTACATGGTGAAGTATTTTGAAGTTTATTTAACATGGTGAATTCTTTTGAAGTTTATTTTACATGGTGAACTATTTTGAAATTTATTTTACATGGTGAATTCTTTCGAAATTTATTTAACATGGGAAAGTATTATGAAATTTATTTTACATGGTGAAATATTTTGAAGTTTATTTTACATGGTGAAGTATTTTGAAGTTTATTTTACATAGTGAAGTATTTTAAAGTTTATTTTACATGGTGAAGTATTTTGAAGTTTATTTTATATGGTGAAATCTTTTGAAGTTTATTTTACATGGTGAAATATTTTGAAGTTTATTTTATATTGTGAAGTATTTTGAAGTTTGCTTTACATAGTGAAGTATTTTAAAGTTTATTTTACATGGTGAAGTATTTTGAAGTTTATTTTATATGGTGAAGTCTTTTGAAGTTTATTTTACATGGTGAAGTATTATCAAGTTTATTTAACATGTTGAAGTATTTTGAAGTTTATTTTACATGGTGAAGTATTTTGAAGTTTATTTTACATGGTGAAGTATTTTGAAGTTTATTTTACATGGTGAAATATTTTGAAGTTTATTTTATATGGTGAAGTCTTTTGAAGTTTATTTTACATGGTGAAGTCTTTTGAAGCTTATTGTATATGGTGAAGTATTTTGAAGTTTATATAACATGGTGAATTCTTTTGAAGTTTATTTTACATGGTGAAGTATTTTTAAAATTTATATTACATGGTGAATTCTTTTGAAATTTAATTAACATGGTAATGTATTTTGAAATTTATTTTACATGGTTAAATATTTTGAAGTTTATTTCACATGGTGAAGTATTTTGAAGTTTATTTTACATAGTGAAGTATTTTAAAGGTTATTTTACATGGTGAAGTATTTTGAAGTTTATTTTATATGGTGAAGTCTTTTGAAGTTTATTTTATATGGTGAAATATTTTGAAGTTTATTTTACATGGTGAAGTATTTTGAAGTTTATTTTACATAGTGAAGTATTTTAAAGTTTATTTTACATGGTGAAGTATTTTAAAGTTTATTTTACATGCTGAAGTCTTTTGATGTTTATTTTACATGGTGAAGTATTTTGAAGTTTATTTAACAAGGTGAAGTATATTGAAGTTTATTTTACATGGTGAAGTATTTTGAAGTTTATTTTATATGGTGAAGTCTTTTGAAGTTTATTTTACATGGTGAAGTATTTTGAAGTTTATTTAACATGGTGAATTCTTTTGAAGTTTATTTTACATGGTGAACTATTTTGAAATTTATTTTACATGGTGAATTCTTTCGAAATTTATTTAACATGGGAAAGTATTATGAAATTTATTTTACATGGTGAAATATTTTGAAGTTTATTTTACACGGTGAAGTATTTTGAAGTTTATTTTACATAGTGAAGTATTTTAAAGTTTATTTTACATGGTGAAGTATTTTGAAGTTTATTTTATATGGTGAAATCTTTTGAAGTTTATTTTACATGGTGAAATATTTTGAAGTTTATTTTATATTGTGAAGTATTTTGAAGTTTGCTTTACATAGTGAAGTATTTTAAAGTTTATTTTACATGGTGAAGTATTTTGAAGTTTATTTTATATGGTGAAGTCTTTTGAAGTTTATTTTACATGGTGAAGTATTTTCAAGTTTATTTAACATGTTGAAGTATTTTGAAGTTTATTTTACATGGTGAAGTATTTTGAAGTTTATTTTATATGGTGAAGTCTTTTGAAGTTTATTTTACATGGTTAAGTATTTTGAAGTTTATTTAACATGGTGAAGTATTTTGAAGTTTATTTTACATGGTGAAGTATTTTGAAGCTTATTTTATATGGTGAAGTCTTTTGAAGTTTATTTTACATGGTGAAGTATTTTGAAGTTTATTTAACATGGTGAATTCTTTTGAAGTTTATTTTACATGGTGAAGTATTTTGAAATTTATTTTACATTGTGAATTCTTTTGAAAATTATTTAACATGATAAAATATTTTGAAATTTATTTTACATGGTGAAATATTTTGAAGTTTATTTTATATTTGTCTTTTGAAGTTTATTGAACATGGTGAAATATTTTGAAGTTTATTTAACATGGTGAAGTATTTTGAAGTTTATTTTACATGGTGAAGTATTTTGAAGTTTATTTTATATGGTGAAATATTTTGAAGTTTATTTAACATGGTGAAGTATTTTGAAGTTTATTTTACATGGTGAAGTATTTTGAAGTTTATTTTATATGGTGAAGTCTTTTGAAGTTTATTTTACATGGTGAAGTATTTTGAAGTTTATTTAACATGGTGAATTCTTTTGAAGTTTATTTTACATGGTGAAGTATTTTGAAATTTATTTTACATTGTGAATTCTTTTGAAAATTATTTAACATGATAAAATATTTTGAAATTTATTTTACATGGTGAAATATTTTGAAGTTTATTTTATATTTGTCTTTTGAAGTTTATTTAACATGGTGAAATATTTTGAAGTTTATTTAACATGGTGAAGTATTTTAAAGTTTATTTTACATGGTGAAGTATTTTGAGGTTTATTTTACATGGTGAAGTCTTTTAAAGTTTATTTTACATACTGAAGTATTTTGAAGTTTATTTTACATGGTGAAGTATTTTGAAGTTTATTTAACATGGTGAAGTATTTTGAAGTTTATTTTACATGGTGAAGTATTTTGAAGTTTATTTTATATGGTGAAGTCTTTTGAAGTTTATTTTACATGGTGAAGTATTTTGAAGTTTATTTAACATGGTGAATTCTTTTGAAGTTTATTTAACATGGTGAAGTATTTTGAAGTTTATTTTACATGGTGAAGTATTTTGAAGTTTATTTTATATGGTGAAGTCTTTTGAAGTTTATTTTACATGGTGAAGTATTTTGAAGTTTATTTAACATGGTGAATTCTTTTGAAGTTTATTTTACATGGTGAAGTATTTTAAAGTTTATTTTACATGGTGAAGCATTTTAAAGTTTATTCTATATGATGAAGTATTTTGAAGTTTATTTTACATAATGAAGTATTTTGAAATTTATTTTAAATCTTGAAGTATTTTGAAGTCTATTTTACATAGTGAAGTCTTTTAAAGTCTATTTTACATGGTGAAGTATTTCGAAGTTTATTTTACATTGTGAAGTCTTTTGAAGTTTATTTTACATGGTGAAGTATTTTGAAGTTTATTTTATATAGTGAAGTCTTTTGAAATTTATTTTACATGGTGAAGTATTTTGAAGTTTATTTAACATGGTGAATTCTTTTGAAGTTCATTTTACATGGTGAAATATTTTCAAGTTTATTTTACGAGGTGAAATATTTTGAAGTTTATTTAACATGGTGAATTCTTTTGAAGTTTATTTTACATGGTGAAGTATTTTGAAGTTTATTTTATATGGTGAAGTCTTTTGAAGTTTATTTAACATGGTGAAATATTTTGAAGTTTATTTTTCATGGTGAAGTATTTTGAAGTTTATTTTAAATATTGAAGTATTTTAAAGTTTATTTTAAATGGTGAAGTATTGTGAAGTTTATTTTACATGATGAAGTCTTTTGAAGTTTATTTTACATGGTGAAGTATTTTGAAGTTTATTTAACATGGTGAATTCTTTTGAAGTTTATTTTACATGGTGAAGTATTTTGAAGTTTATTTTATATGGTGAAGTCTTTTGAAGTTTATTTTACATGGTGAAGTATTTTGAAGTTTATTTTACATGGTGAAGTATTTTGAAGTTTATTTAACATGGTGAAGTATTTTGAAGTTTATTTTACATGGTGAAGTATTTTGAAGTTTATTTTATATGGTGAAGTCTTTTGAAGTTTATTTTACATGGTGAAGTATTTTGAAGTTTATTTAACATGGTGAATTCTTTTGAAGTTTATTTTACATGGTGAAGTATTTTGAAATTTATTTTACATTGTGAATTCTTTTGAAAATTATTTAACATTGTAAATTATTTTGAAATTTGTTTTTCACGGTGAAGTCTTTTGAAGTTTATTTAAAATGGTGAAGTATTATGAAGTTTATTTAACATGGTGAAATATTTTGAAGTTTATTTTACATGGTGAAGTATTTTGAAGTTTATTTTACATAGTGAAGTATTTTAAAGTTTATTTCACATGGTGAAGTATTTGGAAGTTTATTTTAAATGGTGAAGTCTTTGGAAGTTTATTTTATATGTTGAAGTATTTCGAAGATTATTTAACATGGTGAATTCTTTTGAAGTTTATTTTACATGGTGAAGTATTTTGAAGTTTATTCTATATGATAAAGTATTTTGAAGTTTATTTTACATAATGAAGTATTTTGAAATTTATTTTAAATGGTGAAGTCTTTTGAAGTTTATTTTACATGGTGAAGTATTTCGAAGTTTATTTAACATGGTGAAGTATTTTGAAGTTTATTTTATATGGTAAAGTCTTTTGAAGTTTATTTTACATGGTGAAGTATTTTGAAGTTTATTTAACATGGTGAATTCTTTTAAAGTTTATTTTACATGGTGAACTATTTTGAAATTTATTTTACATGGTGAATTCTTTCGAAATTTATTTAACATGGGAAAGTATTATGAAATTTATTTTACATGGTGAAATATTTTGAAGTTTATTTTACATGGTGAAGTATTTTGAAGTTTATTTTACATAGTGAAGTATTTTAAAGTTTATTTTACATGGTGAAGTATTTTGAAGTTTATTTTATATGGTGAAATCTTTTGAAGTTTATTTTACATGGTGAAATATTTTGAAGTTTATTTTATATTGTGAAGTATTTTGAAGTTTGCTTTACATAGTGAAGTATTTTAAAGTTTATTTTACATGGTGAAGTATTTTGAAGTTTATTTTATATGGTGAAGTCTTTTGAAGTTTATTTTACATGGTGAAGTATTTTCAAGTTTATTTAACATGTTGAAGTATTTTGAAGTTTATTTTACATGGTGAAGTATTTTGAAGTTTATTTTACATGGTGAAGTATTTTGAAGTTTATTTTAAATCGTGAAGTATTATGAAGTTTATTTTATATGGTGAAGTCTTTTGAAGTTTATTTTACATGGTGAAGTATTTCGAAGTTTATTTTACATGGTGAAGTCTTTTGAAGTTTATTTTACATGGTGAAATATTTTGAAGTTTATTTTATATGGTGAAGTCTTTTGAAGTTTATTTTACATGGTGAAGTGTTTTGAAGTTTATTTTATATGGTGAAGTCTTTTGAAGCTTATTGTATATGGTGAAGTATTTTGAAGTTTATATAACATGGTGAATTCTTTTGAAGTTTATTTTACATGGTGAAGTATTTTTAAAATTTATATTACATGGTGAATTCTTTTGAAATTTAATTAACATGGTAATGTATTTTGAAATTTATTTTACATGGTTAAATATTTTGAAGTTTATTTCACATGGTGAAGTATTTTGAAGTTTATTTTACATAGTGAAGTATTTTAAAGGTTATTTTACATGGTGAAGTATTTTGAAGTTTATTTTATATGGTGAAGTCTTTTGAAGTATATTTTATATGGTGAAATATTTTGAAGTTTATTTTACATGGTGAAGTATTTTGAAGTTTATTTTACATAGTGAAGTATTTTAAAGTTTATTTTACATGGTGAAGTATTTTAAAGTTTATTTTATATGGTGAAGTCTTTTGATGTTTATTTTACATGGTGAAGTATTTTGAAGTTTATTTAACAAGTTGAAGTATATTGAAGTTTATTTTACATGGTGAAGTATTTTGAAGTTTATTTTATATGGTGAAGTCTTTTGAAGTTTATTTTACATGGTGAAGTATTTTGAAGTTTATTTAACATGGTGAATTCTTTTGAAGTTTATTTTACATGGTGAACTATTTTGAAATTTATTTTACATGGTGAATTCTTTCGAAATTTATTTAACATGGGAAAGTATTATGAAATTTATTTTACATGGTGAAATATTTTGAAGTTTATTTTACATGGTGAAGTATTTTGAAGTTTATTTTACATAGTGAAGTATTTTAAAGTTTATTTTACATGGTGAAGTATTTTGAAGTTTATTTTATATGGTGAAATCTTTTGAAGTTTATTTTACATGGTGAAATATTTTGAAGTTTATTTTATATTGTGAAGTATTTTGAAGTTTGCTTTACATAGTGAAGTATTTTAAAGTTTATTTTACATGGTGAAGTATTTTGAAGTTTATTTTATATGGTGAAGTCTTTTGAAGTTTATTTTACATGGTGAAGTATTTTCAAGTTTATTTAACATGTTGAAGTATTTTGAAGTTTATTTTACATGGTGAAGTATTTTGAAGTTTATTTTATATGGTGAAGTCTTTTGAAGTTTATTTTACATGGTGAAGTATTTTGAAGTTTATTTAACATGGTGAAGTATTTTGAAGTTTATTTTACATGGTGAAGTATTTTGAAGCTTATTTTATATGGTGAAGTCTTTTGAAGTTTATTTTACATGGTGAAGTATTTTGAAGTTTATTTAACATGGTGAATTCTTTTGAAGTTTATTTTACATGGTGAAGTATTTTGAAATTTATTTTACATTGTGAATTCTTTTGAAAATTATTTAACATGATAAAATATTTTGAAATTTATTTTACATGGTGAAATATTTTGAAGTTTATTTTATATTTGTCTTTTGAAGTTTATTTAACATGGTGAAATATTTTGAAGTTTATTTAACATGGTGAAGTATTTTGAAGTTTATTTTACATGGTGAAGTATTTTGAAGTTTATTTTATATGGTGAAATATTTTGAAGTTTATTTAACATGGTGAAGTATTTTGAAGTTTATTTTACATGGTGAAGTATTTTGAAGTTTATTTTATATGGTGAAGTCTTTTGAAGTTTATTTTACATGGTGAAATATTTTGAAGTTTATTTAACATGGTGAATTCTTTTGAAGTTTATTTTACATGGTGAAGTATTTTGAAATTTATTTTACATTGTGAATTCTTTTGAAAATTATTTAACATGATAAAATATTTTGAAATTTATTTTACATGGTGAAATATTTTGAAGTTTATTTTATATTTGTCTTTTGAAGTTTATTTAACATGGTGAAATATTTTGAAGTTTATTTAACATGGTGAAGTATTTTGAAGTTTATTTTACATGGTGAAGTATTTTGAGGTTTATTTTACATGGTGAAGTCTTTTAAAGTTTATTTTACATGGTGAAGTATTTTGAAGTTTATTTTACATGGTGAAGTATTTTGAAGTTTATTTAACATGGTGAAGTATTTTGAAGTTTATTTTACATGGTGAAGTATTTTGAAGTTTATTTTATATGGTGAAGTCTTTTGAAGTTTATTTTACATGGTGAAGTATTTTGAAGTTTATTTAACATGGTGAATTCTTTTGAAGTTTATTTAACATGGTGAAGTATTTTGAAGTTTATTTTACATGGTGAAGTATTTTGAAGTTTATTTTATATGGTGAAGTCTTTTGAAGTTTATTTTACATGGTGAAGTATTTTGAAGTTTATTTAACATGGTGAATTCTTTTGAAGTTTATTTTACATGGTGAAGTATTTTAAAGTTTATTTTACATGGTGAAGCATTTTAAAGTTTATTCTATATGATGAAGTATTTTGAAGTTTATTTTACATAATGAAGTATTTTGAAATTTATTTTAAATCTTGAAGTATTTTGAAGTCTATTTTACATAGTGAAGTCTTTTAAAGTCTATTTTACATGGTGAAGTGTTTCGAAGTTTATTTTACATTGTGAAGTCTTTTGAAGTTTATTTTACATGGTGAAGTATTTTGAAGTTTATTTTATATAGTGAAGTCTTTTGAAATTTATTTTACATGGTGAAGTATTTTGAAGTTTATTTAACATGGTGAATTCTTTTGAAGTTCATTTTACATGGTGAAGTATTTTCAAGTTTATTTTACGAGGTGAAATATTTTGAAGTTTATTTAACATGTCGAAGTCTTTTGAAGGTTATTTAACATGGTGAAGTATTTTGAAGTTAATTTTACATGGTGAAGTATTTTGAAGTTTATTTTATATGGTGAAGTCTTTTGAAGTTTACTTTATATGGTGAAGTATTTTTAAGTTTATTTTACATGGTGAAGTGTTTTGAAGTTTATTTTATATGGTGAAGTCTTTTGTAGTTTATTTTATATGGTGAAGTATTTTGTAGTTTATTTAACATGGTGAATTCTTTTGAAGTTTATTTTACATGGTGAAGTATTTTTAAAATTTATATTACATGGTGAATTCTTTTGAAATTTATTTAACATGGTAAAGTATTTTGAAATTTATTTTACATGGGGAAATATTTTGAAGTTTATTTTACATGGTGAAGTATTTTGAAGTTTATTTTACATAGTGAAGTATTTTAAAGTTTATTCTACATGGTTAAGTGTTTTGAAGTTTATTTTATATGGTGAAGTCTTTTGAAGTTTATTTTACGTGGTGAATTATTTTGAAGTTTATTTTACATGGTGAAGTATTTTGAAGTTTATTTTACATAGTAAAGTATTTTAAAGTTTATTTTACATGGTGAAGTATTTTGAAGTTTATTTTGTATGGTGAAGTCTTTTAAAGTTTATTTTACATGGTGAATTATTTTGAAGTTTGTTTAACATGATGAAGTATTTTGAAATTTATTTTACATGGTGAAGTATTTTGAAGTGTATTTTACATGGTCAAGTATTTTGAAATTTATTTTACATTGTGATATCTTTTGAAATTGATTTAACATGGTGAAGTATTTTGAAGTTTATTTTATATGGTGAAGTCTTTGAAGTTTATTTTACATGGTGAAGTATTTTGAAATTTATTTTACATAGTGAAGTATTTTAAAGTTTATTTTACATGGTGAAGTATTTTGAAGTTTATTTTATATGGTGAAGTATTTTGAAATTTATTTTGACATGGTGAAGTATTTTGAAGTTTATTTAACATGGTGAAGTATTTTGAAGTTTATTTTACATGATGAAGTATTTGAAGTTTATTTTATATGGTGAAATCTTTTGAAGTTTATTAAACATGGTGAAATATTTTGAAGTTTATTTTACATGGTGAAGTATTTTGAAGTTTGTTTTATACGGTGAAGTACTTTGAAGTTTATTTAACATGGTGAATTCTTTTGAAGTTTATTTTACATGGTGAAGTATTTTAAAGTTTATTTTACATGGTGAAGTATTTTGAAGTTTATTTTATGTGGAGAAGTCTTTTGAAGTTTATTTTAAATGGTGAAGTATTTAGAAGTTTAGTTTACATAGTGAAGTATTTTAAAGTTTATTTTACATGGTTAAGTGTTTTGAAGTTTATTTTATATGGTGAAGTCTTTTGAAGTTTATTTTACATGGTGAATATTTTGAAATTTATTTAACATGGTGAAGTCTTTTGAAGTTTATTTTACTTGGTGAAGTTTTTTGTAGTTTATTTTATATGGTGAAGTCTTTTGAAGTTTATTTAACATGGTTAATTCTTTTGAAATTGATTTAACATGGTGAAGTATTTTGAAGTTTATTTTATATGGTGAAGTCTTTTGAAGTTTATTTTACATGGTGAAGTATTTTGAAATTCATTTTACATAGTGAAGTATTTTAAAGTTTATTTTACATGGTGAAGTATTTTGAAGTTTATTTTATATGGTGAAGTATTTTGAAGTTTATTTTAGGTGGTGAAGTATTTTGAAGTTTATTTAAAATGGTGAAGTATTTTGAAGTTTATTTTACATGATGAAGTATTTGAAGTTTATTTTATATGGTGAAATCTTTTGAAGTTTATTTAAAATGGTGAAGTATTTTGAAGTTTATTTTACATGGTGAAGTATTTTGAAGTTTTTTTTATACGGTGAAGTATTTTGAAGTTTATTTAACATGGTGAATTCTTTTGAAGTTTATTTTACATGGTGAAGTATTTTAAAGTTTATTTTACATGGTGAAGCATTTTAAAGTTTATTGTATATGATGAAGTATTTTGAAGTTTATTTTACATAAAGAAGTATTTTGAAATTTATTTTAAATCTTGAAGTATTTTGAAGTCTATTTTACATAGTGAAGTCTTTTAAAGTCTATTTTACATGGTGAAGTATTTCGAAGTTTATTTTACATGGTGAAGTCTTTTGAAGTTTATTTTACATGGTGAAGTATTTTGAAGTTTATTTTATATAGTGAAGTCTTTTGAAATTTATTTTACATGGTGAAGTATTTTGAAGTTTATTTAACATGGTGAATTCTTTTGAAGTTCATTTTACATGGTGAAGTATTTTCAAGTTTATTTTACGAGGTGAAATATTTTGAAGTTTATTTAACCTGTCGAAGTCTTTTGAAGGTTATTTAACATGGTGAAGTATTTTGAAGTTAATTTTACATGGTGAAGTATTTTGAAGTTTATTTCATATGGTGAAGTCTTTTGAAGTTTACTTTATATGGTGAAGTATTTTTAAGTTTATTTTACATGGTGAAGTGTTTTGAAGTTTATTTTATATGGTGAAGTCTTTTGAAGTTTATTTTATATGGTGAAGTATTTTGAAGTTTATTTAACATGGTGAATTCTTTTGAAGTTTATTTTATATGGTGAACTATTTTGAAGTTTATTTTATATGGTGAAGTCTTTTGAAGTTTATTTAACATGGTGAAATATTTTGAAGTTTATTTTACATGGTGAAGTATTTTGAAGTTTATTTTAAATATTGAAGTATTTTAAAGTTTATTTTAAATGGTGAAGTATTGTGAAGTTTATTTTACATGATGAAGTCTTTTGAAGTTTATTTTACATGGTGAAGTATTTTGAAGTTTATTTAACAAGGTGAAGTATTTTGAAGTTTATTTTAAATGGTGAAGTGTTTTGAAGTTTATTTTACATGGTGAAGTATTTTGAAATTTATTTTACATGGTGAATTCTTTTGAAATTTATTTAACATTGTAAAGTATTTTAAAATATTTTTTTACATGGTGAAATATTTTGAAGTTTATTTTTCATGGTGAAGTATTTTGAAGTTTATTTTACATAGTGAAGTATTTTAAAGTTATTTTAACATGGTGAAGTATTTTGAAGTTTATTTTATATGGTGAAGTCTTTTGAAGTTTATTTTACATGGTGAAGTATTTTGAAATTTATTTAAAATGGTGAAGTATTTTGAAGTTTATTTTACATGATGAAGTATTTTGAAATTTATTTTAAATCGTGAAGTATTTTGAAGTTTATTTTACATAGTGAAGCCTTTTAAAGTCTATTTTACATGGTGAAGTATTTCTAAGTTTATTTTACATGGTGAAGTCTTTAGAAGTTTATTTTAAATGGTGAAGTATTTTGAAGTTTATTTAACATGGTGAATTCTTTTGAAGTTTATTTTACATGGTGAAATAATTTAAAGTTTATTTTACGTGGTGAAATATTTTGAAGTTTATTTTACATGGTGAAGTATTTTGAAATTTATTTAACATGGTAAAGTATTTTGAAATTTATTTTACATGGTGAAGTCTTTTGAAGTTTATTTAAAATGGTGAAGTCTTTTGAAGTTTATTTAAAATGGTGAAGTCTTTTGAAGTTTATTCAACATGGTGAAATATTTTAAAGTTTATTTTACATGGTGAAGTATTTTGAAGTTTATTTTCCATAGTGAAGTATTTTAAAGTTTATTTAACATGGTGAAGTATTTTGAAGTTTATTTTATATGGTAAAGTCTTTTCAAGTTTATTTTACATGGTGAAGTATTTTGAAGTTTATTTAACATGGTGAAGTATTTTGAAGTTTATTTTACATGGTAAAGTATTTTGCAGTTTATTTTATATGGTGAGGTATTTTGAAGTTTATTTTCAATCGTGAAGTATTTTGAAGTTTATTTAACATGGTGAATTCTTTTGAAGTTTATTTTACATGGTGAAGTATTTTGTAGTTTATTTTACATGGTGAAGTATTTTGAAGATTAATTTATATGGTGAAGTCTTTTAAAGTTTATTTTACATGGTGAATTATTTTGAAGTTTGTTTAACATGATGAAGTATTTTGAAATTTATTTTACATGGTGAAGTATTTTGAAGTGTATTTTACATGGTCAAGTATTTTGAAATTTATTTTACATGGTTAATTCTTTTGAAATTGATTTAACATGGTGAAGTATTTTGAAGTTTATTTTATATGGTGAAGTCTTTTGAAGTTTATTTTACATGGTGAAGTATTTTGAAATTCATTTTACATAGTGAAGTATTTTAAAGTTTATTTTACATGGTGAAGTATTTTGAAGTTTATTTTATATGGTGAAGTATTTTGAAGTTTATTTAACATGGTGAAGTATTTTGAAGTTTATTTTACTTGATGAAGTATTTGAAGTTTATTTTATATGGTGAAATCTTTTGAAGTTTATTTAAAATGGTAAAGTATTTTGAAGTTTATTTTACATGGTGAAGTATTTTGAAGTTTTTTTTTTACGGTGAAGTATTTTGAAGTTTATTTAACATGGTGAATTCTTTTGAAGTTTATTTTACATGGTGAAGTATTTTAAAGTTTATTTTACATGGTGAAGCATTTTAAAGTTTATTCTATATGATGAAGTATTTTGAAGTTTATTTTACATAATGAAGTATTTTGAAATTTATTTTAAATCTTGAAGTATTTTGAAGTCTATTTTACATAGTGAAGTCTTTTAAAGTCTATTTTACATGGTGAAGTATTTCGAAGTTTATTTTACATGGTGAAGTATTTTGAAGTTTATTTTAGATAGTGAAGTCTTTTGAAATTTATTTTACATGGTGAAGTATTTTGAAGTTTATTTAACATGGTGAAATATTTTGAAGTTTATTTTATATTTGTCTTTTGAAGTTTATTTAACATGGTAAAATATTTTGAAATATTATTTTACATGGTGAAATATTTTGAAGTTTATTTTACATGGTGGAGTATTTTGAAGTTTATTTTACATTGTGAATCCTTTTGAAAATTATTTAACATGGTAAAATATTTTGAAATTTATTTTACATGGTGAAATATTTTGAAGTTTATTTTATATTTGTCTTTTGAAGTTTATTTAACATGGTGAAAATTTTGAAGTTTATTTAACATGGTGAAGTATTTTGAAGTTTATTTTACATGGTGAAGTATTTTGAAGTTTATTTTATATGGTGAAGTCTTTTAAAGCTTATTTTACATGGTGAAGTATTTTGAAGTTTATTTTACATGGTGAAGTATTTTGAAGTTTATTTAACATGGTGAAGTATTTTGAAGTTTATTTTACATGGTGAAGTATTTTGTAGTTTATTTTATATGGTGAAGTCTTTTGAAGTTTATTTTACATGGTGAAGTATTTTGAAGTTTATTTAACATGGTGAATTCTTTTAAAGTTTATTTTACATGGTGAAGTATTTTGAAGTTTATTTTATATGGTAAAGTAATTTGCAGTTTATTTTATATGGTGAAATATTTTGAAGTTTATTTTCAATCGTGAAGTATTTTGAAGTTTATTTAACATGGTGAATTCTTTTGAAGTTTATTTTACATGGTGAAGTATTTTGTAGTTTATTTTACATGGTGAAGTATTTTGAAGATTAATTTATATGGTGAAGTCTTTTAAAGTTTATTTTACATGGTGAATTATTTTGAAGTTTGTTTAACATGATGAAGTATTTTGAAATTTATTTTACATGGTGAAGTATTTTGAAGTGTATTTTACATGGTTAAGTATTTTGAAATTTATTTTACATGGTTAATTCTTTTGAAATTGATTTAACATGGTGAAGTATTTTGAAGTTTATTTTATATGGTGAAGTCTTTTGAAGTTTATTTTACATGGTGAAGTATTTTGAAATTCATTTTACATAGTGAAGTATTTTAAAGTTTATTTTACATGGTGAAGTATTTTGAAGTTTATTTTATATGGTGAAGTATTTTGAAGTTTATCTTAGGTGGTGAAGTATTTTGAAGTTTATTTAACATGGTGAAGTATTTTGAAGTTTATTTTACTTGATGAAGTATTTGAAGTTTATTTTATATGGTGAAATCTTTTGAAGTTTATTTAAAATGGTGAAGTATTTTGAAGTTTATTTTACATGGTGAAGTATTTTGAAGTTTTTTTTTTACGGTGAAGTATTTTGAAGTTTATTTAACATGGTGAATTCTTTTGAAGTTTATTTTACATGGTGAAGTATTTTAAAGTTTATTTTACATGGTGAAGCATTTTAAAGTTTATTCTATATGATGAAGTATTTTGAAGTTTATTTTACATAATGAAGTATTTTGAAATTTATTTTAAATCTTGAAGTATTTTGAAGTCTATTTTACATAGTGAAATCTTTTAAAGTCTATTTTACATGGTGAAGTATTTCGAAGTTTATTTTACATGGTGAAGTATTTTGAAGTTTATTTTAGATAGTGAAGTCTTTTGAAATTTATTTTACATGGTGAAGTATTTTGAAGTTTATTTAACATGGTGAAGTATTTTGAAGTTTATTTTACATGGTGAAGTATTTTGAAGTTTATTTTATATGGTGAAGTCTTTTGAAGTTTATTTTACATGGTGAAGTATTTTGAAGTTTGTTTAACATGGTGAATTCTTTTGAAGTTTATTTTACATGGTAAAGTATTTTGAAATTTATTTTACATTGTGAATTCTTTTGAAAATTATTTAACATGGTAAAATATTTTGAAATTTATTTTACATGGTGAAATATTTTGAAGTTTATTTTATATTTGTCTTTTGAAGTTTATTTAACATGGTGAAAATTTTGAAGTTTATTTAACATGGTGAAGTATTTTGAAGTTTATTTTACATGGTGAAGTATTTTGAAGTTTATTTTATATGGTGAAGTCTTTTAAAGCTTATTTTACATGGTGAAGTATTTTGAAGTTTATTTTACATGGTGAAGTATTTTGAAGTTTATTTAACATGGTGAAGTATTTTGAAGTTTATTTTACATGGTGAAGTATTTTGTAGTTTATTTTATATGGTGAAGTCTTTTGAAGTTTATTTTACATGGTGAAGTATTTTGAAGTTTATTTAACATGGTGAATTCTTTTGAAGTTTATTTTACATGGTGAAGTATTTTGAAGTTTATTTTATATGGTGAAGTCTTTTGAAGTTTATTTTACATGGTGAAGTATTTTGAAATTTATTTTACATGGTGAAGTATTTTGAAGTTTATTTAACATGGTGAAGTATTTTGAAGTTTATTTTACATGGTGAAGTATTTTGAATTTTATTTTATATGGTGAAGTCTTTTGAAGTTTATTTTACATGGTGAAGTATTTTGAAGTTTATTTAACATGGTGAATTCTTTTGAAGTTTATTTTACATGGTGAAGTATTTTGAAATTTATTTTACATTGTGAATTCTTTTGAAAATTATTTAACATGGTAAAGTATTTTGAAATTTATTTTTCACGGTGAAGTCTTTTGAAGTTTATTTAAAATGGTGAAATATTATGAAGTTTATTTAACATGGTGAAATATTTTGAAGTTTATTTTACATGGTGAAGTATTTTGAAGTTTATTTTACATAGTGAAGTATTTTAAAGTTTATTTCACATGGTGAAGTATTTGGAAGTTTATTTTAAAATGTGAAGTCTTTGGAAGTTTATTTTATATGTTGAGGTATTTCGAAGATTATTTAACATGGTGAATTCTTTTGAAGTTTTCTTTACATGGTGAAGTATTTTGAAGTTTATTCTATATGATGAAGTATTTTGAAGTTTATTTTACATAATGAAGTATTTTGAAATTTATTTTAAATCGTGAAGTATTATGAAGTTTATTTTACATAGTGAAAGCTTTTAAAGTCTATTTTACATGGTGAAGTATTTCGAAGTTTATTTTACATGGTGAAGTCTTTTGAAGTTTATTTTACATGGTGAAGTATTTTGAAGTTTATTTTATATGGTGAAGTCTTTTGAAGTTTATTTTACATGGTGAAGTATTTCGAAGTTTATTTTATATGGTGAAGTATTTTGAAGTTTATATAACATGGTGAATTCTTTTGAAGTTTATTTTACATGGTAAAGTATTTTTAAAATTTATATTACATGGTGAATTCGTTTGAAATTTATTTAACATGGTAAAGTATTTCGAAATTTATTTTACATGGTGAAATATTTTGAAGTTTATTTCACATGGTGAAGTATTTTGAAGTTTATTTTACATAGTGAAGTATTTTAAAGGTTATTTTACATGGTGAAGTATTTTGAAGTTTATTTTATATGGTGAAGTCTTTTGAAGTTTATTTTATATGGTGAAATATTTTGAAGTTTATTTTACATGGTGAAGTATTTTGAAGTTTATTTTACATAGTGAAGTATTTTAAAGTTTATTTTACATGGTGAAGTATTTTGAAGTTTATTTTATATGGTGAAGTCTTTTGATGTTTATTTTACATGGTGAAGTATTTTGAAGTTTATTTAACATGGTGAAGTATTTTGAAGTTTATTTTACATGGTGAAGTATTTTGAAGTATATTTTATATGGTGAAGTCTTTAGAAGTTTATTTTAAATGGTGAAGTATTTTGAAGTTTATTTAACATGGTGAATTCTTTTGAAGTTTATTTTACATGGTGAACTATTTTGAAATTTATTTTACATGGTGAATTCTTTTGAAATTTATTTAACATGGTAACGTATTTTGAAATTTATTTTACATGGTGAAGTCTTTTGAAGTTTATTTAAAATGGTGAAGTCTTTTGAAGTTTATTTAACGTGGTGAAATATTTTGAAGTTTATTTTACATGGTGAAGTATTTTGAAGTTTATTTTACATAGTGAAGTATTTTAAAGTTTATTTTATATGGTGAAGTATTTGGAAGTTTATTTTAAATGGTGAAGTCTTTTGAAGTTTATTTTACATGGTTAAGTATTTTGAAGTTTATTTTATATGGTGTAGTCTTTTGAAGTTTATTTTACATGTTGAATCATTTTGAAATTTATTTAACATGGTGAATTCTTTTGAAGTTTATTTTACATAGTGAAGTCTTTTAAAGTTTATTTTACATGGTGAAGTATTTTGAAGTTTATTTTATATGGTGAAGTCTTTTGAAGTTTATTTTACATGGTGAAGTATTTTGAAGTTTATTTTACATGGTGAAGTATTTTGAAGTTTATTTAACATGGTGAAGTATTTTGAAGTTTATTTTACATGGTGAAGTATTTTGAAGTTTATTTTATATGGTGAAGTCTATTGAAGTTTATTTTACATGGTGAAGTATTTTGAAGTTTATTTAACATGGTGAATTCTTTTGAAGTTTATTTTACATGGTGAAGTATTTTGAAGTTTATTTTATATGGTGAAGTCTTTTGAAGTTTATTTTACATGGTGAAGTATTTTGAAGTTTATTTTACATGGTGAAGTATTTTGAAGTTTATTTAACATGGTGAAGTATTTTGAAGTTTATTTTACATGGTGAAGTATTTTGAAGTTTATTTTATATGGTGAAGTCTTTTGAAGTTTATTTTACATGGTGAAGTATTTTGAAGTTTATTGAACATGGTGAATTCTTTTGAAGTTTATTTTACATGGTCAAGTATGTTGAAATTTATTTTACATTGTGAATTCTTTTGAAAATTATTTAACATGGTAAAGTATTTTGAAATTAATTTTTCACGGTGAAGTCTTTTGAAGTTTATTTAAAATGGTGAAGTATTATGAAGTTTATTTAACATGGTGAAATATTTTGAAGTTTATTTTACATGGTGAAGTATTTTGAAGTTTATTTTACATAGTGAAGTATTTTAAAGTTTATTTCACATGGTGAAGTATTTGGAAGTTTATTTTAAATGGTGAAGTCTTTTGAAGTTTATTTTACATGGTGAAATATTTTGAAGTTTATTTTACATTGTGAAGTATTTTGAAGTTTGTTTTACATAGTGAAGTATTTTAAAGTTTATTTTACATGGTGAAGTATTTTGAAGTTTATTTTATATGGTGAAGTCTTTTGAAGTTTATTTTACATGGTGAAGTATTTTAAAGTTTATTTAACATGGTGAAGTATTTTGAAGTTTATTTTACATGGTGAAGTATTTTGAAGTTTATTTTATATGGGAAGTCTTTTGAAGTTTATTTTACATGGTGAAGTATTTTGAAGTTTATTTAACATGGTGAATTCTTTTGAAGTTTATTTTACATGGTGAAGTATTTTGAAATTTATTTTACATTGTGAATTCTTTTAAAAATTATTTAACATGGTAAAATATTTTGAAATTTATTTTACATGGTGAAATATTTTGAAGTTTATTTTATATTTGTCTTTTGAAGTTTATTTAACATGGTGAAATATTTTGAAGTTTATTTAATATGGTGAAGTATTTTGAAGTTTATTTTACATGGTGAAGTATTTTGAAGTTTATTTTATATGGTGAAGTCTTTTGAAGTTTATTTTACATGGTGAAGTATTTTGAAGTTTATTTTACATGGTGAAGTATTTTGAAGTTTATTTAACATGGTGAAGTATTTTGAAGTTTATTTTACATGGTGAAGTATTTTGAAGTTTATTTTATATTGTGAAGTCTATTGAAGTTTATTTTACATGGTGAAGTATTTTGAAGTTTATTTAACATGGTGAATTCTTTTGAAGTTTATTTTACATGGTGAAGTATTTTGAAGTTTATTTTATATGGTGAAGTCTTTTGAAGTTTATTTTACATGGTGAAGTATTTTGAAGTTTATTTTACATGGTCAAGTATTTTGAAGTTTATTTAACATGGTGAAGTATTTTGAAGTTTATTTTACATGGTGAAGTATTTTGAAGTTTATTTTATATGGTGAAGTCTTTTGAAGTTTATTTTACATGGTGAAGTATTTTGAAGTTTATTTAACATGGTGAATTCTTTTGAAGTTTATTTTACATGGTGAAGTATTTTGAAATTTATTTTACATTGTGAATTCTTTTGAAAATTATTTAACATGGTAAAGTATTTTGAAATTTATTTTTCACGGTGAAGTGTTTTGAAGTTTATTTAAAATGGTGAAGTATTATGAAGTTTATTTAACATGGTGAAATATTTTGAAGTTAATTTTACATGGTGAAGTATTTTGAAGTTTATTTTACATAGTGAAGTATTTTAAAGTTTATTTCACATGGTGAAGTATTTGGAAGTTTATTTTAAATGGTGAATTCTTTTGAAGTTTATTTTACATGGTGAAATATTTTGAAGTTTATTTTACATTGTGAAGTATTTTGAAGTTTGTTTTACATAGTGAAGTATTTTAAAGTTTATTTTACATGGTGAAGTATTTTGAAGTTTATTTTATATGGTGAAGTCTTTTGAAGTTTATTTTACATGGTGAAGTATTTTGAAGTTTATTTAACATGGTGAAGTATTTTGAAGTTTATTTTACATGGTGAAGTATTTTGAAGTTTATTTTATATGGTGAAGTCTTTTGAAGTTTATTTTACATGGTGAAGTATTTTGAAGTTTATTTAACATGGTGAATTCTTTTGAAGTTTATTTTACATGGTGAAGTATTTTGAAATTTATTTTACATTGTGAATTCTTTTGAAAATTATTTAACATGGTAAAATATTTTGAAATTTATTATAAATGGTGAAATATTTAGAAGTTTATTTTATATTTGTCTTTTGAAGTTTATTTAACATGGTGAAATATTTTGAAGTTTATTTAACATGGTGAAGTATTTTGAAGTTTATTTAACATGGTGAAATATTTTGAAGTTTATTTTACATGGTGAAGTATTTTGAAATTTATTTTACATTGTGAATTCTTTTGAAAATTATTTAACATGGTAAAATATCTTGAAATTTATTTTAAATGGTGAAATATTTAGAAGTTTATTTTATATTTGTCTTTTGAAGTTTATTTAACATGGTGAAATATTTTGAAGTTTATTTTATATGGTGAAGTCTTTTGAAGTTTATTTTACATGGTGAAGTATTTTGAAGTTTATTTAACATAGTGAAGTATTTTGAAGTTTATTTTACATGGTGAAGTATTTTGAAGTTTATTTTATATGGTGAAGTCTTTTGAAGTTTATTTTACATGGTGAAGTATTTTGAAGTTTATTTAACATGGTGAATTCTTTTGAAGTTTATTTTACATGGTGAAGTATTTTGAAGTTTATTTTATATGGTGAAGTCTTTTGAAGTTTATTTTACATGGTGAAGTATTTTGAAGTTTATTTTACATGGTGAAGTATTTTGAAGTTTATTTTATATGGTGAAGTCTTTTGAAGTTTATTTTACATGGTGAAGTATTTTGAAGTTTATTTAACATGGTGAATTCTTTTGAAGTTTATTTTACATGGTGAAGTATTTTGAAATTTATTTTACATTGTGAATTCTTTTGAAAATTATTTAACATGGTAAAATATTTTGAAATTTATTATAAATGGTGAAATATTTAGAAGTTTATTTTATATTTGTCTTTTGAAGTTTATTTAACATGGTGAAATATTTTGAAGTTTATTTAACATGGTGAAGTATTTTGAAGTTTATTTAACATGGTGAAATATTTTGAAGTTTATTTTACATGGTGAAGTATTTTGAAATTTATTTTACATTGTGAATTCTTTTGAAAATTATTTAACATGGTAAAATATCTTGAAATTTATTTTAAATGGTGAAATATTTAGAAGTTTATTTTATATTTGTCTTTTGAAGTTTATTTAACATGGTGAAATATTTTGAAGTTTATTTTATATGGTGAAGTCTTTTGAAGTTTATTTTACATGGTGAAGTATTTTGAAGTTTATTTAACATAGTGAAGTATTTTGAAGTTTATTTTACATGGTGAAGTATTTTGAAGTTTATTTTATATGGTGAAGTCTTTTGAAGTTTATTTTACATGGTGAAGTATTTTGAAGTTTATTTAACATGGTGAATTCTTTTGAAGTTTATTTTACATGGTGAAGTATTTTGAAGTTTATTTTATATGGTGAAGTCTTTTGAAGTTTATTTTACATGGTGAAGTATTTTGAAGTTTATTTTACATGGTCAAGTATTTTGGAGTTTATTTAACATGGTGAAGTATTTTGAAGTTTATTTTACATGGTGAAGTATTTTGAAGTTTATTTTATATGGTGAAGTCTTTTGAAGTTTATTTTACATGGTGAAGTATTTTGAAGTTTATTTAACATGGTGAATTCTTTTGAAGTTTATTTTACATGGTGAAGTATTTTGAAATTTATTTTACATTGTGAATTCTTTTGAAAATTATTTAACATGGTAAAGTATTTTGAAATTTATTTTTCACGGTGAAGTCTTTTGAAGTTTATTTAAAATGGTGAAGTATTATGAAGTTTATTTAACATGGTGAAATATTTTGAAGTTAATTTTACATGGTGAAGTATTTTGAAGTTTATTTTACATAGTGAAGTATTTTAAAGTTTATTTCACATGGAGAAGTATTTGGAAGTTTATTTTAAATGGTGAAGTCTTTTGAAGTTTATTTTACATGGTGAAATATTTTGAAGTTTATTTTACATTGTGAAGTATTTTGAAGTTTGTTTTACATAGTGAAGTATTTTAAAGTTTATTTTAGATGGTGAAGTATTTTGAAGTTTATTTTATATGGTCAAGTCTTTTGAAGTTTATTTTACATGGTGAAGTATTTTGAAGTTTATTTTACATGGTGAAGTATTTTGAAGTTTATTTTACATGGTGAAGTATTTTGAAGTTTATTTTATTTAGTGAAGTCTTTTGAAGTTTATTTTACATGGTGAAGTATTTTGAAGTTTATTTAACATGGTGAATTCTTTTGAAGTTTATTTTACATGGTGAAGTATTTTGAAATTTATTTTACATTGTGAATTCTTTTGAAAATTATTTAACATGGTAAAATATTTTGAAATTTATTTTACATGGTGAAATATTTAGAAGTTTATTTTATATTTGTCTTTTGAAGTTTATTTAACATGGTGAAATATTTTGAAGTTTATTTAACATGGTGAAGTATTTTGAAGTTTATTTTACATGGTGAAGTATTTTGAACTTTATTTTATATGGTGAAGTCTTTTGAAGTTTATTTTACATTGTGAAGTATTATGAAGTTTATTTTACATGGTGAAGTATTTTGAAGTTTATTTTATATGGTGAAATATTTTGAAGTTTATTTTACATGGTGAAGTATTTTGAAGTTTATTTAAGATGGTGAAGTATTTTGAAGTTTATTTTACATGGTGAAGTATTTTGAAGTTTATTTTATATGGTGAAGTCTTTTGAAGTTTATTTTACATGGTGAAGTATTTTTAAGTTTATTTAACATGGTGAATTCTTTTGAAGTTTATTTTACATGGTGAAGTATTTTGAAATTTATTTTACATTGTGAATTCTTTTGAAAATTATTTAACATGGTAAAGTATTTTGAAATTTATTTTTCACGGTGAAGTTTTTTGAAGTTTATTTAAAATGGTGAAGTATTATGAAGTTTATTTAACATGGTGAAATATTTTGAAGTTTATTTTACATGGTGAAGTATTTTGAAGTTTATTTTACATAGTGAAGTATTTTAAAGTTTATTTCACATGGTGAAGTATTTGGAAGTTTATTTTAAATGGTGAATTCTTTTGAAGTTTATTTTACATGGTGAAATATTTTGAAGTTTATTTTACATTGTGAAGTATTTTGAAGTTTGTTTTACATAGTGAAGTATTTTAAAGTTTATTTTACATGGTGAAGTATTTTGAAGTTTATTTTATATGGTGAAGTCTTTTGAAGTTTATTTTACATGGTGAAGTATTTTGAAGTTTATTTAACATGGTGAAGTATTTTGAAGTTTATTTTACATGGTGAAGTATTTTGAAGTTTATTTTATATGGTGAAGTCTTTTGAAGTTTATTTTACATGGTGAAGTATTTTGAAGTTTATTTAACATGGTGAATTCTTTTGAAGTTTATTTTACATGGTGAAGTATTTTGAAATTTATTTTACATTGTGAATTCTTTTGAAAATTATTTAACATGGTAAAATATTTTGAAATTTATTTTACATGGTGAAATATTTTGAAGTTTATTTTATATTTGTCTTTTGAAGTTTATTTAACATGGTGAAATATTTTGAAGTTAATTAACATGGTGAAGTATTTTGAAGTTTATTTTACATGGTGAAGTATTTTGAAGTTTATTTTATATGGTGAAGTCTTTTGAAGTTTATTTTACATGGTGAAGTATTTTGAAGTTTATTTTACATGGTGAAGTATTTTGAAGATTATTTAACATGGTGAAATATTTTGAAGTTTATTTCACATGGTGAAGTATTTTGAAGTTTATTTTACATAGTGAAGTCTTTTAAAGTTTATTTTACATGGTGAAGTATTTTGAAGTTTATTTTATATGGTGAAGTCTTTTGAAGGTTATTTAACATGGTGAAGTATTTTGAAGTTAATTTTACATGGTGAAGTATTTTGAAGTTTACTTTATATGGTGAGGTCTTTTGAAATTTATTTTATATGGTGAAGTATTTTGAAGTTTGTTTTACATAGTGAAGCGTTTTGAAGTTTATTTTATATGGTGAAGTCTTTTGAAGTTTATTTTATATGGTGAAGTATTTTGAAGTTTATTTAACATGGTGAATTCTTTTGAAGTTTATTTTATATGGTGAAGTATTTTGAAATTTATATTACATGGTGATTTCTTTTGAAATTTATTTAACATGGGAAAGTATTATGAAATTTATTTTACATGGTGAAATATTTTGAAGTTTATTTTACATGGTGAAGTATTTTGAAGTTTATTTTACATAGTGAAGTATTTTAAAGTTTATTTTACATGGTGAAGTATTTTGAAGTTTATTTTATATGGTGAAGTCTTTTGAAGTTTATTTTACATGGTGAAATATTTTGAAGTTTATTTTACATTGTGAAGTATTTTGAAGTTTGTTTTACATAGTGAAGTATTTTAAAGTTTATTTTACATGGTGAAGTATTTTGAAGTTTATTTTATATGGTGAAGTCTTTTGAAGTTTATTTAACATGGTGAAGTATTTTGAAGTTTATTAAACATGGTGAAGTATTTTGAAGTTTATTTTACATGGTGAAGTCTTTTGAAGTTTATTTTATATGGTGAAGTATTTTGAAGTTTATATAACATGGTGAATTCTTTTGAAGTTTATTTTACATGGTGAAGTATTTTTAAAATTTATATTACATGATGAATTCTTTTGAAATTTATTTAACATGGTAAAGTATTTTGAAATTTATTTTACATGGTGAAATATTTTGAAGTTTATTTCACATGGTGAAGTATTTTGAAGTTTATTTTACATAGTGAAGTATTTTAAAGGTAATTTTACATGGTGAAGTATTTTGAAGTTTATTTTATATGGTGAAGTCTTTTGAAGTTTATTTTATATGGTGAAATATTTTGAAGTTTATTTTTCATGGCGAAGTATTTTGAAGTTTATTTTACATAGTGAAGTATTTTGAAGTTTATTTAACATGTTGAATTTTTTTGAAGTTTATTTTACATGGTGAACTATTTTGAAATTTATTTTACATGGTGAATTCTTCTGAAATTTATTTAACATGGTAAAGTATTTTGAAATTTATTTTACATGGTGAAGTCTTTTGAAGTTTATTTTACATACTGAAGTATTTTAAAGTTTATTTTACATGGTGAAGTATTTGGAAGTTTATTTTAAATGGTGAAGTCTTTTGAAGTTTATTTTACATGTTTAAGTATTTTGAAGTTTATTTTATATGGTGTAGTCTTTTGAAGTTTATTTTACATGTTGAATCATTTTGAAATTTATTTTGACATGGTGAATTCTTTTGAAGTTTATTTTACATAGTGAAGTCTTTTAAAGTTTATTTTACATGGTGAAGTATTTTGAAGTTTATTTTATATGGTGAAGTCTTTTGAAGGTTATTTAACATGGTGAAGTATTTTGAAGTTAATTTTACATGGTGAAGTATTTTGAAGTTTACTTTATATGGTGACGTCTTTTGAAATTTATTTTATATGGTGAAGTATTTTGAAGTTTGTTTTACATAGTGAAGTGTTTTGAAGTTTATTTTATATGGTGAAGTCTTTTGAAGTTTATTTTATATGTTGAAGTATTTTGAAGTTTATTTAACATGGTTAATTTTTTGAAGTTTATTTTATATGGTGAAGTATTTTGAAATTTATATTACATGGTGAATTCTTTTGAAATTTATTTAACATGGGAAAGTACTATGAAATTTATTTTACATGGTGAAATATTTTGAAGTTTATTTTACATGGTGAAGTATTTTGAAGTTTATTTTACATAGTGAAGTATTTTAAAGTTTATTTTACATGCTGAAGCATTTTGAAGTTTATTTTATATGGTGAAGTCTTTTGAAGTTTATTTTACATGGTGAAATATTTTGAAGTTTATTTTACATTGTGAAGTATTTTGAAGTTTGTTTTACATAGTGAAGTATTTTAAAGTTTATTTTACATGGTGAACTATTTTGAAGTTTATTTTATATGGTGAAGTCTTTTGAAGTTTATTTTACATGGTGAAGTATTTTGAAGTTTATTTAACATGGTGAAGTATTTTGAAGTTTATTTTACATGGTGAAGTATTTTGAAGTTTATTTTATATGGTGAAGTCTTTTGAAGTTTATTTTACGTGGTGAAGTATTTTGAAGTTTATTTAACATGGTGAATTCTTTTGAAGTTTATTTTAAATGGTGAAGTATTTTGAAATTTATTTTACATTGTGAATTTTTTTGAGAATTGTTTAACATGGTACAATATTTTGAAATTTATTTTACATGGTGAAATATTTTGAAGGTTATTTTATATTTGTCTTTTGAAGTTTATTTAACATGGTGAAATATTTTGAAGTTTATTTAACATGGTGAAGTATTTTGAAGTTTATTTTACATGGTGATGTATTTTGAAGTTTATTTTATATGGTGAAGTCTTTTGAAGTTTATTTTACATGGTGAAGTATTTTGAAGTTTATTTTACATGGTGAAGTATTTTGAAGTTTATTTTACACGGTGAAGTATTTTGAAGTTTATTTTATATGGTGAAGTCTTTTGAAATTTATTTTACATGCTGAAGTATTTTGAATTTTATTTAACATGGTGAATTCTTTTGAAGTTTATTTTACATGGTGAAGTATTTTGAAATTTATTTTACATTGTGAATTCTTTTGAAAATTATTTAACATGGTAAAATATTTTGAAATTTATTTTATATGGTGAAATATTTTGAAGTTTATTTTATATTTGTCTTTTGAAGTTTATTTAACATGGTGAAATATTTTGAAGTTTATTTAACATGGTGAAGTATTTTGAAGTTTATTTTACATGGTGAAGTATTTTGAAGTTTATTTTATATGGTGAAGTCTTTTGAAGTTAATTTTACATGGTGAAGTATTTTAAAGTTTATTTTACATGGTGAAGTATTTTGAAGTTTATTTAACATGGTGAAGTATTTTGAAGTTTATTTTACATGGTGAAGTATTTTGAAGTTTATTTTATATGGTGAAGTCTTTTGTAGTTTATTTTACATAGTGTAGTATTTTAAAGTTTATTTTACATGGTGAAGTATTTTGAAGTTTATTTTATATGGTGAAGTCTTTTGAACTTTATTTTACATGGTGAAGTATTTTGAAGTTTATTAAACATGGTGAAGTATTTTGAAGTTTATTTTACATGGTGAAGTATTTTGAAGTTTATTTTATATGGTGAAGTCTTTTGAAGTTTATTTTACATGGTGAAATATTTTGAAATTGATTTAACATGGTGAAGTATTTTGAAGTTTATTTTACATGGTGAAGTATTTTGAAGTTTATTTTATATGGTGAAGTCTTTTGAAGTTTATTTAACATGGTGAAATATTTTGAGGTTAATTTTACATGGTGAAGTATTTTGAAGATTATTTTACATGATGAAGTCTTTTGAAGTTTATTTTACATGGTGAAGTATTTTGAAGTTTATTTAACATGGTGAAGTATTTTGAAGTTTATTTTAAATGGTGAAGTGTTTTGAAGTTTATTTTATATGTTGAAGTCTTTTGAAGTTTATTTTATATGGTGAAGTATTTCGAAGTTTATTTAACATGGTGAATTCTTTTGAAGTTTATTTTACATGGTGAAGTAATTTGACATTTATTTTACATGGTGAATTCTTTTGAAATTTATTTAACATGGTAAAATATTTTGAAATTTATTTTACATGGTGAAATATTTTGAAGTTTATTTTACATGGTGGAGTATTTTGAAGTTTATTTTACATTGTGAATTCTTTTGAAAATTATTTAACATGGTAAAACATTTTGAAATTTATTTTACATGGTGAAATATTTTGAAGTTTATTTTATATTTGTCTTTTGAAGTTTATTTAACATGGTGAAATATTTTGAAGTTTATTTAACATGGTGAAGTATTTTGAAGTTTATTTTACATGGTGAAGTATTTTGAAGTTTATTTTATATGGTGAAGTCTTTTGAAGTTTATTTTACATGGTGAATTCTTTTGACAATTATTTAACATGGTAAAATATTTTGAAATTTATTTTACATGGTGAAATATTTTGAAGTTTATTTTATATTTGTCTTTTGAAGTTTATTTAACATGGTGAATTATTTTGAAGTTTATTTAACATGGTGAAGTATTTTGAAGTTTATTTTACATGGTGAAGTATTTTGAAGTTTATTTTATATGGTGAAGTCTTTTGAAGTTTATTTTACATGGTGAAGTATTTTGAATTTTATTTTACATGGTGAAGTATTTTGAAGTTTATTTTACATGGTGATGTATTTTGAAGTTTATTTTATATGGTGAAGTATTTTGAAGTTTATTTAACATGGTGAAATATTTTGAAGTTTATTTTACATGGTGAAGTATTTTGAAGTTTATTTTATATGGTGAAGTCTTTTGAAGTTTATTTTACGTGGTGAAGTATTTTGAAGTTTATTTAACATGGTGAATTCTTTTGAAGTTTATTTTACATGGTGAAGTATTTTGAAATTTATTTTACATTGTGAATTCTTTTGAAAATTATTTAACATGGTAAAATATTTTGAAATTTATTTTACATTGTGAAATATTTTGAAGTTTATTTTATATTTGTCTTTTGAAGTTTATTTAACATGGTGAAATATTTTGAAGTTTATTTAACATGGTGAAGTATTTTTAAGTTTATTTTACATGGTGAAGTATTTTGAAGTTTATTTTATATGGTGAAGTCTTTTGAAGTTTATTTTACATGGTGAAGTATTTTGAAGTTTATTTTACATGGTGAAGTATTTTGAAGTTTATTTAACATGTTGAAATATTTTGAAGTTTATTTTACATGGTGAAGTATTTTGAAGTTTATTTTACATAGTGAAGTATTTTAAAGTTTATTTTACATGGTGAAGTATTTGGAAGTTTATTTTAAATGGTGAAGTCTTTTGAAGTTTATTTTACATGGTTAAGTATTTTGAAGTTTATTTTATATGCTGTAGTCTTTTGAAGTTTATTCTACATGTTGAATCATTTTGAAATTTATTTTGACATGGTGAATTCTTTTGAAGTTTATTTTACATAGTGAAGTCTTTTAAAGTTTATTTTACATGGTGAAGTATTTTGAAGTTTATTTTATATGGTAAAGTCTTTCGAAGGTTATTTAACATGGTGAAGTATTTTGAAGTTAATTTTACATGGTGAAGTATTTTGAAGTTTACTTTATATGGTGAGGTCTTTTGAAATTTATTTTATATGGTGAAGTATTTTGAAGTATGTTTTACATAGTGAAGTGTTTTGAAGTTTATTTTATATGGTGAAGTCTTTTGAAGTTTATTTTATATGGTGAAGTATTTTGAAGTTTATTTAACATGGTGAATTCTTTTGAAGTTTATTTTACATGGTGAAGTATTTTGAAGTTTATTTTATATGGTGAAGTCTTTTGAAGTTTATTTTACGTGGTGAAGTATTTTGAAGTTTATTTAACATGGTGAATTCTTTTGAAGTTTATTTTACATGGTTAAGTATTTTGAAATTCATTTTACATTGTGAATTCTTTTGAAAATTATTTAACATGGTAAAATATTTTGAAATTTATTTTATATGGTGAAATATTTTGAAGTTTATTTTATATTTGTCTCTTGAAGTTTATTTAACATGGTGAAATATTTTGAAGTTTATTTAACATGGTGAAGTATTTTGAAGTTTATTTTACATGGTGAAGTATTTTGAAGTTTATTTTATATGGTGAAGTCTTTTGAAGTTAATTTTACATGGTGAAGTATTTTAAAGTTTATTTTACATGGTGAAGTATTTTGAAGTTTATTTAACATGGTGAAGTATTTTGAAGTTTATTTTACATGGTGAAGTATTTTGAAGTTTATTTTATATGGTGAAGTCTTTTGTAGTTTATTTTACATAGTGTAGTATTTTAAAGTTTATTTTACATGGTGAAGTATTTTGAAGTTTATTTTATATGGTGAAGTCTTTTGAACTTTATTTTACATGGTGAAGTATTTTGAAGTTTATTAAACATGGTGAAGTATTTTGAAGTTTATTTTACATGGTGAAGTATTTTGAAGTTTATTTTATATGGTGAAGTCTTTTGAAGTTTATTTTACATGGTGAAATATTTTGAAATTGATTTAACATGGTGAAGTATTTTGAAGTTTATTTTACATGGTGAAGTATTTTGAAGTTTATTTTATATGGTGAAGTCTTTTGAAGTTTATTTAACATGGTGAAATATTTTGAGGTTAATTTTACATGGTGAAGTATTTTGAAGATTATTTTACATGATGAAGTCTTTTGAAGTTTATTTTACATGGTGAAGTATTTTGAAGTTTATTTAACATGGTGAAGTATTTTGAAGTTTATTTTAAATGGTGAAGTGTTTTGAAGTTTATTTTATATGTTGAAGTCTTTTGAAGTTTATTTTATATGGTGAAGTATTTCGAAGTTTATTTAACATGGTGAATTCTTTTGAAGTTTATTTTACATGGTGAAGTAATTTGACATTTATTTTACATGGTGAATTCTTTTGAAATTTATTTAACATGGTAAAATATTTTGAAATTTATTTTACATGGTGAAATATTTTGAAGTTTATTTTACATGGTGGAGTATTTTGAAGTTTATTTTACATTGTGAATTCTTTTGAAAATTATTTAACATGGTAAAACATTTTGAAATTTATTTTACATGGTGAAATATTTTGAAGTTTATTTTATATTTGTCTTTTGAAGTTTATTTAACATGGTGAAATATTTTGAAGTTTATTTAACATGGTGAAGTATTTTGAAGTTTATTTTACATGGTGAAGTATTTTGAAGTTTATTTTATATGGTGAAGTCTTTTGAAGTTTATTTTACATGGTGAATTCTTTTGACAATTATTTAACATGGTAAAATATTTTGAAATTTATTTTACATGGTGAAATATTTTGAAGTTTATTTTATATTTGTCTTTTGAAGTTTATTTAACATGGTGAATTATTTTGAAGTTTATTTAACATGGTGAAGTATTTTGAAGTTTATTTTACATGGTGAAGTATTTTGAAGTTTATTTTATATGGTGAAGTCTTTTGAAGTTTATTTTACATGGTGAAGTATTTTGAATTTTATTTTACATGGTGAAGTATTTTGAAGTTTATTTTACATGGTGATGTATTTTGAAGTTTATTTTATATGGTGAAGTATTTTGAAGTTTATTTAACATGGTGAAGTATTTTGAAGTTTATTTTACATGGTGAAGTATTTTGAAGTTTATTTTATATGGTGAAGTCTTTTGAAGTTTATTTTACGTGGTGAAGTATTTTGAAGTTTATTTAACATGGTGAATTCTTTTGAAGTTTATTTTACATGGTGAAGTATTTTGAAATTTATTTTACATTGTGAATTCTTTTGAAAATTATTTAACATGGTAAAATATTTTGAAATTTATTTTACATTGTGAAATATTTTGAAGTTTATTTTATATTTGTCTTTTGAAGTTTATTTAACATGGTGAAATATTTTGAAGTTTATTTAACATGGTGAAGTATTTTTAAGTTTATTTTACATGGTGAAGTATTTTGAAGTTTATTTTATATGGTGAAGTCTTTTGAAGTTTATTTTACATGGTGAAGTATTTTGAAGTTTATTTTACATGGTGAAGTATTTTGAAGTTTATTTAACATGTTGAAATATTTTGAAGTTTATTTTACATGGTGAAGTATTTTGAAGTTTATTTTACATAGTGAAGTATTTTAAAGTTTATTTTACATGGTGAAGTATTTGGAAGTTTATTTTAAATGGTGAAGTCTTTTGAAGTTTATTTTACATGGTTAAGTATTTTGAAGTTTATTTTATATGCTGTAGTCTTTTGAAGTTTATTCTACATGTTGAATCATTTTGAAATTTATTTTGACATGGTGAATTCTTTTGAAGTTTATTTTACATAGTGAAGTCTTTTAAAGTTTATTTTACATGGTGAAGTATTTTGAAGTTTATTTTATATGGTAAAGTCTTTCGAAGGTTATTTAACATGGTGAAGTATTTTGAAGTTAATTTTACATGGTGAAGTATTTTGAAGTTTACTTTATATGGTGAAGTCTTTTGAAGTTTATTTTACATGGTGAAATATTTTGAAATTGATTTAACATGGTGAAGTATTTTGAAGTTTATTTTACATGGTGAAGTATTTTGAAGTTTATTTTATATGGTGAAGTCTTTTGAAGTTTATTTAACATGGTGAAATATTTTGAAATTGATTTAACATGGTGAAGTATTTTGAAGTTTATTTTACATGGTGAAGTATTTTGAAGTTTATTTTAAATGGTGAAGTGTTTTGAAGTTTATTTTATATGTTGAAGTCTTTTGAAGTTTATTTTATATGGTGAAGTATTTCGAAGTTTATTTAACATGGTGAATTCTTTTGAAGTTTATTTTACATGGTGAAGTAATTTGACATTTATTTTACATGGTGAATTCTTTTGAAATTTATTTAACATGGTAAAATATTTTGAAATTTATTTTACATGGTGAAATATTTTGAAGTTTATTTTACATGGTGGAGTATTTTGAAGTTTATTTTACATTGTGAATTCTTTTGAAAATTATTTAACATGGTAAAACATTTTGAAATTTATTTTACATGGTGAAATATTTTGAAGTTTATTTTATATTTGTCTTTTGAAGTTTATTTAACATGGTGAAATATTTTGAAGTTTATTTAACATGGTGAAGTATTTTGAAGTTTATTTTACATGGTGAAGTATTTTGAAGTTTATTTTATATGGTGAAGTCTTTTGAAGTTTATTTTACATGGTGAATTCTTTTGACAATTATTTAACATGGTAAAATATTTTGAAATTTATTTTACATGGTGAAATATTTTGAAGTTTATTTTATATTTGTCTTTTGAAGTTTATTTAACATGGTGAATTATTTTGAAGTTTATTTAACATGGTGAAGTATTTTGAAGTTTATTTTACATGGTGAAGTATTTTGAAGTTTATTTTATATGGTGAAGTCTTTTGAAGTTTATTTTACATGGTGAAGTATTTTGAATTTTATTTTACATGGTGAAGTATTTTGAAGTTTATTTTACATGGTGATGTATTTTGAAGTTTATTTTATATGGTGAAGTATTTTGAAGTTTATTTAACATGGTGAAGTATTTTGAAGTTTATTTTACATGGTGAAGTATTTTGAAGTTTATTTTATATGGTGAAGTCTTTTGAAGTTTATTTTACGTGGTGAAGTATTTTGAAGTTTATTTAACATGGTGAATTCTTTTGAAGTTTATTTTACATGGTGAAGTATTTTGAAATTTATTTTACATTGTGAATTCTTTTGAAAATTATTTAACATGGTAAAATATTTTGAAATTTATTTTACATTGTGAAATATTTTGAAGTTTATTTTATATTTGTCTTTTGAAGTTTATTTAACATGGTGAAATATTTTGAAGTTTATTTAACATGGTGAAGTATTTTTAAGTTTATTTTACATGGTGAAGTATTTTGAAGTTTATTTTATATGGTGAAGTCTTTTGAAGTTTATTTTACATGGTGAAGTATTTTGAAGTTTATTTTACATGGTGAAGTATTTTGAAGTTTATTTAACATGTTGAAATATTTTGAAGTTTATTTTACATGGTGAAGTATTTTGAAGTTTATTTTACATAGTGAAGTATTTTAAAGTTTATTTTACATGGTGAAGTATTTGGAAGTTTATTTTAAATGGTGAAGTCTTTTGAAGTTTATTTTACATGGTTAAGTATTTTGAAGTTTATTTTATATGCTGTAGTCTTTTGAAGTTTATTCTACATGTTGAATCATTTTGAAATTTATTTTGACATGGTGAATTCTTTTGAAGTTTATTTTACATAGTGAAGTCTTTTAAAGTTTATTTTACATGGTGAAGTATTTTGAAGTTTATTTTATATGGTAAAGTCTTTCGAAGGTTATTTAACATGGTGAAGTATTTTGAAGTTAATTTTACATGGTGAAGTATTTTGAAGTTTACTTTATATGGTGAGGTCTTTTGAAATTTATTTTATATGGTGAAGTATTTTGAAGTATGTTTTACATAGTGAAGTGTTTTGAAGTTTATTTTATATGGTGAAGTCTTTTGAAGTTTATTTTATATGGTGAAGTATTTTGAAGTTTATTTAACATGGTGAATTCTTTTGAAGTTTATTTTACATGGTGAAGTATTTTGAAGTTTATTTTATATGGTGAAGTCTTTTGAAGTTTATTTTACGTGGTGAAGTATTTTGAAGTTTATTTAACATGGTGAATTCTTTTGAAGTTTATTTTACATGGTTAAGTATTTTGAAATTCATTTTACATTGTGAATTCTTTTGAAAATTATTTAACATGGTAAAATATTTTGAAATTTATTTTATATGGTGAAATATTTTGAAGTTTATTTTATATTTGTCTCTTGAAGTTTATTTAACATGGTGAAATATTTTGAAGTTTATTTAACATGGTGAAGTATTTTGAAGTTTATTTTACATGGTGAAGTATTTTGAAGTTTATTTTATATGGTGAAGTCTTTTGAAGTTAATTTTACATGGTGAAGTATTTTAAAGTTTATTTTACATGGTGAAGTATTTTGAAGTTTATTTAACATGGTGAAGTATTTTGAAGTTTATTTTACATGGTGAAGTATTTTGAAGTTTATTTTATATGGTGAAGTCTTTTGTAGTTCATTTTACATAGTGTAGTATTTTAAAGTTTATTTTACATGGTGAAGTATTTTGAAGTTTATTTTATATGGTGAAGTCTTTTGAACTTTATTTTACATGGTGAAGTATTTTGAAGTTTATTAAACATGGTGAAGTATTTTGAAGTTTATTTTACATGGTGAAGTATTTTGAAGTTTATTTTATATGGTGAAGTCTTTTGAAGTTTATTTTACATGGTGAAATATTTTGAAATTGATTTAACATGGTGAAGTATTTTGAAGTTTATTTTACATGGTGAAGTATTTTGAAGTTTATTTTATATGGTGAAGTCTTTTGAAGTTTATTTAACATGGTGAAATATTTTGAGGTTAATTTTACATGGTGAAGTATTTTGAAGATTATTTTACATGATGAAGTCTTTTGAAGTTTATTTTACATGGTGAAGTATTTTGAAGTTTATTTAACATGGTGAAGTATTTTGAAGTTTATTTTAAATGGTGAAGTGTTTTGAAGTTTATTTTATATGTTGAAGTCTTTTGAAGTTTATTTTATATGGTGAAGTATTTCGAAGTTTATTTAACATGGTGAATTCTTTTGAAGTTTATTTTACATGGTGAAGTAATTTGACATTTATTTTACATGGTGAATTCTTTTGAAATTTATTTAACATGGTAAAATATTTTGAAATTTATTTTACATGGTGAAATATTTTGAAGTTTATTTTACATGGTGGAGTATTTTGAAGTTTATTTTACATTGTGAATTCTTTTGAAAATTATTTAACATGGTAAAACATTTTGAAATTTATTTTACATGGTGAAATATTTTGAAGTTTATTTTATATTTGTCTTTTGAAGTTTATTTAACATGGTGAAATATTTTGAAGTTTATTTAACATGGTGAAGTATTTTGAAGTTTATTTTACATGGTGAAGTATTTTGAAGTTTATTTTATATGGTGAAGTCTTTTGAAGTTTATTTTACATGGTGAATTTTTTGACAATTATTTAACATGGTAAAATATTTTGAAATTTATTTTACATGGTGAAATATTTTGAAGTTTATTTTATATTTGTCTTTTGAAGTTTATTTAACATGGTGAATTATTTTGAAGTTTATTTAACATGGTGAAGTATTTTGAAGTTTATTTTACATGGTGAAGTATTTTGAAGTTTATTTTATATGGTGAAGTCTTTTGAAGTTTATTTTACATGGTGAAGTATTTTGAATTTTATTTTACATGGTGAAGTATTTTGAAGTTTATTTTACATGGTGATGTATTTTGAAGTTTATTTTATATGGTGAAGTATTTTGAAGTTTATTTAACATGGTGAAGTATTTTGAAGTTTATTTTACATGGTGAAGTATTTTGAAGTTTATTTTATATGGTGAAGTCTTTTGAAGTTTATTTTACGTGGTGAAGTATTTTGAAGTTTATTTAACATGGTGAATTCTTTTGAAGTTTATTTTACATGGTGAAGTATTTTGAAATTTATTTTACATTGTGAATTCTTTTGAAAATTATTTAACATGGTAAAATATTTTGAAATTTATTTTACATTGTGAAATATTTTGAAGTTTATTTTATATTTGTCTTTTGAAGTTTATTTAACATGGTGAAATATTTTGAAGTTTATTTAACATGGTGAAGTATTTTTAAGTTTATTTTACATGGTGAAGTATTTTGAAGTTTATTTTATATGGTGAAGTCTTTTGAAGTTTATTTTACATGGTGAAGTATTTTGAAGTTTATTTTACATGGTGAAGTATTTTGAAGTTTATTTAACATGTTGAAATATTTTGAAGTTTATTTTACATGGTGAAGTATTTTGAAGTTTATTTTACATAGTGAAGTATTTTAAAGTTTATTTTACATGGTGAAGTATTTGGAAGTTTATTTTAAATGGTGAAGTCTTTTGAAGTTTATTTTACATGGTTAAGTATTTTGAAGTTTATTTTATATGCTGTAGTCTTTTGAAGTTTATTCTACATGTTGAATCATTTTGAAATTTATTTTGACATGGTGAATTCTTTTGAAGTTTATTTTACATAGTGAAGTCTTTTAAAGTTTATTTTACATGGTGATGTATTTTGAAGTTTATTTTATATGGTAAAGTCTTTCGAAGGTTATTTAACATGGTGAAGTATTTTGAAGTTAATTTTACATGGTGAAGTATTTTGAAGTTTACTTTATATGGTGAGGTCTTTTGAAATTTATTTTATATGGTGTAGTATTTTGAAGTATGTTTTACATAGTGAAGTGTTTTGAAGTTTATTTTATATGGTGAAGTCTTTTGAAGTTTATTTTATATGGTGAAGTATTTTGAAGTTTATTTAACATGGTGAATTCTTTTGAAGTTTATTTTACATGGTGAAGTATTTTGAAGTTTATTTTATATGGTGAAGTCTTTTGAAGTTTATTTTACGTGGTGAAGTATTTTGAAGTTTATTTAACATGGTGAATTCTTTTGAAGTTTATTTTACATGGTTAAGTATTTTGAAATTTATTTTACATTGTGAATTCTTTTGAAAATTATTTAACATTTTAAAATATTTTGAAATTTATTTTACATGGTGAAATATTTTGAAGTTTATTTTACATGGTGAAGTATTTTGAAGTTTATTTTACATGGCGAAGTATTTTAAAGTTTATTTTATATGGTGAAGTCTTTTGAAGTTTATTTTACATGGTGAAGTATTTTGAAGTTTATTTTACATGGTGAAGTATTTTGAAGTTTATTTAACATGGTGAAATATTTTGAAGTTTATTTTACATGGTGAAGTATTTTGAAGTTTATTTTACATAGTGAAGTATTTTAAAGTTTATTTTACATGGTGAAGTATTTGGAAGTTTATTTTAAATGGTGAAGTCTTTTGAAGTTTATTTTACATGGTTAAGTATTTTGAAGTTTATTTTATATGGTGTAGTCTTTTGAAGTTTATTTTACATGTTGAATCATTTTGAAATTTATTTTGACATGGTGAATTCTTTTGAAGTTTATTTTACATAGTGAAGTCTTTTAAAGTTTATTTTACATGGTGAAGTATTTTGAAGTTTATTTTATATGGTGAAGTCTTTTGAAGGTTATTTAACATGGTGAAGTATTTTGAAGTTAATTTTACATGGTGAAGTATTTTGAAGTTTACTTTATATGGTGAGGTCTTTTGAAATTTATTTTATATGGTGAAGTATTTTGAAGTATGTTTTACATAGTGAAGTGTTTTGAAGTTTATTTTATAAGGTGAAGTCTTTTGAAGTTTATTTTATATGGTGAAGTATTTTGAAGTTTATTTAATATGGTGAATTCTTTTGAAGTTTATTTTATATGGTGAAGTATTTTGAAATTTATTTTATATGGTGAAATATTTTGAAATTTTTTTTACATGGTGAATTCTTTTGAAATTTATTTAACATGGTAAAATATTTTGAAATTTATTTTACATTGTGAAATATTTTGAAGTTTATTTTACATGGTGGAGTATTTTGAAGTTTATTTTACATTGTGAATTCTTTTGAAAATTATTTAACATGGTACAATATTTTGAAATTTATTTTACATGGTGAAATATTTTGAAGTTTATTTCATATTTGTCTTTTGAAGTTTATTTAACATGGTGAAATATTTTGAAGTTTATTTAACATGGTGAAGTATTTTGAAGTTTATTTTACATGGTGAAGTATTTTGAAGTTTATTTCATATGGTGAAGTCTTTTGAAGTTTATTTTACATGGTGAAGTATTTTAAAGTTTATTTTACATGGTGAAGTATTTTGAAGTTTATTTAACATGGTGAAGTATTTTGAAGTTTATTTTACATGGTGAAGTATTTTGAAGTTTATTTTATATGGTGTAGTCTTTTGAAGTTTATTTTACATGGTGAAGTATTTTGAAGTTTATTTAACATTGTGAATTCTTTTGAAGTTTATTTTACATGGTGAAGTATTTTGAAGTATATTTTATATGGTGAAGTCTTTTGAAGTTTATTTTACATGCTGAAGTATTTTGAAGTTTATTTTACATGGTGAAGTATTTTGAAGTTTATTTAACATGGTGAAGTATTTTGAAGTTTATTTTACATGGTGAAGTATTTTGAAGTTTATTTTATATGGTGAAGTCTTTTGAAGTTTATTTTACATGGTGAAGTATTTTGAAGTTTATTTAACATGGTGAATTCTTTTGAAGTTTATTTTACATGGTGAAGTATTTTGAAATTTATTTTACATTGTGAATTCTTTTGAAAATTATTTAACATGGTAAAGTATTTTGAAATTTATTTTTCACGGTGAAGTCTTTTGAAGTTTATTTAAAATGGTGAAGTATTATGAAGTTTATTTAACATGGTGAAATATTTTGAAGTTTATTTTACATGGTGAAGTATTTTGGAATTTATTTTACATAGTGAAGTATTTTAAAGTTTATTTCACATGGTGAAGTATTTGGAAGTTTATTTTAAATGGTGAAGTCTTTTGAAGTTTATTTTACATGGTGAAATATTTTGAAGTTTATTTAACATGGTGAAGTATTTTGAAGTTTATTTTACATGGTGAAGTATTTTAAAGTTTATTTTATATGGTGAAGTCTTTTGAAGGTTATTTAACATGGTGAAGTATTTTGAAGTTAATTTTACATGGTGAAGTATTTTGAAGTTTACTTTATATGGTGAGGTCTTTTGAAATTTATTTTATATTGTGAAGTATTTTGAAGTTTGTTTTACATAGTGAAGTGTTTTGAAGTTTGTTTTATATGGTGAAGTCTTTTGAAGTTTATTTTATATGGTGAAGTATTTTGAAGTTTATTTAACATGGTTAATTCTTTTGAAGTTTATTTTATATGGTGAAGTATTTTGAAATTTATATTACATGGTGAATTCTTTTGAAATTTATTTAACATGGGAAAGTATTATGAAATTTATTTTACATGGTGAAATATTTTGAAGTTTATTTTATATTTGTCTTTTGAAGTTTATTTAACATGGTGAAATATTTTGAAGTTTATTTAACATGGTGAAGTATTTTGAAGTTTATTTTACATGGTGAAGTATTTTGAAGTTTATTTTATATGGTGAAGTCTTTTGAAGTTTATTTTACATGGTGAAGTATTTTGAAGTTTATTTTACATGGTGAAGTATTTTGAAGTTTATTTAACATGGTGAAATATTTTGAAGTTTATTTTACATGGTGAAGTATTTTGAAGTTTATTTTACATAGTGAAGTATTTTAAAGTTTATTTAACATGGTGAAGTATTTGGAAGTTTATTTTAAATGGTGAAGTCTTTTGAAGTTTATTTTACATGGTTAAGTATTTTGAAGTTTATTTTATATGGTGTAGTCTTTTGAAGTTTATTTTACATGTTGAATCATTTTGAAATTTATTTTGACATGGTGAATTCTTTTGAAGTTTATTTTACATAGTGAAGTCTTTTAAAGTTTATTTTACATGGTGAAGTATTTTGAAGTTTATTTTATATGGTGAAGTCTTTTGAAGGTTATTTAACATGGTGAAGTATTTTGAAGTTAATTTTACATGGTGAAGTATTTTGAAGTTTACTTTATATGGTGAGGTCTTTTGAAATTTATTTTATATTGTGAAGTATTTTGAAGTTTGTTTTACATAGTGAAGTGTTTTGAAGTTTATTTTATATGGTGAAGTCTTTTGAAGTTTATTTTATATGGTGAAGTATTTTGAAGTTTATTTAACATGGTTAATTCTTTTGAAGTTTATTTTATATGGTGAAGTATTTTGAAATTTATATTACATGGTGAATTCTTTTGAAATTTATTTAACATGGGAAAGTATTATGAAATTTATTTTACATGCTGAAATATTTTGAAGTTTATTTTACATGGTGAAGTATTTTGAAGTTTATTTTACATAGTGAAGTATTTTAAAGTTTATTTTACATGGTGAAGTATTTTGAAGTTTATTTTATATGGTGAAGTCTTTTGAAGTTTATTTTACATGGTGAAATATTTTGAAGTTTATTTTACATTGTGAAGTATTTTGAAGTTTGTTTTACATAGTGAAGTATATTAAAGTTTATTTTACATGGTGAAGTATTTTGAAGTTTATTTTATATGTTGAAGTCTTTTGAAGTTTATTTTACATGGTGAAGTATTTTGAAGTTTATTTAACATGGTGAAGTATTTTGAAGTTTATTTTACATGGTGAAGTATTTTGAAGTTTATTTTATATGGTGAAGTCTTTTGAAGTTTATTTTACGTGGTGAAGTATTTTGAAGTTTATTTAACATGGTGAATTCTTTTGAAGTTTATTTTACATGGTGAAGTATTTTGAAATTTATTTTACATTGTGAATTCTTTTGAAAATTATTTAACATGGTAAAATATTTTGAAATTTATTTTACATGGTGAAATATTTTGAAGTTTATTTTATATTTGTCTTTTGAAGTTTATTTAACATGGTGAAATATTTTGAAGTTTATTTAACATGGTGAAGTATTTTGAAGTTTATTTTACATGGTGAAGTATTTTGAAGTTTATTTTATATGGTGAAGTCTTTTGAAGTTTATTTTACATGGTGAAGTATTTTGAAGTTTATTTTACATGGTGAAGTATTTGGAAGTTTATTTAACATGGTGAAATATTTTGAAGTTTATTTTACATGGTGAAGTATTTTGAAGTTTATTTTACATAGTGAAGTATTTTAAAGTTTATTTTACATGGTGAAGTATTTTGAAGTTTATTTTAAATGGTGAAGTCTTTTGAAGTTTATTTTACATGGTTAAGTATTTTGAAGTTTATTTTATCTGGTGTAGTCTTTTGAAGTTTATTTTACATGTTGAATCATTTTGAAATTTATTTTGACATGGTGAATTCTTTTGAAGTTTATTTTACATAGTGAAGTCTTTTAAAGTTTATTTTATTTGGTGAAGTATTTTGAAGTTTATTTTATATAGTGAAGTCTTTTGAAGGTTATTTAACATGGTGAAGTATTTTGAAGTTAATTTTACATGGTGAAGTATTTTGAAGTTTACTTTATATGGTGAGGTCTTTTGAAATTTATTTTATATGGTGAAGTATTTTGAAGTATGTTTTACATAGTGAAGTGTTTTGAAGTTTATTTTATATGATGAAGTCTTTTGAAGTTTATTTTATATGGTGAAGTATTTTGAAGTTTATTTAACATGGTGAATTCTTTTGAAGTTTATTTTATATGGTGAAGTATTTTGAAATTTATATTACATGGTGAATTCTTTTGAAATTTATTTAACATGGGAAAGTATTATGAAATTTATTTTACATGGTGAAATATTTTGAAGTTTATTTTACATGGTGAAGTATTTTGAAGTTTGTTTTACATAGTGAAGTATTTTAAAGTTTATTTTACATGGTTAAGTATTTTGAAGTTTATTTTATATGGTGAAGTCTTTTGAAGTTTATTTTACATGGTGAAGTATTTTGAAGTTTATTAAACATGGTGAAGTATTTTGAGGTTTATTTTACATGGTGAAGTATTTTGAAGTTTATTTTATATGGTGAAGTCTTTTGAAATTTATTTTACATGGTGAAGTATTTTGAATTTTATTTAACATGGTGAATTCTTTTGAAGTTTATTTTACATGGTGAAGTATTTTGAAATTTATTTTACATTGTGAATTCTTTTGAAAATTATTTAACATGGTAAAATATTTTGAAATTTATTTTACATGGTGAAATATTTTGAAGTTTATTTTATATTTGTCTTTTGAAGTTTATTTAACATGGTGAAATATTTTGAAGTTTATTTAACATGGTGAAGTATTTTGAAGTTTATTTTACATGGTGAAATATTTTGAATTTTATTTTATATGGTGAAGTCTTTTGAAGTTAATTTTACATGGTGAAGTATTTTGAAGTTTATTTAACATGGTGAAGTATTTTGAAGTTTATTTAACATGGTGAAGTATTTTGAAGTTTATTTTACATGGTGAAGTATTTTGAAGTTTATTTTATATGGTGAAGTCTTTTGAAGTTTATTTTACATAGTGAAGTATTTTAAAGTTTATTTTACATGGTGAAGTATTTTGAAGTTTATTTTATATGGTGAAGTCTTTTGAAGTTTATTTTACATGGTGAAGTATTTTGAAGTTAATTAAACATGGCGAAGTATTTTGAAGTTTATTTTACATGGTGAAGTATTTTGAAGTTTATTTTATATGGTGAAGTCTTTTGAAGTTTATTTTACATGGTGAAATATTTTGAAATTGATTTAACATGGTGAAGTATTTTGAAGTTTATTTTACATGGTGAAGTATTTTGAAGTTTATTTTATATGGTGAAGTCTTTTGAAGTTTATTTAACATGGTGAAATATTTTGAGGTTAATTTTACATGGTGAAGTATTTTGAAGATTATTTTACATGATGAAGTCTTTTGAAGTTTATTTTACATGGTGAAGTATTTTGAAGTTTATTTAACATAGTGAAGTATTTTGAAGTTTGTTTTACATAGTGAAGTGTTTTGAAGTTTATTTTATATGGTGAAGTCTTTTGAAGTTTATTTTATATGGTGAAGTATTTTGAAGTTTATTTAACATGGTTAATTCTTTTGAAGTTTATTTTATATGGTGAAGTATTTTGAAATTTATATTACATGGTGAATTCTTTTGAAATTTATTTAACATGGAAAAGTATTATGAAATTTATTTTACATGGTAAAATATTTTGAAGTTTATTTTACATGGTGAAGTATTTTGAAGTTTATTTTACATAGTGAAGTAATTTAAAGTTTATTTAACATGGTTAATTCTTTTGAAGTTTATTTTATATGGTGAAGTATTTTGAAATTTATATTACATGGTGAAATATTTTGAGGTTAATTTTACATGGTGAAGTATTTTGAAGATTATTTTACATGATGAAGTCTTTTGAAGTTTATTTTACATGGTGAAGTATTTTGAAGTTTATTTAACATAGTGAAGTATTTTGAAGTTTGTTTTACATAGTGAAGTGTTTTGAAGTTTATTTTATATGGTGAAGTCTTTTGAAGTTTATTTTATATGGTGAAGTATTTTGAAGTTTATTTAACATGGTTAATTCTTTTGAAGTTTATTTTATATGGTGAAGTATTTTGAAATTTATATTACATGGTGAATTCTTTTGAAATTTATTTAACATGGAAAAGTATTATGAAATTTATTTTACATGGTGAAATATTTTGAAGTTTATTTTACATGGTGAAGTATTTTGAAGTTTATTTTACATAGTGAAGTAATTTAAAGTTTATTTTACATGGTGAAGTATTTTGAAGTTTATTTTATATGGTGAAGTCTTTTGAAGTTTATTTTACAAGGTGAAGTATTTTGAAGTTTATTTAACATGGTGAAGTATTTTGAAGTTTATTTTACATGATGAAGTATTTTGAAGTTTATTTTATATGGTGAAGTCTTTTGAAGTTTATTTTACGTGGTGAAGTATTTTGAAGTTTATTTAACATGGTGAATTCTTTTGAAGTTTATTTTACATGGTAAAGTATTTTGAAATTTATTTTACATTGTGAATTCTTTTGAAAATTATTTAACATGGTAAAATATTTTGAAATTTATTTTACATGGTGAAATATTTTGAAGTTTATTTTATATTTGTCTTTTGAAGTTTATTTAACATGGTGAAATATTTTGAAGTTTATTTAACATGGTGAAGTATTTTGAAGTTTATTTTACATGGTTAAGTACTTTGAAGTTTATTTTATATGGTGTAGTCTTTTGAAGTTTATTTTACATGTTGAATCATTTTGAAATTTATTTTGACATGGTGAATTCTTTTGAAGTTTATTTTACATAGTGAAGTCTTTTAAAGTTTATTTTACATGGTGAAGTATTTTGAAGTTTATTTTATATGGTGAAGTCTTTTGAAGGTTATTTAACATGGTGAAGTATTTTGAAGTTAATTTTACATGGTGAAGTATTTTGAAGTTTACTTTATATGGTGAGGTCTTTTGAAATTTATTTTATATGGTGAAGTATTTTGAAGTATGTTTTACATAGTGAAGTGTTTTGAAGTTTATTTTATATGATGAAGTCTTTTGAAGTTTATTTTATATGGTGAAGTATTTTGAAGTTTATTTAACATGGTGAATTCTTTTGAAGTTTATTTTATATGGTGAAGTATTTTGAAATTTATATTACATGGTGAATTCTTTTGAAATTTATTTAACATGGGAAAGTATTATGAAATTTATTTTACATGGTGAAATATTTTGAAGTTTATTTTACATGGTGAAGTATTTTGAAGTTTATTTTAGATAGTGAAGTATTTTAAAGTTATTTTACATGGTGAAGTATTTTGAAGTTTATTTTATATGGTGAAGTCTTTTGAAGTTTATTTTACATGGTGAAATATTTTGAAGTTTATTTTACATTGTGAAATATTTTGAAGTTTGTTTTACATAGTGAAGTATTTTAAAGTTTATTTTACATGGTGAAGTATTTTGAAGTTTATTTTATATGGTGAAGTCTTTTGAAGTTTATTTTACATGGTGAAGTATTTTGAAGTTTATTAAACATGGTGAAGTATTTTGAAGTTTATTTTACATGGTGAAGTATTTTGAAGTTTATTTTATATGGTGAAGTCTTTTGAAATTTATTTTACATGGTGAAGTATTTTGAATTTTATTTAACATGGTGAATTCTTTTGAAGTTTATTTTACATGGTGAAGTATTTTGAAACTTATTTTAAATTGTGAATTCTTTTGAAAATTAATTAACATGGTAAAATATTTTGAAATTTATTTTACATGGTGAAATATTTTGAAGTTTATTTTATATTTGTCTTTTGAAGTTTATTTAACATGGTGAAATATTTTGAAGTTTATTTAACATGGTGAAGTATTTTGAAGTTTATTTTAATGGTGAAGTATTTTGAATTTTATTTTATATGGTGAAGTCTTTTGAAGTTAATTTTACACGGTGAAGTATTTTGAAGTTTATTTTACATGGTGAAGTATTTTGAAGTTTATTTAACATGGTGAAGTATTTTGAAGTTTATTTTATATGGTGAAGTATTTTGAAGTTTATTTTATATGGTGAGGTCTTTTGAAATTTATTTTATATGGTGAAGTATTTTGAAGTATGTTTTACATAGTGAAGTGTTTTGAAGTTTATTTTATATGATGAAGTCTTTTGAAGTTTATTTTATATGGTGAAGTATTTTGAAGTTTATTTAACATGGTGAATTCTTTTGAAGTTTATTTTATAAGGTGAAGTATTTTGAAATTTATATTACATGGTGAATTCTTTTGAAATTTATTTAACATGGGAAAGTATTATGAAATTTATTTTACATGGTGAAATATTTTGAAGTTTATTTTACATGGTGAAGTATTTTGAAGTTTATTTTACATAGTGAAGTATTTTAAAGTTTATTTTACATGGTGAAGTATTTTGAAGTTTATTTTATATGGTGAAGTCTTTTGAAGTTTATTTAACATGGTGAAATATTTTGAAGTTTATTTAACATGGTGAAGTATTTTGAAGTTTATTTTACATGGTTAAGTACTTTGAAGTTTATTTTATATGGTGTAGTCTTTTGAAGTTTATTTTACATGTTGAATCATTTTGAAATTTATTTTGACATGGTGAATTCTTTTGAAGTTTATTTTACATAGTGAAGTCTTTTAAAGTTTATTTTACATGGTGAAGTATTTTGAAGTTTATTTTATATGGTGAAGTCTTTTGAAGGTTATTTAACATGGTGAAGTATTTTGAAGTTAATTTTACATGGTGAAGTATTTTGAAGTTTACTTTATATGGTGAGGTCTTTTGAAATTTATTTTATATGGTGAAGTATTTTGAAGTATGTTTTACATAGTGAAGTGTTTTGAAGTTTATTTTATATGATGAAGTCTTTTGAAGTTTATTTTATATGGTGAAGTATTTTGAAGTTTATTTAACATGGTGAATTCTTTTGAAGTTTATTTTATATGGTGAAGTATTTTGAAATTTATATTACATGGTGAATTCTTTTGAAATTTATTTAACATGGGAAAGTATTATGAAATTTATTTTACATGGTGAAATATTTTGAAGTTTATTTTACATGGTGAAGTATTTTGAAGTTTATTTTAGATAGTGAAGTATTTTAAAGTTATTTTACATGGTGAAGTATTTTGAAGTTTATTTTATATGGTGAAGTCTTTTGAAGTTTATTTTACATGGTGAAATATTTTGAAGTTTATTTTACATTGTGAAATATTTTGAAGTTTGTTTTACATAGTGAAGTATTTTAAAGTTTATTTTACATGGTGAAGTATTTTGAAGTTTATTTTATATGGTGAAGTCTTTTGAAGTTTATTTTACATGGTGAAGTATTTTGAAGTTTATTAAACATGGTGAAGTATTTTGAAGTTTATTTTACATGGTGAAGTATTTTGAAGTTTATTTTATATGGTGAAGTCTTTTGAAATTTATTTTACATGGTGAAGTATTTTGAATTTTATTTAACATGGTGAATTCTTTTGAAGTTTATTTTACATGGTGAAGTATTTTGAAACTTATTTTAAATTGTGAATTCTTTTGAAAATTAATTAACATGGTAAAATATTTTGAAATTTATTTTACATGGTGAAATATTTTGAAGTTTATTTTATATTTGTCTTTTGAAGTTTATTTAACATGGTGAAATATTTTGAAGTTTATTTAACATGGTGAAGTATTTTGAAGTTAATTTTACATGGTGAAGTATTTTGAAGTTTACTTTATATGGTGAGGTCTTTTGAAATTTATTTTATATGGTGAAGTATTTTGAAGTATGTTTTACATAGTGAAGTGTTTTGAAGTTTATTTTATATGATGAAGTCTTTTGAAGTTTATTTTATATGGTGAAGTATTTTGAAGTTTATTTAACATGGTGAATTCTTTTGAAGTTTATTTTATATGGTGAAGTATTTTGAAATTTATATTACATGGTGAATTCTTTTGAAATTTATTTAACATGGGAAAGTATTATGAAATTTATTTTACATGGTGAAATATTTTGAAGTTTATTTTACATGGTGAAGTATTTTGAAGTTTATTTTACATAGTGAAGTATTTTAAAGTTTATTTTACATGGTGAAGTATTTTGAAGTTTATTTTATATGGTGAAGTCTTTTGAAGTTAATTTTACATGGTGAAATATTTTGAAGTTTATTTTACATTGTGAAATATTTTGAAGTTTGTTTTACATAGTGAAGTATTTTAAAGTTTATTTTACATGGTGAAGTATTTTGAAGTTTATTTTATATGGTGAAGTCTTTTGAAGTTTATTTTACATGGTGAAGTATTTTGAAGTTTATTAAACATGGTGAAGTATTTTGAAGTTTATTTTACATGGTGAAGTATTTTGAAGTTTATTTTATATGGTGAAGTCTTTTGAAATTTATTTTACATGGTGAAGTATTTTGAATTTTATTTAACATGGTGAATTCTTTTGAAGTTTATTTTACATGGTGAAGTATTTTGAAATTTATTTTACATTGTGAATTCTTTTGAAAATTATTTAACATGGTAAAATATTTTGAAATTTATTTTACATGGTGAAATATTTTGAAGTTTATTTTATATTTGTCTTTTGAAGTTTATTTAACATGGTGAAATATTTTGAAGTTTATTTAACATGGTGAAGTATTTTGAAGTTTATTTTACATGGTGAAGTATTTTGAATTTTATTTTATATGGTGAAGTCTTTTGAAGTTAATTTTACACGGTGAAGTATTTTGAAGTTTATTTTACATGGTGAAGTATTTTGAAGTTTATTTAACATGGTGAAGTATTTTGAAGTTTATTTTACATGGTGAAGTATTTTGAAGTTTATTTTATATGGTGAAGTCTTTTGAAGTTTATTTTACATAGTGAAGTATTTTAAAGTTTATTTTACATGGTGAAGTATTTTGAAGTTTATTTTACATGGTGAAGTATTTTGAAGTTTATTTAACATAGTGAAGTATTTTGAAGTTTATTTTAAATGGTGAAGTGTTTTGAAGTTTATTTTATATGTTGAAGTCTTTTGAAGTTTATTTTATATGGTGAAGTATTTTGAAGTTTATTTAACATGGTGAATTCTTTTGAAGTTTATTTTACATGGTGAAGTATTTTGAAATTTATTTTACATGGTGAATTCTTTTGAAATTTATTTAACATGGTAAAATATTTTGAAATATTATTTTACATGGTGAAATATTTTGAAGTTTATTTTACATGGTGGAGTATTTTGAAGTTTATTTTACATTGTGAATCCTTTTGAAAATTATTTAACATGGTAAAATATTTTGTAATTTATTTTACATGGTGAAATATTTTGAAGTTTATTTTATATTTGTCTTTTGAAGTTTATTTAACATGGTGAAATATTTTGAAGTTTATTTAACATGGTGAAGTATTTTGAAGTTTATTTTACATAGTGAAGTATTTTAAAGTTTATTTTACATGGTGAAGTATTTGGAAGTTTATTTTAAATGGTGAAGTCTTTTGAAGTTTATTTTACATGGTTAAGTATTTTGAAGTTTATTTTATATGGTGTAGTCTTTTGAAGTTTATTTTACATGTTGAATCATTTTGAAATTTATTTTGACATGGTGAATTCTTTTGAAGTTTATTTTACATAGTGAAGTCTTTTAAAGTTTATTTTACATGGTGAAGTATTTTGAAGTTTATTTTATATGGTGAAGTCTTTTGAAGGTTATTTAACATGGTGAAGTATTTTGAAGTTAATTTTACATGGTGAAGTATTTTGAAGTTTGCTTTATATGGTGAGGTCTTTTGAAATTTATTTTATATTGTGAAGTATTTTGAAGTTTGTTTTACATAGTGAAGTGTTTTGAAGTTTATTTTATATGTTGAAGTCTTTTGAAGTTTATTTTATATGGTAAAGTATTTTGAAGTTTATTTAACATGGTGAAATATTTTGAAGTTTATTTTACATGGTGAAGTATTTTGAAGTTTATTTTACATAGTGAAGTATTTTAAAGTTTATTTTACATGGTGAAGTATTTTGAAGTTTATTTTAAATGGTGAAGTCTTTTGAAGTTTATTTTACATGGTTAAGTATTTTGAAGTTTATTTTATATGGTGTAGTCTTTTGAAGTTTATTTTACATGTTGAATCATTTTGAAATTTATTTTGACATGGTGAATTCTTTTGAAGTTTATTTTACATAGTGAAGTCTTTTAAAGTTTATTTTACATGGTGAAGTATTTTGAAGTTTATTTTATATAGTGAAGTCTTTTGAAGGTTATTTAACATGGTGAAATATTTTGAAGTTAATTTTACAAGGTGAAGTATTTTGAAGTTTACTTTATATGGTGAGGTCTTTTGAAATTTATTTTATATGGTGAAGTATTTTGAAGTATGTTTTACATAGTGAAGTGTTTTGAAGTTTATTTTATATGATGAAGTCTTTTGAAGTTTATTTTATATGGTGAATTATTTTGAAGTTTATTTAACATGGTGAATTCTTTTGAAGTTTATTTTATATGGTGAAGTATTTTGAAATTTATATTACATGGTGAATTCTTTTGAAATTTATTTAACATGGGAAAGTATTATGAAATTTATTTTACATGGTGAAATATTTTGAAGTTTATTTTACATGGTGAAGTATTTTGAAGTTTGTTTTACATAGTGAAGTATTTTAAAGTTTATTTTACATGGTTAAGTATTTTGAAGTTTATTTTATATGGTGAAGTCTTTTGAAGTTTATTTTACATAGTGAAGTATTTTAAAGTTTATTTTACATGGTGAAGTATTTTGAAGTTTATTTTACATGGTGAAGTATTTTGAAGTTTATTTTACATGGTGAAGTATTTTGAAGTTTATTTTATATGGTGAAGTCTTTTGAAGTTTATTTTACATAGTGAAGTATTTTAAAGTTTATTTTACATGGTGAAGTATTTTGAAGTTTATTTTACATGGTGAAGTATTTTGAAGTTTATTTAACATAGTGAAGTATTTTGAAGTTTATTTTAAATGGTGAAGTGTTTTGAAGTTTATTTTATATGTTGAAGTCTTTTGAAGTTTATTTTATATGGTGAAGTATTTTGAAGTTTATTTAACATGGTGAATTCTTTTGAAGTTTATTTTACATGGTGAAGTATTTTGAAATTTATTTTACATGGTGAATTCTTTTGAAATTTATTTAACATGGTAAAATATTTTGAAATATTATTTTACATGGTGAAATATTTTGAAGTTTATTTTACATGGTGGAGTATTTTGAAGTTTATTTTACATTGTGAATCCTTTTGAAAATTATTTAACATGGTAAAATATTTTGTAATTTATTTTACATGGTGAAATATTTTGAAGTTTATTTTATATTTGTCTTTTGAAGTTTATTTAACATGGTGAAATATTTTGAAGTTTATTTAACATGGTGAAGTATTTTGAAGTTTATTTTACATAGTGAAGTATTTTAAAGTTTATTTTACATGGTGAAGTATTTGGAAGTTTATTTTAAATGGTGAAGTCTTTTGAAGTTTATTTTACATGGTTAAGTATTTTGAAGTTTATTTTATATGGTGTAGTCTTTTGAAGTTTATTTTACATGTTGAATCATTTTGAAATTTATTTTGACATGGTGAATTCTTTTGAAGTTTATTTTACATAGTGAAGTCTTTTAAAGTTTATTTTACATGGTGAAGTATTTTGAAGTTTATTTTATATGGTGAAGTCTTTTGAAGGTTATTTAACATGGTGAAGTATTTTGAAGTTAATTTTACATGGTGAAGTATTTTGAAGTTTGCTTTATATGGTGAGGTCTTTTGAAATTTATTTTATATTGTGAAGTATTTTGAAGTTTGTTTTACATAGTGAAGTGTTTTGAAGTTTATTTTATATGGTGAAGTCTTTTGAAGTTTATTTTATATGGTAAAGTATTTTGAAGTTTATTTAACATGGTGAAATATTTTGAAGTTTATTTTACATGGTGAAGTATTTTGAAGTTTATTTTACATAGTGAAGTATTTTAAAGTTTATTTTACATGGTGAAGTATTTTGAAGTTTATTTTAAATGGTGAAGTCTTTTGAAGTTTATTTTACATGGTTAAGTATTTTGAAGTTTATTTTATATGGTGTAGTCTTTTGAAGTTTATTTTACATGTTGAATCATTTTGAAATTTATTTTGACATGGTGAATTCTTTTGAAGTTTATTTTACATAGTGAAGTCTTTTAAAGTTTATTTTACATGGTGAAGTATTTTGAAGTTTATTTTATATAGTGAAGTCTTTTGAAGGTTATTTAACATGGTGAAATATTTTGAAGTTAATTTTACAAGGTGAAGTATTTTGAAGTTTACTTTATATGGTGAGGTCTTTTGAAATTTATTTTATATGGTGAAGTATTTTGAAGTATGTTTTACATAGTGAAGTGTTTTGAAGTTTATTTTATATGATGAAGTCTTTTGAAGTTTATTTTATATGGTGAAGTATTTTGAAGTTTATTTAACATGGTGAATTCTTTTGAAGTTTATTTTATATGGTGAAGTATTTTGAAATTTATATTACATGGTGAATTCTTTTGAAATTTATTTAACATGGGAAAGTATTATGAAATTTATTTTACATGGTGAAATATTTTGAAGTTTATTTTACATGGTGAAGTATTTTGAAGTTTGTTTTACATAGTGAAGTATTTTAAAGTTTATTTTACATGGTTAAGTATTTTGAAGTTTATTTTATATGGTGAAGTCTTTTGAAGTTTGTTTTACATGGTGAAGTATTTTGAAGTTTATTAAAAATGGTGAAGTATTTTGAGGTTTATTTTACATGGTGAAGTATTTTGAAGTTTATTTTATATGGTGAAGTCTTTTGAAATTTATTTTACATGGTGAAGTATTTTGAATTTTATTTAACATGGTGAATTCTTTTGAAGTTTATTTTACATGGTGAAGTATTTTGAAATTTATTTTACATTGTGAATTCTTTTGAAAATTATTTAACATGGTAAAATATTTTGAAATTTATTTTACATGGTGAAATATTTTGAAGTTTATTTTATATTTGTCTTTTGAAGTTTATTTAACATGGTGAAATATTTTGAAGTTTATTTTACATGGTGAAGTATTTTGAAATTTATTTTACATGGTGAAGTATTTTGAATTTTATTTAACATGGTGAATTCTTTTGAAGTTTATTTTACATGGTGAAGTATTTTGAAATTTATTTTACATTGTGAATTCTTTTGAAAATTATTTAACATGGTAAAATATTTTGAAATTTATTTTACATGGTGAAATATTTTGAAGTTTATTTTATATTTGTCTTTTGAAGTTTATTTAACATGGTGAAATATTTTGAAGTTTATTTAACATGGTGAAGTATTTTGAAGTTTATTTTATATGGTGAAATATTTTGAATTTTATTTTATATGGTGAAGTCTTTTGAAGTTAATTTTACATGGTGAAGTATTTTGAAGTTTATTTTACATGGTGAAGTATTTTGAAGTTTATTTAACATGGTGAAGTATTTTGAAGTTTATTTTACATGGTGAAGTATTTTGAAGTTTATTTTATATGGTGAAGTCTTTTGAAGTTTATTTTACATAGTGAAGTATTTTAAAGTTTATTTTACATGGTGAAGTATTTTGAAGTTTATTTTATATGGTGAAGTCTTTTGAAGTTTATTTTACATGGTGAAGTATTTTGAAGTTAATTAAACATGGCGAAGTATTTTGAAGTTTATTTTACATGGTGAAGTATTTTGAAGTTTATTTTATATGGTGAAGTCTTTTGAAGTTTATTTTACATGGTGAAATATTTTGAAATTGATTTAACATGGTGAAGTATTTTGAAGTTTATTTTACATGGTGAAGTATTTTGAAGTTTATTTTATATGGTGAAGTCTTTTGAAGTTTATTTAACATGGTGAAATATTTTGAGGTTAATTTTACATGGTGAAGTATTTTGAAGATTATTTTACATGATGAAGTCTTTTGAAGTTTATTTTACATGGTGAAGTATTTTGAAGTTTATTTAACATAGTGAAGTATTTTGAAGTTTGTTTTACATAGTGAAGTGTTTTGAAGTTTATTTTATATGGTGAAGTCTTTTGAAGTTTATTTTATATGGTGAAGTATTTTGAAGTTTATTTAACATGGTTAATTCTTTTGAAGTTTATTTTATATGGTGAAGTATTTTGAAATTTATATTACATGGTGAATTCTTTTGAAATTTATTTAACATGGAAAAGTATTATGAAATTTATTTTACATGGTGAAATATTTTGAAGTTTATTTTACATGGTGAAGTATTTTGAAGTTTATTTTACATAGTGAAGTATTTTAAAGTTTATTTTACATGGTGAAGTATTTTGAAGTTTATTTTATATGGTGAAGTCTTTTGAAGTTTATTTTACATGGTGAAGTATTTTGAAGTTTATTTAACATGGTGAAGTATATTGAAGTTTATTTTACATGATGAAGTATTTTGAAGTTTATTTTATATGGTGAAGTCTTTTGAAGTTTATTTTACGTGGTGAAGTATTTTGAAGTTTATTTAACATGGTGAATTCTTTTGAAGTTTATTTTACATGGTAAAGTATTTTGAAATTTATTTTACATTGTGAATTCTTTTGAAAATTATTTAACATGGTAAAATATTTTGAAATTTATTTTACATGGTGAAATATTTTGAAGTTTATTTTATATTTGTCTTTTGAAGTTTATTTAACATGGTGAAATATTTTGAAGTTTATTTAACATGGTGAAGTATTTTGAAGTTTATTTTACATGGTGAAGTATTTTGAAGTTTATTTTATATGGTGAAGTCTTTTGAAGTTTATTTTACATGGTGAAGTATTTTGAAGTTTATTTTACATGGTGAAGTATTTTAAAGTTTATTCAACATGGTGAAATATTTTGAAGTTTATTTTACATGGTGAAGTATTTTGAAGTTTATTTTACATAGTGAAGTATTTTAAAGTTTATTTTACATGGTGAAGTATTTGGAAGTTTATTTTAAATGGTGAAGTCTTTTGAAGTTTATTTTACATGGTTAAGTATTTTGAAGTTTATTTTATATGGTGTAGTCTTTTGAAGTTTATTTTACATGTTGAATCATTTTGAAATTTATTTTGACATGGTGAATTCTTTTGAAGTTTATTTTACATAGTGAAGTCTTTTAAAGTTTATTTTACATGGTGAAGTATTTTGAAGTTTATTTTATATGGTGAAGTCTTTTGAAGGTTATTTAACATGGTGAAGTATTTTGAAGTTAATTTTACATGGTGAAGTATTTTGAAGTTTACTTTATATGGTGAGGTCTTTTGAAATTTATTTTATATGGTGAAGTATTTTGAAGTATGTTTTACATAGTGAAGTGTTTTGAAGTTTATTTTATATGATGAAGTCTTTTGAAGTTTATTTTATATGGTGAAGTATTTTGAAGTTTATTTAACATGGTGAATTCTTTTGAAGTTTATTTTATATGGTGAAGTATTTTGAAATTTATATTACATGGTGAATTCTTTTGAAATTTATTTAACATGGGAAAGTATTATGAAATTTATTTTACATGGTGAAATATTTTGAAGTTTATTTTACATGGTGAAGTATTTTGAAGTTTATTTTACATAGTGAAGTATTTTAAAGTTTATTTTACATGGTGAAGTATTTTGAAGTTTATTTTATATGGTGAAGTCTTTTGAAGTTTATTTTACATGGTGAAATATTTTGAAGTTTATTTTACATTGTGAAATATTTTGAAGTTTGTTTTACATAGTGAAGTATTTTAAAGTTTATTTTACATGGTGAAGTATTTTGAAGTTTATTTTATATGGTGAAGTCTTTTGAAGTTTATTTTACATGGTGAAGTATTTTGAAGTTTATTAAACATGGTGAAGTATTTTGAAGTTTATTTTACATGGTGAAGTATTTTGAAGTTTATTTTATATGGTGAAGTCTTTTGAAATTTATTTTACATGGTGAAGTATTTTGAATTTTATTTAACATGGTGAATTCTTTTGAAGTTTATTTTACATGGTGAAGTATTTTGAAACTTATTTTACATTGTGAATTCTTTTGAAAATTAATTAACATGGTAAAATATTTTGAAATTTATTTTACATGGTGAAATATTTTGAAGTTTATTTTATATTTGTCTTTTGAAGTTTATTTAACATGGTGAAATATTTTGAAGTTTATTTAACATGGTGAAGTATTTTGAAGTTTATTTTAATGGTGAAGTATTTTGAATTTTATTTTATATGGTGAAGTCTTTTGAAGTTAATTTTACACGGTGAAGTATTTTGAAGTTTATTTTACATGGTGAAGTATTTTGAAGTTTATTTAACATGGTGAAGTGTTTTGAAGTTTATTTTACATGGTGAAGTATTTTGAAGTTTATTTTATATGGTGAAGTCTTTTGAAGTTTATTTTACATAGTGAAGTATTTTAAAGTTTATTTTACATGGTGAAGTATTTTGAAGTTTATTTTATATTTGTCTTTTGAAGTTTATTTAACATGGTGAAATATTTTGAAGTTTATTTAACATGGTGAAGTATTTTGAAGTTTATTTTACATGGTGAAGTATTTTGAATTTTATTTTATATGGTGAAGTCTTTTGAAGTTAATTTTACATGGTGAAGTATTTTGAAGTTTATTTTACATGGTGAAGTATTTTGAAGTTTATTTAACATGGTGAAGTATTTTGAAGTTTATTTTATATGGTGAAGTATTTTGAAGTTTATTTTATATGGTGAGGTCTTTTGAAATTTATTTTATATGGTGAAGTATTTTGAAGTATGTTTTACATAGTGAAGTGTTTTGAAGTTTATTTTATATGATGAAGTCTTTTGAAGTTTATTTTATATGGTGAAGTATTTTGAAGTTTATTTAACATGGTGAATTCTTTTGAAGTTTATTTTATATGGTGAAGTATTTTGAAATTTATATTACATGGTGAATTCTTTTGAAATTTATTTAACATGGGAAAGTATTATGAAATTTATTTTACATGGTGAAATATTTTGAAGTTTATTTTACATGGTGAAGTATTTTGAAGTTTATTTTACATAGTGAAGTATTTTAAAGTTTATTTTACATGGTGAAGTATTTTGAAGTTTATTTTATATGGTGAAGTCTTTTGAAGTTTATTTAACATGGTGAAGTATTTTGAAGTTTATTTTACATGGTGAAGTATTTTGAATTTTATTTTATATGGTGAAGTCTTTTGAAGTTAATTTTACACGGTGAAGTATTTTGAAGTTTATTTTACATGTTGAATCATTTTGAAATTTATTTTGACATGGTGAATTCTTTTGAAGTTTATTTTACATAGTGAAGTCTTTTAAAGTTTATTTTACATGGTGAAGTATTTTGAAGTTTATTTTATATGGTGAAGTCTTTTGAAGGTTATTTAACATGGTGAAGTATTTTGAAGTTAATTTTACATGGTGAAGTATTTTGAAGTTTACTTTATATGGTGAGGTCTTTTGAAATTTATTTTATATGGTGAAGTATTTTGAAGTATGTTTTACATAGTGAAGTGTTTTGAAGTTTATTTTATATGATGAAGTCTTTTGAAGTTTATTTTATATGGTGAAGTATTTTGAAGTTTATTTAACATGGTGAATTCTTTTGAAGTTTATTTTATATGGTGAAGTATTTTGAAATTTATATTACATGGTGAATTCTTTTGAAATTTATTTAACATGGGAAAGTATTATGAAATTTATTTTACATGGTGAAATATTTTGAAGTTTATTTTACATGGTGAAGTATTTTGAAGTTTATTTTACATAGTGAAGTATTTTAAAGTTTATTTTACATGGTGAAGTATTTTGAAGTTTATTTTATATGGTGAAGTCTTTTGAAGTTTATTTTACATGGTGAAATATTTTGAAGTTTATTTTACATTGTGAAATATTTTGAAGTTTGTTTTACATAGTGAAGTATTTTAAAGTTTATTTTACATGGTGAAGTATTTTGAAGTTTATTTTATATGGTGAAGTCTTTTGAAGTTTATTTTACATGGTGAAGTATTTTGAAGTTTATTAAACATGGTGAAGTATTTTGAAGTTTATTTTACATGGTGAAGTATTTTGAAGTTTATTTTATATGGTGAAGTCTTTTGAAATTTATTTTACATGGTGAAGTATTTTGAATTTTATTTAACATGGTGAATTCTTTTGAAGTTTATTTTACATGGTGAAGTATTTTGAAACTTATTTTACATTGTGAATTCTTTTGAAAATTAATTAACATGGTAAAATATTTTGAAATTTATTTTACATGGTGAAATATTTTGAAGTTTATTTTATATTTGTCTTTTGAAGTTTATTTAACATGGTGAAATATTTTGAAGTTTATTTAACATGGTGAAGTATTTTGAAGTTTATTTTAATGGTGAAGTATTTTGAATTTTATTTTATATGGTGAAGTCTTTTGAAGTTAATTTTACACGGTGAAGTATTTTGAAGTTTATTTTACATGGTGAAGTATTTTGAAGTTTATTTAACATGGTGAAGTGTTTTGAAGTTTATTTTACATGGTGAAGTATTTTGAAGTTTATTTTATATGGTGAAGTCTTTTGAAGTTTATTTTACATAGTGAAGTATTTTAAAGTTTATTTTACATGGTGAAGTATTTTGAAGTTTATTTTATATTTGTCTTTTGAAGTTTATTTAACATGGTGAAATATTTTGAAGTTTATTTAACATGGTGAAGTATTTTGAAGTTTATTTTACATGGTGAAGTATTTTGAATTTTATTTTATATGGTGAAGTCTTTTGAAGTTAATTTTACATGGTGAAGTATTTTGAAGTTTATTTTACATGGTGAAGTATTTTGAAGTTTATTTAACATGGTGAAGTATTTTGAAGTTTATTTTATATGGTGAAGTATTTTGAAGTTTATTTTATATGGTGAGGTCTTTTGAAATTTATTTTATATGGTGAAGTATTTTGAAGTATGTTTTACATAGTGAAGTGTTTTGAAGTTTATTTTATATGATGAAGTCTTTTGAAGTTTATTTTATATGGTGAAGTATTTTGAAGTTTATTTAACATGGTGAATTCTTTTGAAGTTTATTTTATATGGTGAAGTATTTTGAAATTTATATTACATGGTGAATTCTTTTGAAATTTATTTAACATGGGAAAGTATTATGAAATTTATTTTACATGGTGAAGTCTTTTGAAGTTTATTTAACATGGTGAAGTATTTTGAAGTTTATTTTACATGGTGAAGTATTTTGAATTTTATTTTATATGGTGAAGTCTTTTGAAGTTAATTTTACACGGTGAAGTATTTTGAAGTTTATTTAACATGGTGAAGTATTTTGAAGTTTATTTTACATGGTGAAGTATTTTGAATTTTATTTTATATGGTGAAGTCTTTTGAAGTTAATTTTACACGGTGAAGTATTTTGAAGTTTATTTTACATGTTGAATCATTTTGAAATTTATTTTGACATGGTGAATTCTTTTGAAGTTTATTTTACATAGTGAAGTCTTTTAAAGTTTATTTTACATGGTGAAGTATTTTGAAGTTTATTTTATATGGTGAAGTCTTTTGAAGGTTATTTAACATGGTGAAGTATTTTGAAGTTAATTTTACATGGTGAAGTATTTTGAAGTTTACTTTATATGGTGAGGTCTTTTGAAATTTATTTTATATGGTGAAGTATTTTGAAGTATGTTTTACATAGTGAAGTGTTTTGAAGTTTATTTTATATGATGAAGTCTTTTGAAGTTTATTTTATATGGTGAAGTATTTTGAAGTTTATTTAACATGGTGAATTCTTTTGAAGTTTATTTTATATGGTGAAGTATTTTGAAATTTATATTACATGGTGAATTCTTTTGAAATTTATTTAACATGGGAAAGTATTATGAAATTTATTTTACATGGTGAAATATTTTGAAGTTTATTTTACATGGTGAAGTATTTTGAAGTTTATTTTACATAGTGAAGTATTTTAAAGTTTATTTTACATGGTGAAGTATTTTGAAGTTTATTTTATATGGTGAAGTCTTTTGAAGTTAATTTTACATGGTGAAATATTTTGAAGTTTATTTTACATTGTGAAATATTTTGAAGTTTGTTTTACATAGTGAAGTATTTTAAAGTTTATTTTACATGGTGAAGTATTTTGAAGTTTATTTTATTTGGTGAAGTCTTTTGAAGTTTATTTTACATGGTGAAGTATTTTGAAGTTTATTAAACATGGTGAAGTATTTTGAAGTTTATTTTACATGGTGAAGTATTTTGAAGTTTATTTTATATGGTGAAGTCTTTTGAAATTTATTTTACATGGTGAAGTATTTTGAATTTTATTTAACATGGTGAATTCTTTTGAAGTTTATTTTACATGGTGAAGTATTTTGAAATTTATTTTACATTGTGAATTCTTTTGAAAATTATTTAACATGGTAAAATATTTTGAAATTTATTTTACATGGTGAAATATTTTGAAGTTTATTTTATATTTGTCTTTTGAAGTTTATTTAACATGGTGAAATATTTTGAAGTTTATTTAACATGGTGAAGTATTTTGAAGTTTATTTTACATGGTGAAGTATTTTGAATTTTATTTTATATGGTGAAGTCTTTTGAAGTTAATTTTACACGGTGAAGTATTTTGAAGTTTATTTTACATGGTGAAGTATTTTGAAGTTTATTTAACATGGTGAAGTATTTTGAAGTTTATTTTACATGGTGAAGTATTTTGAAGTTTATTTTATATGGTGAAGTCTTTTAAAGTTTATTTTACATAGTGAAGTATTTTAAAGTTTATTTTACATGGTGAAGTATTTTGAAGTTTATTTTACATGGTGAAGTATTTTGAAGTTTATTTAACATAGTGAAGTATTTTGAAGTTTATTTTAAATGGTGAAGTGTTTTGAAGTTTATTTTATATGTTGAAGTCTTTTGAAGTTTATTTTATATGGTGAAGTATTTTGAAGTTTATTTAACATGGTGAATTCTTTTGAAGTTTATTTTACATGGTGAAGTATTTTGAAATTTATTTTAGATGGTGAATTCTTTTGAAATTTATTTAACATGGTAAAATATTTTGAAATATTATTTTACATGCTGAAATATTTTGAAGTTTATTTTACATGGTGGAGTATTTTGAAGTTTATTTTACATTGTGAATCCTTTTGAAAATTATTTAACATGGTAAAATATTTTGTAATTTATTTTACATGGTGAAATATTTTGAAGTTTATTTTATATTTGTCTTTTGAAGTTTATTTAACATGGTGAAATATTTTGAAGTTTATTTAACATGGTGAAGTATTTTGAAGTTTATTTTACATAGTGAAGTATTTTAAAGTTTATTTTACATGGTGAAGTATTTGGAAGTTTATTTTAAATGGTGAAGTCTTTTGAAGTTTATTTTACATGGTTAAGTATTTTGAAGTTTATTTTATATGGTGTAGTCTTTTGAAGTTTATTTTACATGTTGAATCATTTTGAAATTTATTTTGACATGGTGAATTCTTTTGAAGTTTATTTTACATAGTGAAGTCTTTTAAAGTTTATTTTACATGGTGAAGTATTTTGAAGTTTATTTTATATGGTGAAGTCTTTTGAAGGTTATTTAACATGGTGAAGTATTTTGAAGTTAATTTTACATGGTGAAGTATTTTGAAGTTTGCTTTATATGGTGAGGTCTTTTGAAATTTATTTTATATTGTGAAGTATTTTGAAGTTTGTTTTACATAGTGAAGTGTTTTGAAGTTTATTTTATATGGTGAAGTCTTTTGAAGTTTATTTTACATGGTGAAGTATTTTGAAGTTTATTTAACATGGTGAAGTATTTTGAAGTTTATTTTACATGGTGAAGTATTTTGAAGTTTATTTTATATGGTGAAGTCTTTTGAAGTTTATTTTACGTGGTGAAGTATTTTGAAGTTTATTTAACATGGTGAATTCTTTTGAAGTTTATTTTACATGGTGAAGTATTTTGAAATTTATTTTACATTGTGAATTCTTTTGAAAATTATTTAACATGGTAAAATATTTTGAAATTTATTTTACATGGTGAAATATTTTGAAGTTTATTTTATATTTGTCTTTTGAAGTTTATTTAACATGGTGAAATATTTTGAAGTTTATTTAACATGGTGAAGTATTTTGAAGTTTATTTTACATGGTGAAGTATTTTGAAGTTTATTTTATATGGTGAAGTCTTTTGAAGTTTATTTTACATGGTGAAGTATTTTGAAGTTTATTTTACATGGTGAAGTATTTTAAAGTTTATTTAACATGGTGAAATATTTTGAAGTTTATTTTACATAGTGAAGTATTTTAAAGTTTATTTTACATGGTGAAGTATTTGGAAGTTTATTTTAAATGGTGAAGTCTTTTGAAGTTTATTTTACATGGTGAAGTATTTTGAAGTTTATTTTACATGGTGAAGTATTTTAAAGTTTATTCAACATGGTGAAATATTTTGAAGTTTATTTTACATGGTGAAGTATTTTGAAGTTTATTTTACATAGTGAAGTATTTTAAAGTTTATTTTACATGGTGAAGTATTTGGAAGTTTATTTTATATGGTGAAGTCTTTTGAAGTTTATTTTACATGGTTAAGTATTTTGAAGTTTATTTTATATGGTGTAGTCTTTTGAAGTTTATTTTACATGTTGAATCATTTTGAAATTTATTTTGACATGGTGAATTCTTTTGAAGTTTATTTTACGTAGTGAAGTCTTTTAAAGTTTATTTTACATGGTGAAGTATTTTGAAGTTTATTTTATATGGTGAAGTCTTTTGAAGGTTATTTAACATGGTGAAGTATTTTGAAGTTAATTTTACATGGTGAAGTATTTTGAAGTTTACTTTATATGGTGAGGTCTTTTGAAATTTATTTTATATGGTGAAGTATTTTGAAGTATGTTTTACATAGTGAAGTGTTTTGAAGTTTATTTTATATGATGAAGTCTTTTGAAGTTTATTTTATATGGTGAAGTACTTTGAAGTTTATTTAACATGGTGAATTCTTTTGAAGTTTATTTTATATGGTGAAGTATTTTGAAATTTATATTACATGGTGAATTCTTTTGAAATTTATTTAACATGGGAAAGTATTATGAAATTTATTTTACATGGTGAAATATTTTGAAGTTTATTTTACATGGTGAAGTATTTTGAAGTTTATTTTACATAGTGAAGTATTTTAAAGTTTATTTTACATGGTGAAGTATTTTGAAGTTTATTTTATATGGTGAAGTCTTTTGAAATTTATTTTACATGGTGAAATATTTTGAAGTTTATTTTACATTGTGAAATATTTTGAAGTTTGTTTTACATAGTGAAGTATTTTAAAGTTTATTTTACATGGTGAAGTATTTTGAAGTTTATTTTATATGGTGAAGTCTTTTGAAGTTTATTTTACATGGTGAAGTATTTTGAAGTTTATTAAACATGGTGAAGTATTTTGAAGTTTATTTTACATGGTGAAGTATTTTGAAGTTTATTTTATATGGTGAAGTCTTTTGAAATTTATTTTACATGGTGAAGTATTTTGAATTTTATTTAACATGGTGAATTCTTTTGAAGTTTATTTTACATGGTGAAGTATTTTGAAATTTATTTTACATTGTGAATTCTTTTGAAAATTATTTAACATGGTAAAATATTTTGAAATTTATTTTACATGGTGAAATATTTTGAAGTTTATTTTATATTTGTCTTTTGAAGTTTATTTAACATGGTGAAATATTTTGAAGTTTATTTAACATGGTGAAGTATTTTGAAGTTTATTTTAATGGTGAAGTATTTTGAATTTTATTTTATATGGTGAAGTATTTTGAAGTTTATTTTACATGGTGAAGTATTTTGAAGTTTATTTAACATGGTGAAGTATTTTGAAGTTTATTTTACATGGTGAAGTATTTTGAAGTTTATTTTATATGGTGAAGTCTTTTGAAGTTTATTTTATATAGTGAAGTATTTTAAAGTTTATTTTACATGGTGAAGTATTTTGAAGTTTATTTTATATTTGTCTTTTGAAGTTTATTTAACATGTTGAAATATTTTGAAGTTTATTTAACATGGTGAAGTATTTTGAAGTTTATTTTACATGGTGAAGTATTTTGAATTTTATTTTATATGGTGAAGTCTTTTGAAGTTAATTTTACATGGTGAAGTATTTTGAAGTTTATTTTACATGGTGAAGTATTTTGAAGTTTATTTAACATGGTGAAGTATTTTGAAGTTTATTTTATATGGTGAAGTATTTTGAAGTTTATTTTATATGGTGAGGTCTTTTGAAATTTATTTTATATGGTGAAGTATTTTGAAGTATGTTTTACATAGTGAAGTGTTTTGAAGTTTATTTTATATGATGAAGTCTTTTGAAGTTTATTTTATATGGTGAAGTATTTTGAAGTTTATTTAACATGGTGAATTCTTTTGAAGTTTATTTTATATGGTGAAGTATTTTGAAATTTATATTACATGGTGAATTCTTTTGAAATTTATTTAACATGGGAAAGTATTATGAAATTTATTTTACATGGTGAAATATTTTGAAGTTTATTTTACATGGTGAAGTATTTTGAAGTTTATTTTACATAGTGAAGTATTTTAAAGTTTATTTTACATGGTGAAGTATTTTGAAGTTTATTTTATATGGTGAAGTCTTTTGAAGTTTATTTAACATGGTGAAGTATTTTGAAGTTTATTTTACATGGTGAAGTATTTTGAATTTTATTTTATATGGTGAAGTCTTTTGAAGTTAATTTTACACGGTGAAGTATTTTGAAGTTTATTTTACATGTTGAATCGTTTTGAAATTTATTTTGACATGGTGAATTCTTTTGAAGTTTATTTTACATAGTGAAGTCTTTTAAAGTTTATTTTACATGGTGAAGTATTTTGAAGTTTATTTTATATGGTGAAGTCTTTTGAAGGTTATTTAACATGGTGAAGTATTTTGAAGTTAATTTTACATGGTGAAGTATTTTGAAGTTTACTTTATATGGTGAGGTCTTTTGAAATTTATTTTATATGGTGAAGTATTTTGAAGTATGTTTTACATAGTGAAGTGTTTTGAAGTTTATTTTATATGATGAAGTCTTTTGAAGTTTATTTTATATGGTGAAGTATTTTGAAGTTTATTTAACATGGTGAATTCTTTTGAAGTTTATTTTATATGGTGAAGTATTTTGAAATTTATATTACATGGTGAATTCTTTTGAAATTTATTTAACATGGGAAAGTATTATGAAATTTATTTTACATGGTGAAATATTTTGAAGTTTATTTTACATGGTGAAGTATTTTGAAGTTTATTTTACATAGTGAAGTATTTTAAAGTTTATTTTACATGGTGAAGTATTTTGAAGTTTATTTTATATGGTGAAGTCTTTTGAAGTTAATTTTACATGGTGAAATATTTTGAAGTTTATTTTACATTGTGAAATATTTTGAAGTTTGTTTTACATAGTGAAGTATTTTAAAGTTTATTTTACATGGTGAAGTATTTTGAAGTTTATTTTATATGGTGAAGTCTTTTGAAGTTTATTTTACATGGTGAAGTATTTTGAAGTTTATTAAACATGGTGAAGTATTTTGAAGTTTATTTTACATGGTGAAGTATTTTGAAGTTTATTTTATATGGTGAAGTCTTTTGAAATTTATTTTACATGGTGAAGTATTTTGAATTTTATTTAACATGGTGAATTCTTTTGAAGTTTATTTTACATGGTGAAGTATTTTGAAATTTATTTTACATTGTGAATTCTTTTGAAAATTATTTAACATGGTAAAATATTTTGAAATTTATTTTACATGGTGAAATATTTTGAAGTTTATTTTATATTTGTCTTTTGAAGTTTATTTAACATGGTGAAATATTTTGAAGTTTATTTAACATGGTGAAGTATTTTGAAGTTTATTTTACATGGTGAAGTATTTTGAATTTTATTTTATATGGTGAAGTCTTTTGAAGTTAATTTTACACGGTGAAGTATTTTGAAGTTTATTTTACATGGTGAAGTATTTTGAAGTTTATTTAACATGGTGAAGTATTTTGAAGTTTATTTTACATGGTGAAGTATTTTGAAGTTTATTTTATATGGTGAAGTCTTTTGAAGTTTATTTTACACAGTGAAGTATTTTAAAGTTTATTTTACATGGTGAAGTATTTTGAAGTTTATTTTACATGGTGAAGTATTTTGAAGTTTATTTAACATAGTGAAGTATTTTGAAGTTTATTTTAAATGGTGAAGTGTTTTGAAGTTTATTTTATATGTTGAAGTCTTTTGAAGTTTATTTTATATGGTGAAGTATTTTGAAGTTTATTTAACATGGTGAATTCTTTTGAAGTTTATTTTACATGGTGAAGTATTTTGAAATTTATTTTACATGGTGAATTCTTTTGAAATTTATTTAACATGGTAAAATATTTTGAAATATTATTTTACATGGTGAAATATTTTGAAGTTTATTTTACATGGTGGAGTATTTTGAAGTTTATTTTACATTGTGAATCCTTTTGAAAATTATTTAACATGGTAAAATATTTTGTAATTTATTTTACATGGTGAAATATTTTGAAGTTTATTTTATATTTGTCTTTTGAAGTTTATTTAACATGGTGAAATATTTTGAAGTTTATTTAACATGGTGAAGTATTTTGAAGTTTATTTTACATAGTGAACTATTTTAAAGTTTATTTTACATGGTGAAGTATTTGGAAGTTTATTTTAAATGGTGAAGTCTTTTGAAGTTTATTTTACATGGTTAAGTATTTTGAAGTTTATTTTATATGGTGTAGTCTTTTGAAGTTTAGTTTACATGTTGAATCATTTTGAAATTTATTTTGACATGGTGAATTCTTTTGAAGTTTATTTTACATAGTGAAGTCTTTTAAAGTTTATTTTACATGGTGAAGTATTTTGAAGTTTATTTTATATGGTGAAGTCTTTTGAAGGTTATTTAACATGGTGAAGTATTTTGAAGTTAATTTTACATGGTGAAGTATTTTGAAGTTTGCTTTATATGGTGAGGTCTTTTGAAATTTATTTTATATTGTGAAGTATTTTGAAGTTTGTTTTACATAGTGAAGTGTTTTGAAGTTTATTTTATATGGTGAAGTCTTTTGAAGTTTATTTTATATGGTGAAGTATTTTGAAGTTTATTTAACATGGTTAATTCTTTTGAAGTTTATTTTATATGGTGAAGTATTTTGAAATTTATATTACATGGTGAATTCTTTTGAAATTTATTTAACATGGGAAAGTATTATGAAATTTATTTTACATGGTGAAATATTTTGAAGTTTATTTTACATGGTGAAGTATTTTGAAGTTTATTTTACATAGTGAAGTATTTTAAAGTTTATTTTACATGGTGAAGTATTTTGAAGTTTATTTTATATGGTGAAGTCTTTTGAAGTTTATTTTACATGGTGAAGTATTTTGAAGTTTATTTAACATGGTGAAGTATTTTGAAGTTTATTTTACATGGTGAAGTATTTTGAAGTTTATTTTATATGGTGAAGTCTTTTGAAGTTTATTTTACGTGGTGAAGTATTTTGAAGTTTATTTAACATGGTGAATTCTTTTGAAGTTTATTTTACATGGTGAAGTATTTTGAAATTTATTTTACATTGTGAATTCTTTTGAAAATTATTTAACATGGTAAAATATTTTGAAATTTATTTTACATGGTGAAATATTTTGAAGTTTATTTTATATTTGTCTTTTGAAGTTTATTTAACATGGTGAAATATTTTGAAGTTTATTTAACATGGTGAAGTATTTTGAAGTTTATTTTACATGGTGAAGTATTTTGAAGTTTATTTTATATGGTGAAGTCTTTTGAAGTTTATTTTACATGGTGAAGTATTTTGAAGTTTATTTTACATGGTGAAGTATTTTAAAGTTTATTTAACATGGTGAAATATTTTGAAGTTTATTTTACATAGTGAAGTATTTTAAAGTTTATTTTACATGGTGAAGTATTTGGAAGTTTATTTTAAATGGTGAAGTCTTTTTAAGTTTATTTTACATGGTTAAGTATTTTGAAGTTTATTTTATATGGTGTAGTCTTTTGAAGTTTATTTTACATGTTGAATCATTTTGAAATTTATTTTGACATGGTGAATTCTTTTGAAGTTTATTTTACATAGTGAAGTCTTTTAAAGTTTATTTTACATGGTGAAGTATTTTGAAGTTTATTTTATATGGTGAAGTCTTTTGAAGGTTATTTAACATGGTGAAGTATTTTGAAGTTAATTTTACATGGTGAAGTATTTTGAAGTTTACTTTATATGGTGAGGTCTTTTGAAATTTATTTTATATGGTGAAGTATTTTGAAGTATGTTTTACATAGTGAAGTGTTTTGAAGTTTATTTTATATGATGAAGTCTTTTGAAGTTTATTTTATATGGTGAAGTATTTTGAAGTTTATTTAACATGGTGAATTCTTTTGAAGTTTATTTTATATGGTGAAGTATTTTTAAATTTATATTACAAGGTGAATTCTTTTGAAATTTATTTAACATGGGAAAGTATTATGAAATTTATTTTACATGGTGAAATATTTTGAAGTTTATTTTACATGGTGAAGTATTTTGAAGTTTATTTTACATAGTGAAGTATTTTAAAGTTTATTTTACATGGTGAAGTATTTTGAAGTTTATTTTATATGGTGAAGTCTTTTGAAATTTATTTTACATGGTGAAGTATTTTGAATTTTATTTAACATGGTGAATTCTTTTGAAGTTTATTTTACATGGTGAAGTATTTTGAAATTTATTTTACATTGTGAATTCTTTTGAAAATTATTTAACATGGTAAAATATTTTGAAATTTATTTTACATGGTGAAATATTTTGAAGTTTATTTTATATTTGTCTTTTGAAGTTTATTTAACATGGTGAAATATTTTGAAGTTTATTTAACATGGTGAAGTATTTTGAAGTTTGTTTTACATGGTGAAGTATTTAGAAGTTTATTTTTATGGTGAAGTCTTATGAAGTTTATTTTATATGGTGAAGTCTTTTGAAGTTTATTTTACATAGTGAAGTATTTTAAAGTTTATTTTACATGGTGAAGTATTTTGAAGTTTATTTTATATGGTGAAGTCTTTTGAAGTTTATTTTACATGGTGAAGTATTTTGAAGTTTATTAAACATGGTGAAGTATTTTGAAGTTTATTTTACATGGTGAAGTATTTTGAAGTTTATTTTATATGGTGAAGTCTTTTGAAATTTATTTTACATGGTGAAGTATTTTGAATTTTATTTAACATGGTGAATTCTTTTGAAGTTTATTTTACATGGTGAAGTATTTTGAAATTTATTTTACATTGTGAATTCTTTTGAAAATTATTTAACATGGTAAAATATTTTGAAATTTATTTTACATGGTGAAATATTTTGAAGTTTATTTTATATTTGTCTTTTGAAGTTTATTTAACATGGTGAAATATTTTGAAGTTTATTTAACATGGTGAAGTATTTTGAAGTTTATTTTACATGGTGAAGTATTTTGAATTTTATTTTATATGGTGAAGTCTTTTGAAGTTAATTTTACACGGTGAAGTATTTTGAAGTTTATTTTACATGGTGAAGTATTTTGAAGTTTATTTAACATGGTGAAGTATTTTGAAGTTTATTTTACATGGTGAAGTATTTTGAAGTTTATTTTATATGGTGAAGTCTTTTGAAGTTTATTTTACATAGTGAAGTATTTTAAAGTTTATTTTACATGGTGAAGTATTTTGAAGTTTATTTTACATGGTGAAGTATTTTGAAGTTTATTTAACATAGTGAAGTATTTTGAAGTTTATTTTAAATGGTGAAGTGTTTTGAAGTTTATTTTATATGTTGAAGTCTTTTGAAGTTTATTTTATATGGTGAAGTATTTTGAAGTTTATTTAACATGGTGAATTCTTTTGAAGTTTATTTTACATGGTGAAGTATTTTGAAATTTATTTTACATGGTGAATTCTTTTGAAATTTATTTAACATGGTAAAATATTTTGAAATATTATTTTACATGGTGAAATATTTTGAAGTTTATTTTACATGGTGGAGTATTTTGAAGTTTATTTTACATTGTGAATCCTTTTGAAAATTATTTAACATGGTAAAATATTTTGTAATTTATTTTACATGGTGAAATATTTTGAAGTTTATTTTATATTTGTCTTTTGAAGTTTATTTAACATGGTGAAATATTTTGAAGTTTATTTAACATGGTGAAGTATTTTGAAGTTTATTTTACATAGTGAACTATTTTAAAGTTTATTTTACATGGTGAAGTATTTGGAAGTTTATTTTAAATGGTGAAGTCTTTTGAAGTTTATTTTACATGGTTAAGTATTTTGAAGTTTATTTTATATGGTGTAGTCTTTTGAAGTTTATTTTACATGTTGAATCATTTTGAAATTTATTTTGACATGGTGAATTCTTTTGAAGTTTATTTTACATAGTGAAGTCTTTTAAAGTTTATTTTACATGGTGAAGTATTTTGAAGTTTATTTTATATGGTGAAGTCTTTTGAAGGTTATTTAACATGGTGAAGTATTTTGAAGTTAATTTTACATGGTGAAGTATTTTGAAGTTTGCTTTATATGGTGAGGTCTTTTGAAATTTATTTTATATTGTGAAGTATTTTGAAGTTTGTTTTACATAGTGAAGTGTTTTGAAGTTTATTTTATATGGTGAAGTCTTTTGAAGTTTATTTTATATGGTGAAGTATTTTGAAGTTTATTTAACATGGTTAATTCTTTTGAAGTTTATTTTATATGGTGAAGTATTTTGAAATTTATATTACATGGTGAATTCTTTTGAAATTTATTTAACATGGGAAAGTATTATGAAATTTATTTTACATGGTGAAATATTTTGAAGTTTATTTTACATGGTGAAGTATTTTGAAGTTTATTTTACATAGTGAAGTATTTTAAAGTTTATTTTACATGGTGAAGTATTTTGAAGTTTATTTTATATGGTGAAGTCTTTTGAAGTTTATTTTACATGGTGAAGTATTTTGAAGTTTATTTAACATGGTGAAGTATTTTGAAGTTTATTTTACATGGTGAAGTATTTTGAAGTTTATTTTATATGGTGAAGTCTTTTGAAGTTTATTTTACGTGGTGAAGTATTTTGAAGTTTATTTAACATGGTGAATTCTTTTGAAGTTTATTTTACATGGTGAAGTATTTTGAAATTTATTTTACATTGTGAATTCTTTTGAAAATTATTTAACATGGTAAAATATTTTGAAATTTATTTTACATGGTGAAATATTTTGAAGTTTATTTTATATTTGTCTTTTGAAGTTTATTTAACATGGTGAAATATTTTGAAGTTTATTTAACATGGTGAAGTATTTTGAAGTTTATTTTACATGGTGAAGTATTTTGAAGTTTATTTTATATGGTGAAGTCTTTTGAAGTTTATTTTACATGGTGAAGTATTTTGAAGTTTATTTTACATGGTGAAGTATTTTAAAGTTTATTTAACATGGTGAAATATTTTGAAGTTTATTTTACATAGTGAAGTATTTTAAAGTTTATTTTACATGGTGAAGTATTTGGAAGTTTATTTTAAATGGTGAAGTCTTTTTAAGTTTATTTTACATGGTTAAGTATTTTGAAGTTTATTTTATATGGTGTAGTCTTTTGAAGTTTATTTTACATGTTGAATCATTTTGAAATTTATTTTGACATGGTGAATTCTTTTGAAGTTTATTTTACATAGTGAAGTCTTTTAAAGTTTATTTTACATGGTGAAGTATTTTGAAGTTTATTTTATATGGTGAAGTCTTTTGAAGGTTATTTAACATGGTGAAGTATTTTGAAGTTAATTTTACATGGTGAAGTATTTTGAAGTTTACTTTATATGGTGAGGTCTTTTGAAATTTATTTTATATGGTGAAGTATTTTGAAGTATGTTTTACATAGTGAAGTGTTTTGAAGTTTATTTTATATGATGAAGTCTTTTGAAGTTTATTTTATATGGTGAAGTATTTTGAAGTTTATTTAACATGGTGAATTCTTTTGAAGTTTATTTTATATGGTGAAGTATTTTTAAATTTATATTACATGGTGAATTCTTTTGAAATTTATTTAACATGGGAAAGTATTATGAAATTTATTTTACATGGTGAAATATTTTGAAGTTTATTTTACATGGTGAAGTATTTTGAAGTTTATTTTACATAGTGAAGTATTTTAAAGTTTATTTTACATGGTGAAGTATTTTGAAGTTTATTTTATATGGTGAAGTCTTTTGAAATTTATTTTACATGGTGAAGTATTTTGAATTTTATTTAACATGGTGAATTCTTTTGAAGTTTATTTTACATGGTGAAGTATTTTGAAATTTATTTTACATTGTGAATTCTTTTGAAAATTATTTAACATGGTAAAATATTTTGAAATTTATTTTACATGGTGAAATATTTTGAAGTTTATTTTATATTTGTCTTTTGAAGTTTATTTAACATGGTGAAATATTTTGAAGTTTATTTAACATGGTGAAGTATTTTGAAGTTTATTTTACATGGTGAAGTATTTAGAAGTTTATTTTTATGGTGAAGTCTTATGAAGTTTATTTTATATGGTGAAGTCTTTTGAAGTTTATTTTACATAGTGAAGTATTTTAAAGTTTATTTTACATGGTGAAGTATTTTGAAGTTTATTTTATATGGTGAAGTCTTTTGAAGTTTATTTTACATGGTGAAGTATTTTGAAGTTAATTAAACATGGCGAAGTATTTTGAAGTTTATTTTACATGGTGAAGTATTTTGAAGTTTATTTTATATGGTGAAGTCTTTTGAAGTTTATTTTACATGGTGAAATATTTTGAAATTGATTTAACATGGTGAAGTATTTTGAAGTTTATTTTACATGGTGAAGTATTTTGAAGTTTATTTTATATGGTGAAGTCTTTTGAAGTTTATTTAACATGGTGAAATATTTTGAGGTTAATTTTACATGGTGAAGTATTTTGAAGATTATTTTACATGATGAAGTCTTTTGAAGTCTATTTTACATGGTGAAGTATTTTGAAGTTTATTTAACATAGTGAAGTATTTTGAAGTTTATTTTAAATGGTGAAGGGTTTTGAAGTTTATTTTATATGTTGAAGTCTTTTGAAGTTTATTTTATATGGTGAAGTATTTTGAAGTTTATTTAACATGGTGAATTCTTTTGAAGTTTATTTTACATGGTGAAGTATTTTGAAATTTATTTTACATTGTGAATTCTTTTGAAAATTATTTAACATGGTAAAATATTTTGAAATTTATTTTACATGGTGAAATATTTTGAAGTTTATTTTATATTTGTCTTTTGAAGTTTATTTAACATGGTGAAATATTTTGAAGTTTATTTAACATGGTGAAGTATTTTGAAGTTAATTTTACATGGTGAAGTATTTTGAAGTTTATTTTATATGGTGAAGTCTTTTGAAGTTTATTTTACATGGTGAAGTATTTTGAAGTTTATTTTACATGGTGAAGTATTTTAAAGTTTATTTACCATGGTGAAATATTTTGAAGTTTATTTTACATAGTGAAGTATTTTAAAGTTTATTTTACATGGTGAAGTATTTGGAAGTTTATTTTAAATGGTGAAGTCTTTTTAAGTTTATTTTCCATGGTTAAGTATTTTGAAGTTTATTTTATATGGTGTAGTCTTTTGAAGTTTATTTTACATGTTGAATCATTTTGAAATTTATTTTGACATGGTGAATTCTTTTGAAGTTTATTTTACATAGTGAAGTCTTTTAAAGTTTATTTTACATGGTGAAGTATTTTGAAGTTTATTTTATATGGTGAAGTCTTTTGAAGGTTATTTAACATGGTGAAGTATTTTGAAGTTAATTTTACATGGTGAAGTATTTTGAAGTTTACTTTATATGGTGAGGTCTTTTGAAATTTATTTTATATGGTGAAGTATTTTGAAGTATGTTTTACATAGTGAAGTGTTTTGAAGTTTATTTTATATGATGAAGTCTTTTGAAGTTTATTTTATATGGTGAAGTATTTTGAAGTTTATTTAACATTGTGAATTCTTTTGAAGTTTATTTTATATGGTGAAGTATTTTTAAATTTATATTACATGGTGAATTCTTTTGAAATTTATTTAACATGGGAAAGTATTATGAAATTTATTTTACATGGTGAAATATTTTGAAGTTTATTTTACATGGTGAAGTATTTTGAAGTTTATTTTACATAGTGAAGTATTTTAAAGTTTATTTTACATGGTGAAGTATTTTGAAGTTTATTTTATATGGTGAAGTCTTTTGAAGTTTATTTTACATGGTGAAGTATTTTGAAGTTTATTAAACATGGTGAAGTATTTTGAAGTTTATTTTACATGGTGAAGTATTTTGAAGTTTATTTTATATGGTGAAGTCTTTTGAAATTTATTTTACATGGTGAAGTATTTTGAATTTTATTTAACATGGTGAATTCTTTTGAAGTTTATTTTACATGGTGAAGTATTTTGAAATTTATTTTACATTGTGAATTCTTTTGAAAATTATTTAACATGGTAAAATATTTTGAAATTTATTTTACATGGTGAAATATTTTGAAGTTTATTTTATATTTGTCTTTTGAAGTTTATTTAACATGGTGAAATATTTTGAAGTTTATTTAACATGGTGAAGTATTTTGAAGTTTATTTTACATGGTGAAGTATTTAGAAGTTTATTTTTATGGTGAAGTCTTATGAAGTTTATTTTATATGGTGAAGTCTTTTGAAGTTTATTTTACATAGTGAAGTATTTTAAAGTTTATTTTACATGGTGAAGTATTTTGAAGTTTATTTTATATGGTGAAGTCTTTTGAAGTTTATTTTACATGGTGAAGTATTTTGAAGTTAATTAAACATGGCGAAGTATTTTGAAGTTTATTTTACATGGTGAAGTATTTTGAAGTTTATTTTATATGGTGAAGTCTTTTGAAGTTTATTTTACATGGTGAAATATTTTGAAATTAATTAAACATGGTGAAGTATTTTGAAGTTTATTTTACATGGTGAAGTATTTTGAAGTTTATTTTATATGGTGAAGTCTTTTGAAGTTTATTTAACATGGTGAAATATTTTGAGGTTAATTTTACATGGTGAAGTATTTTGAAGATTATTTTACATGATGAAGTCTTTTGAAGTTTATTTTACATGGTGAAGTATTTTGAAGTTTATTTAACATAGTGAAGTATTTTGAAGTTTATTTTAAATGGTGAAGGGTTTTGAAGTTTATTTTATATGTTGAAGTCTTTTGAAGTTTATTTTATATGGTGAAGTATTTTGAAGTTTATTTAACATGGTGAATTCTTTTGAAGTTTATTTTACATGGTGAAGTTTTTTGAAATTTATTTTACATTGTGAATTCTTTTGAAATTTATTTAAAATGGTAAAATATTTTGAAATATTATTTACATGGTGAAATATTTTGAAGTTTATTTTACATGGTGGAGTATTTTGAAGTTTATTTTACATTGTGAATCCTTTTGAAAATTATTTAACATGGTAAAATATTTTGAAATTTATTTTACATGGTGAAATATTTTGAAGTTTATTTTATATTTGTCTTTTGAAGTTTATTTAACATGGTGAAATATTTTGAAGTTTATTTAACATGGTGAAGTATTTTGAAGTTTATTTTACATGGTGAAGTATTTTGAAGTTTATTTTATATGGTGAAGTATTTTGAAGTTTGTTTTACATAGTGAAGTGTTTTGAAGTTTATTTTATATGGTGAAGTCTTTTGAAGTTTATTTTATATGGTGAAGTATTTTGAAGTTTATTTAACATGGTGAATTCTTTTGAAGTTTATTTTATAAGGTGAAGTATTTTGAAATTTATATTACATGGTGAATTCTTTTGAAATTTATTTAACATGGGAAAGTATTATGAAATTTATTTTACATGGTGAAATATTTTGAAGTTTATTTTACATGGTGAAGTATTTTGAAGTTTATTTTACATAGTGAAGTATTTTAAAGTTTATTTTACATGGTGAAGTATTTTGAAGTTTATTTTATATGGTGAAGTCTTTTGATTTTTGTTTTACATGGTGAAATATTTTGAAGTTTATTTTACATTGTGAAGTATTTTGAAGTTTGTTTTACATAGTGAAGTATTTTAAAGTTTATTTTACATGGTGAAGTATTTTGAAGTTTATTTTATATGGTGAAGTCTTTTGAAGTTTATTTTACATGGTGAAGTATTTTGAAGTTTATTAAACATGGTGAAGTATTTTGAAGTTTATTTTACATGGTGAAGTATTTTGAAGTTTACTTTATATGGTGAAGTCTTTTGAAATTTATTTTACATGGTGAAGTATTTTGAATTTTATTTAACATGGTGAATTCTTTTGAAGTTTATTTTACATGGTGAAGTATTTTGAAATTTATTTTACATTGTGAATTCTTTTGAAAATTATTTAACATGGTAAAATATTTTGAAATTTATTTTACATGGTGAAATATTTTTAAGTTTATTTTATATTTGTCTTTTGAAGTTTATTTAACATGGTGAAATATTTTGAAGTTTATTTAACATGGTGAAGTATTTTGAAGTTTATTTTACATGGTGAAGTATTTTGAAGTTTATTTTATATGGTGAGGTCTTTTGAAGTTAATTTTACATGGTGAAGTATTTTGAAGTTTATTTTACATGGTGAAGTCTTTTGAAGTTTATTTTACATGGTGAAGTATTTTGAAGTTTATTTTACATGGTGAATTCTTTTGAAAATTATTTAACATGGTAAAGTATTTTGAAATTTATTTTTCATGGTGAAGTCTTTTGAAGTTTATTTAAAATGGTGAAGTATTACGAAGTTTATTTAACATGGTGAAATATTTTGAAGTTTATTTTACATGGTGAAGTATTTTGAAGTTTATTTTATATGGTGAAGTCTTTTGAAGTTTATTTTACATGGTGAAGTCTTTTGAAGTTTATTTTATATGGTGAAGTATTTTGAAATTTATTTTACATGGTGAAATATTTTGAAGTTTATTTTACATGGTGAAGTATTTTGAAGTTTATTTTACATGGTGAAGTATTTTGAATTTTATTTTATATGGTGAAGTCTTTTGAAGTTAATTTTACATGGTGAAGTATTTTGAAGTTTATTTTACATGGTGAAGTATTTTGAAGTTTATTTAACATGGTGAAGTATTTTGAAGTTTATTTTACATGGTGAAGTATTTTGAAGTTTATTTTATATGGTGAAGTCTTTTGAAGTTTATTTTACATTGTGAAGTATTTTAAAGTTTATTTTACATGGTGAAGTATTTTGAAGTTTATTTTATATGGTGAAGTCTTTTGAAGTTTATTTTACATGGTGAAGTATTTTGAAGTTAATTAAACATGGCGAAGTATTTTGAAGTTTATTTTACATGGTGAAGTATTTTGAAGTTTATTTTATATGGTGAAGTCTTTTGAAGTTTATTTTACATGGTGTAATATTTTGAAATTGATTTAACATGGTGAAGTATTTTGAAGTTTATTTTACATGGTGAAGTATTTTGAAGTTTATTTTATATGGTGAAGTCTTTTGAAGTTTATTTAACATGGTGAAATATTTTGAGGTTAATTTTACATGGTGAAGTATTTTGAAGATTATTTTACATGATGAAGTCTTTTGAAGTTTATTTTACATGGTGAAGTATTTTGAAGTTTATTTAACATAGTGAAGTATTTTGAAGTTTATTTTAAATGGTGAAGTGTTTTGAAGTTTATTTTATATGTTGAAGTCTTTTGAAGTTTATTTTATATGGTGAAGTATTTTGAAGTTTATTTAACATGGTGAATTCTTTTGAAGTTTATTTTACATGGTGAAGTATTTTGAAATTTATTTTACATGGTGAATTCTTTTGAAATTTATTTAACATGGTAAAATATTTTGAAATATTATTTTACATGGTGAAATATTTTGAAGTTTATTTTACATGGTGGAGTATTTTGAAGTTTATTTTACATTGTGAATCCTTTTGAAAATTATTTAACATGGTAAAATATTTTGTAATTTATTTTACATGGTGAAATATTTTGAAGTTTATTTTATATTTGTCTTTTGAAGTTTATTTAACATGGTGAAATATTTTGAAGTTTATTTAACATGGTGAAGTATTTTGAAGTTGATTTTACATAGTGAAGTATTTTAAAGTTTATTTTACATGGTGAAGTATTTGGAAGTTTATTTTAAATGGTGAAGTCTTTTGAAGTTTATTTTACATGGTTAAGTATTTTGAAGTTTATTTTATATGGTGTAGTCTTTTGAAGTTTATTTTACCTGTTGAATCATTTTGAAATTTATTTTGACATGGTGAATTCTTTTGAAGTTTATTTTACATAGTGAAGTCTTTTAAAGTTTATTTTACATGGTGAAGTATTTTGAAGTTTATTTTATATGGTGAAGTCTTTTGAAGGTTATTTAACATGGTGAAGTATTTTGAAGTTAATTTTACATGGTGAAGTATTTTGAAGTTTACTTTATATGGTGAGGTCTTTTGAAATTTATTTTATATTGTGAAGTATTTTGAAGTTTGTTTTACATAGTGAAGTGTTTTGAAGTTTATTTTATATGGTGAAGTCTTTTGAAGTTTATTTTATATGGTGAAGTATTTTGAAGTTTATTTAACATGGTTAATTCTTTTGAAGTTTATTTTATATGGTGAAGTATTTTGAAATTTATATTACATGGTGAATTCTTTTGAAATTTATTTAACATGGGAAAGTATTATGAAATTTATTTTACATGGTGAAATATTTTGAAGTTTATTTTACATGGTGAAGTATTTTGAAGTTTATTTTACATAGTGAAGTATTTTGAAGTTTATTTTACATGGTGAAGTATTTTGAAGTTTATTTTATATGGTGAAGTCTTTTGAAGTTTATTTTACGTGGTGAAGTATTTTGAAGTTTATTTAACATGGTGAATTCTTTTGAAGTTTATTTTACATGGTGAAGTATTTTGAAATTTATTTTACATTGTGAATTCTTTTGAAAATTATTTAACATGGTAAAATATTTTGAAATTTATTTTACATCGTGAAATATTTTGAAGTTTATTTTATATTTGTCTTTTGAAGTTTATTTAACATGGTGAAATATTTTGAAGTTTATTTAACATGGTGAAGTATTTTGAAGTTTATTTTACATGGTGAAGTATTTTGAAGTTTATTTTATATGGTGAAGTCTTTTGAAGTTTATTTTACATGGTGAAGTATTTTGAAGTTTATTTTACATGGTGAAGTATTTTAAAGTTTATTTAACATGGTGAAATATTTTGAAGTTTATTTTACATAGTGAAGTCTTTTAAAGTTTATTTTACATGGTGAAGTATTTTGAAGTTTATTTTATATGGTGAAGTCTTTTGAAGGTTATTTAACATGGTGAAGTATTTTGAAGTTAATTTTACATGGTGAAGTATTTTGAAGTTTACTTTATATGGTGAGGTCTTTTGAAATTTATTTTATATGGTGAAGTATTTTGAAGTATGTTTTACATAGTGAAGTGTTTTGAAGTTTATTTTATATGATGAAGTCTTTTGAAGTTTATTTTATATGGTGAAGTATTTTGAAGTTTATTTAACATGGTGAATTCTTTTGAAGTTTATTTTATATGGTGAAGTATTTTTAAATTTATATTACACGGTGAATTCTTTTGAAATTTATTTAACATGAGAAAGTATTATGAAATTTATTTTACATGGTGAAATATTTTGAAGTTTATTTTACATGGTGAAGTATTTTGAAGTTTATTTTACATAGTGAAGTATTTTAAAGTTTATTTTACATGGTGAAGTATTTTGAAGTTTATTTTATATGGTGAAGTCTTTTGAAGTTTATTTTACATGGTGAAGTATTTTGAAGTTTATTAAACATGGTGAAGTATTTTGAAGTTTATTTTACATGGTGAAGTATTTTGAAGTTTATTTTATATGGTGAAGTCTTTTGAAATTTATTTTACATGGTGAAGTATTTTGAATTTTATTTAACATGGTGAATTCTTTTGAAGTTTATTTTACATGGTGAAGTATTTTGAAATTTATTTTACATTGTGAATTCTTTTGAAAATTATTTAACATGGTAAAATATTTTGAAATTTATTTTACATGGTGAAATATTTTGAAGTTTATTTTATATTTGTCTTTTGAAGTTTATTTAACATGGTGAAATATTTTGAAGTTTATTTATCATGGTGAAGTATTTTGAAGTTTATTTTACATGGTGAAGTATTTAGAAGTTTATTTTTATGGTGAAGTCTTATGAAGTTTATTTTATATGGTGAAGTCTTTTGAAGTTTATTTTATATAGTGAAGTATTTTAAAGTTTATTTTACATGGTGAAGTATTTTGAAGTTTATTTTATATGGTGAAGTCTTTTGAAGTTTATTTTACATGGTGAAGTATTTTGAAGTTTATTAAACATGGTGAAGTATTTTGAAGTTTATTTTACATGGTGAAGTATTTTGAAGTTTATTTTATATGGTGAAGTCTTTTGAAATTTATTTTACATGGTGAAGTATTTTGAATTTTATTTAACATGGTGAAGTCTTTTGAAGTTTATTTTACATGGTGAAGTATTTTGAAGTTTATTTAACATGGTGAAGTATTTTGAAGTTTATTTTACATGGTGAAGTATTTTGAAGTTTATTTTATATGGTGAAGTCTTTTGAAGTTTATTTTACGTGGTGAAGTATTTTGAAGTTTATTTAACATGGTGAATTCTTTTGAAGTTTATTTTACATGGTGAAGTATTTTGAAATTTATTTTACATTGTGAATTCTTTTGAAAATTATTTAACATGGTAAAATATTTTGAAATTTATTTTACATGGTGAAATATTTTGAAGTTTATTTTATATTTGTCTTTTGAAGTTTATTTAACATGGTGAAATATTTTGAAGTTTATTTAACATGGTGAAGTATTTTGAAGTTTATTTTACATGGTGAAGTATTTTGAAGTTTATTTTATATGGTGAAGTCTTTTGAAGTTTATTTTACATGGTGAAGTATTTTGAAGTTTATTTTACATGGTGAAGTATTTTAAAGTTTATTTAACATGGTGAAATATTTTGAAGTTTATTTTACATAGTGAAATATTTTAAAGTTTATTTTACGTGGTGAAGTATTTTGAAGTTTATTTTATATGGTGAAGTCTTTTGAAGGTTATTTAACATGGTGAAGTATTTTGAAGTTAATTTTACATGGTGAAGTATTTTGAAGTTTACTTTATATGGTGAGGTCTTTTGAAATTTATTTTATATGGTGAAGTATTTTGAAGTATGTTTTACATAGTGAAGTGTTTTGAAGTTTATTTTATATGATGAAGTCTTTTGAAGTTTATTTTATATGGTGAAGTATTTTGAAGTTTATTTAACATGGTGAATTCTTTTGAAGTTTATTTTATATGGTGAAGTATTTTTAAATTTATATTACACGGTGAATTCTTTTGAAATTTATTTAACATGAGAAAGTATTATGAAATTTATTTTACATGGTGAAATATTTTGAAGTTTATTTTACATGGTGAAGTATTTTGAAGTTTATTTTACATAGTGAAGTATTTTAAAGTTTATTTTACATGGTGAAGTATTTTGAAGTTTATTTTATATGGTGAAGTCTTTTGAAGTTTATTTTACATGGTGAAGTATTTTGAAGTTTATTAAACATGGTGAAGTATTTTGAAGTTTATTTTACATGGTGAAGTATTTTGAAGTTTATTTTATATGGTGAAGTCTTTTGAAATTTATTTTACATGGTGAAGTATTTTGAATTTTATTTAACATGGTGAATTCTTTTGAAGTTTATTTTACATGGTGAAGTATTTTGAAATTTATTTTACATTGTGAATTCTTTTGAAAATTATTTAACATGGTAAAATATTTTGAAATTTATTTTACATGGTGAAATATTTTGAAGTTTATTTTATATTTGTCTTTTGAAGTTTATTTAACATGGTGAAATATTTTGAAGTTTATTTAACATGGTGAAGTATTTTGAAGTTTATTTTACATGGTGAAGTATTTAGAAGTTTATTTTTATGGTGAAGTCTTATGAAGTTTATTTTATATGGTGAAGTCTTTTGAAGTTTATTTTACATAGTGAAGTATTTTAAAGTTTATTTTACATGGTGAAGTATTTTGAAGTTTATTTTATATGGTGAAGTCTTTTGAAGTTTATTTTACATGGTGAAGTATTTTGAAGTTTATTAAACATGGTGAAGTATTTTGAAGTTTATTTTACATGGTGAAGTATTTTGAAGTTTATTTTATATGGTGAAGTCTTTTGAAATTTATTTTACATGGTGAAGTATTTTGAATTTTATTTAACATGGTGAATTCTTTTGAAGTTTATTTTACATGGTGAAGTATTTTGAAATTTATTTTACATTGTGAATTCTTTTGAAAATTATTTAACATGGTAAAATATTTTGAAATTTATTTTACATGGTGAAATATTTTGAAGTTTATTTTATATTTGTCTTTTGAAGTTTATTTAACATGGTGAAATATTTTGAAGTTTATTTAACATGGTGAAGTATTTTGAAGTTTATTTTACATGGTGAAGTATTTAGAAGTTTATTTTTATGGTGAAGTCTTATGAAGTTTATTTTATATGGTGAAGTCTTTTGAAGTTTATTTTACATAGTGAAGTATTTTAAAGTTTATTTTACATGGTGAAGTATTTTGAAGTTTATTTTATATGGTGAAGTCTTTTGAAGTTTATTTTACATGGTGAAGTATTTTGAAGTTAATTAAACATGGCGAAGTATTTTGAAGTTTATTTTACATGGTGAAGTATTTTGAAGTTTATTTTATATGGTGAAGTCTTTTGAAGTTTATTTTACATGGTGAAATATTTTGAAATTGATTTAACATGGTGAAGTATTTTGAAGTTTATTTTACATGGTGAAGTATTTTGAAGTTTATTTTATATGGTGAAGTCTTTTGAAGTTTATTTAACATGGTGAAATATTTTGAGGTTAATTTTACATGGTGAAGTATTTTGAAGATTATTTTACATGATGAAGTCTTTTGAAGTTTATTTTACATGGTGAAGTATTTTGAAATTTATTTAACATAGTGAAGTATTTTGAAGTTTATTTTAAATGGTGAAGGATTTTGAAGTTTATTTTATATGTTGAAGTCTTTTGAAGTTTATTTTATATGGTGAAGTATTTTGAAGTTTATTTAACATGGTGAATTCTTTTGAAGTTTATTTTACATGGTGAAGTTTTTTGAAATTTATTTTACATTGTGAATTCTTTTGAAATTTATTTAACATGGTAAAATATTTTGAAATATTATTTACATGGTGAAATATTTTGAAGTTTATTGTACATGGTGGAGTATTTTGAAGTTTATTTTACATTGTGAATCCTTTTGAAAATTATTTAACATGGTAAAATATTTTGAAATTTATTTTACATGGTGAAATATTTTGAAGTTTACTTTATATTTGTCTTTTGAAGTTTATTTAACATGGTGAAATATTTTGAAGTTTATTTAACATGGTGAAGTATTTTGAAGTTTATTTTACATGGTGAAGTATTTTGAAGTTTATTTTATATGGTGAAGTATTTTGAAGTTTGTTTTACATAGTGAAGTGTTTTGAAGTTTATTTTATATGGTGAAGTCTTTTGAAGTTTATTTTATATGGTGAAGTATTTTGAAGTTTATTTAACATGGTGAATTCTTTTGAAGTTTATTTTATAAGGTGAAGTATTTTGAAATTTATATTACATGGTGAATTCTTTTGAAATTTATTTAACATGGGAAAGTATTATGAAATTTATTTTACATGGTGAAATATTTTGAAGTTTATTTTACATGGTGAAGTATTTTGAAGTTTATTTTACATAGTGAAGTATTTTAAAGTTTATTTTACATGGTGAAGTATTTTGAAGTTTATTTTATATGGTGAAGTCTTTTGATTTTTGTTTTACATGGTGAAATATTTTGAAATTTATTTTACATTGTGAAGTATTTTGAAGTTTGTTTTACATAGTGAAGTATTTTAAAGTTTATTTTACATGGTGAAGTATTTTGAAGTTTATTTTATATGGTGAAGTCTTTTGAAGTTTATTTTACATGGTGAAGTATTTTGAAGTTTATTAAACATGGTGAAGTATTTTGAAGTTTATTTTACATGGTGAAGTATTTTGAAGTTTACTTTATATGGTGAAGTCTTTTGAAATTTATTTTACATGGTGAAGTATTTTGAAATTTATTTAACATAGTGAAGTATTTTGAAGTTTATTTTAAATGGTGAAGGATTTTGAAGTTTATTTTATATGTTGAAGTCTTTTGAAGTTTATTTTATATGGTGAAGTATTTTGAAGTTTATTTAACATGGTGAATTCTTTTGAAGTTTATTTTACATGGTGAAGTTTTTTGAAATTTATTTTACATTGTGAATTCTTTTGAAATTTATTTAACATGGCAAAATATTTTGAAATATTATTTACATGGTGAAATATTTTGAAGTTTATTTTACATGGTGGAGTATTTTGAAGTTTATTTTACATTGTGAATCCTTTTGAAAATTATTTAACATGGTAAAATATTTTGAAATTTATTTTACATGGTGAAATATTTTGAAGTTTATTTTATATTTGTCTTTTGAAGTTTATTTAACATGGTGAAATATTTTGAAGTTTATTTAACATGGTGAAGTATTTTGAAGTTTATTTTACATGGTGAAGTATTTTGAAGTTTATTTTATATGGTGAAGTATTTTGAAGTTTGTTTTACATAGTGAAGTGTTTTGAAGTTTATTTTATATGGTGAAGTCTTTTGAAGTTTATTTTATATGGTGAAGTATTTTGAAGTTTATTTAACATGGTGAATTCTTTTGAAGTTTATTTTATAAGGTGAAGTATTTTGAAATTTATATTACATGGTGAATTCTTTTGAAATTTATTTAACATGGGAAAGTATTATGAAATTTATTTTACATGGTGAAATATTTTGAAGTTTATTTTACATGGTGAAGTATTTTGAAGTTTATTTTACATAGTGAAGTATTTTAAAGTTTATTTTACATGGTGAAGTATTTTGAAGTTTATTTTATATGGTGAAGTCTTTTGATTTTTGTTTTACATGGTGAAATATTTTGAAGTTTATTTTACATTGTGAAGTATTTTGAAGTTTGTTTTACATAGTGAAGTATTTTAAAGTTTATTTTACATGGTGAAGTATTTTGAAGTTTATTTTATATGGTGAAGTCTTTTGAAGTTTATTTTACATGGTGAAGTATTTTGAAGTTTATTAAACATGGTGAAGTATTTTGAAGTTTATTTTACATGGTGAAGTATTTTGAAGTTTACTTTATATGGTGAAGTCTTTTGAAATTTATTTTACATGGTGAAGTATTTTGAATTTTATTTAACATGGTGAATTCTTTTGAAGTTTATTTTACATGGTGAAGTATTTTGAAATTTATTTTACATTGTGAATTCTTTTGAAAATTATTTAACATGGTAAAATATTTTGAAATTTATTTTACATGGTGAAATATTTTGAAGTTTATTTAACATGGTGAAGTATTTTGAAGTTTATTTTACATGGTGAAGTATTTTGAAGTTTATTTTATATGGTGAGGTCTTTTGAAGTTAATTTTACATGGTGAAGTATTTTGAAGTTTATTTTACATGGTGAAGTCTTTTGAAGTTTATTTTACATGGTGAAGTATTTTGAAGTTTATTTTACATGGTGAATTCTTTTGAAAATTATTTAACATGGTAAAGTATTTTGAAATTTATTTTTCATGGTGAAGTCTTTTGAAGTTTATTTAAAATGGTGAAGTATTACGAAGTTTATTTAACATGGTGAAATATTTTGAAGTTTATTTTACATGGTGAAGTATTTTGAAGTTTATTTTATATGGTGAAGTCTTTTGAAGTTTATTTTACATGGTGAAGTCTTTTGAAGTTTATTTGATATGGTGAAGTATTTTGAAATTTATTTTACATGGTGAAATATTTTGAAGTTTATTTTACATGGTGAAGTATTTTGAAGTTTATTTTACATAGTGAAGTATTTTAAAGTTTATTTTACATGGTGAATTATTTTGAAGTTTATTTTATATGGTGAAGTCTTTTGAAGTTTATTTTACATGGTGAAATATTTTGAAGTTTATTTTACATGGTGAAATATTTTGAAGTTTATTTTACATAGTGAAGTATTTTAAAGTTTATTTTACATGGTGAAGTATTTGGAAGTTTATTTTAAATGGTGAAGTCTTTTGAAGTTTATTTTACATGGTGAAGTATTTTGAAGTTTATTTTATATGGTGAAGTCTTTTGAAGTTTATTTTACATTTTGAAGTATTTTGAAGTTTATTTAACATGGTGAATTCTTTTGAAGTTTATTTTACATGGTGAAGTATTTTGAAGTTTATTTTATATGATGAAGTATTTTAAAGTTTATTTCAAATGATGAAGTATTTTGAAATTTATTTTAAATCGTGAAGTATTTTGAAGTTTATTTTACATAGTGAAGTCTTTTAAAGTCTATTTTACATGGTGAAGTATTTCGAAGTTTATTTTACATGGTGAAGTCTTTTGAAGTTTATTTTACATGGTGAAGTATTTTGAAGTTTATTTTATATAGTGAAGTCTTTTGAAGTTTATTTTACATGGTGAAGTATTTTGAAGTTTATTTAATATGGTGAATTCTTTTGAAGTTTATTTTACATGGTGAAGTATTTTCAAGTTTATTTTACGTGGTGAAATATTTTGAAGTTTATTTTACATGTCGAAGTCTTTTGAAGGTTATTTAACATGGTGAAGTATTTTGAAGTTTATTTTACATGGTGAAGTATTTTGAAGTTTATTTTATATGGTGAAGTCTTTTGAAGTTTATTTTGTATGGTGAAGTATTTTGAAGTTTCTTTTACATGGTGAAGTATTTTGAAGTTTATTTTACATGATGAAGTATTTTGAAATTTATTTTGCATGGTGAAGTATTTTGAAGTTTATTTTATATGGTGAAGTATTTTGAAATTTATTTTACATGGTGAATTCTTTTGAAATTGATTTAACATGGTGAAGTATTTTGAAGCTTATTTTATATGGTGAAGTATTTTGAAGTTTATTTTTCATGATGAAGTATTTTGAAATTTATTTTAAATCGTGAAATATTTTGAAGTTTATTTTACATAGTGAAGTCTTTTAAAGTCTTTTTTACATGGTGAAGTGATTCGAAGTTTATTTTACATGGTGAAGTCTTTTGAAGTTTATTTTACATGGTGAAGTATTTTACAGTTTATTTTATATAGTGAAGTCTTTTGAAGTTTATTTTACATGGTGAAGTATTTTGAAGTTTATTTAACATAGTGAATTCTTTTGAAGTTTATTTTACATGGTGAAGTATTTTCAAGTTTATTTTACGTTGTGAAATATTTTGAAGTTTATTTTACATGTCGAAGTCTTTTGAAGGTTATTTAACATGGTGAAGTATTTTGAAGTTTATTTTACATGGTGAAGTATTTTGAAGTTTATTTTATATGGTGAAGTCTTTTGAAGTTTATTTTATATGGTGAAGTATTTTGAAGTTTCTTTTACATGGTGAAGTATTTTGAAGTTTATTTTACATGATGAAGTATTTTGAAATTTATTTTGCATGGTGAAGTATTTTGAAGTTTATTTTATATGGTGAAGTATTTTGAAATTTTTTTTACATGGTGAATTCTTTTGAAATTGATTTAACATGGTGAAGTATTTTGAAGCTTATTTTATATGGTGAAGTATTTTGAAGTTTATTTTTCATGATGAAGTATTTTGAAATTTATTTTAAATCGTGAAATGTTTTGAAGTTTATTTTACATAGTGAAGTCTTTTAAAGTCTATTTTACATGGTGAAGTGATTCGAAGTTTATTTAAAATGGTAAAATCTTTTGAAGTTTATTTTACATGGTGAAGTATTTTGAAATTTATTTTACATGGTGAATTCTTTTAAAATTTATTTAACATGGTGAAGTCTTTTGAAGTTTATTTAAAATGGTGAAGTCTTTTGAAGTTTATTTAACATGGTGAAATATTTTGAAGTTTATTTTACATGGTGAAGCATTTTGAAGTTTATTTTACATAGTGAAGTATTTTAAAGTTTATTTTACATGGTGAAGTATTTTGAGGTTTATTTTATATGGTGAAGTTTTTTGAAGTTTAGTTTACATGGTGAAATATTTTGAAGTTTATTTAACATGGTAAAGTATTTTGAAGTTTGTTTTACATGGTGAAGTATTTTGAAGTTTATTTTATATGGTGAAATCTTTTGAAGTTTATTTTACATGGTGAAGTATTTTGAAGTTTTATTAACATGGTGAATTCTTTTGAAGTTTATTTCACATGGTGAAGTATTTTGAAGTTTATTTTACATCGTGAAGTATTTTGAAGTTTATTTTATATGGTGAAGTCTTTTAAAGTTTATTTTAAATGCTGAACTATTTTGAAATTTATTTTACATGGTGAAGTATTTTGAATTTTATTTTACATGGTGAGGTATTTTGAACTTTATTTTACATGGTAAAATCTTTTGCAATTTTTTTACATGGTGAAGTATTTTGAAGTTTATTTTACATGGTGAAGTCTTTTGAAAGTTATTTAACATGTTGAAGTATTTTGAAGTATATTTAACATGGTGAAGTCCTATGAAGTTTATTTTACATAGTGAAGTCTTTTTTAATTAATGAATTTTTTTGCGGCGTCATTGGGGTGACATACCCCAAAATAAGAAAAATCCTTTTCTCAACTAGCCTCAAGGGTTATACATGCAATACCATTGTAAGTAGCATCAGTTGTTGTGGAATTACAAGTGATAAAGGCGTAACAATTTTAAGTTATCCCATCTTCGATGGTTTCACTTTAAGAAGTGGTGTAAATAAATAATTTTTGCCATTATACCACGCTCTTCAAATTAATCATTTATTTTTATTAAGCAAAAGTATGTGGTTTAAAACATCGTAGCTAAACCGTACGTTTAGCTGTCGGAGTGTCTACGGTTGGAGGATCCCTATACGTACGGTTATAGTGGATTTTTCCCCACGCTCTTCCTATAGGTGTTTTATAAAGTTGACGTTTTATTTAAAAATTTTACCAAACTTAAGGTTACGTACATCGAACTTTGGTGATGTTTCGAAAGCTTTAAATAAACATATAACGTATTTGAGTACTGACGTTTTATTAGAACTTTATAGTACATTCATTTACATTAACTTACATGAGTAATTTTTAGAAATATGGGTAACTGCTAAAACCTACTTTTTGCGCGTCTCCATATTTACTTCATTTATTTTTTTATTCTAATTTTAATTATTATTGTAAATATTTATTGATATTGTTCAAATAGCAAAGTAATAAGTAAACAAAAATATAATAAGGATATTTTTCTATTTAAAGTTTAGGTGTTAGAATTTATTTTGAAGCATAACATTTTTTTTAACATTCCTTCTGAGACACAATGTTATAGGAAACTTATTAGTAGGCTTCTATTTGGGTTTTAATAAATTAATATCAGAAACTACCGAAAGTACTAAAGTAATTCACAAGGAAAGAAATGAAATTAAATGGGAAATTTGAGAACCGTTTCAAAATTTAATTTTGAAACGATCCTAAAATCTCTGCTATAACACACAAGTCGCAAAAGACGACATGACGTTTGTTTACACGTATTTTCTTATATAAATACATAAATTCTTATAAAAAGAGTTTTAATAATTTGTCCACAATCTATTATGTATTCCACAGTTTTTAGAGACAAATTTCAACTGATTATTATTCAACTATATTGATTATAATAGTTTATTACATATTCGAATTCCGTAAATAATAGGCTTTTTATTTGCAATTTATGTACGGTTAAAGTTCCATACAAATTTTTGTGGAAAATTTTAAACTAATTACCAATAAATGTAACAAAAACAATGTTAAATTCTCTAATATACACATGGGAACACTGATTGCGAAAAAATAGATACATTTAGAAATAGTGATATTTATTATTTCCGGTTGATATTGGAAGATAGATATTATTTCTGATTGTAAAATTTATACTGGAAATATTTATACTTATTTTTTTGCATTACAGTGATGTTATTGAGGTTTTTAAGCAACATTTACACCGCAAGGAACTAAAAAATTAGCAATAGGAATTGAAAGCAGTTTGTGTGTCACTCCTAGTTAGTGACTACCGGCGGAGAAATACGAATAAAATTAGTTTTTCACTAATTATATAACCTATTGGAATAAAGTACTTCCATTCATAGGCATACAACATTTTGTGGAAATTCATAATTCAGTTCACACACGCGTAAACAAAAAAAAAATTAACATGTATTGTCTATTAGTTTAAAAGTGACATGGCAAATCCTGTTTCCATTTTTGCACATGGTAGCAAAAAAAATAACTGTATTATAAATAATAAGTAAGTATTCGATGCATTACAATGAGACGTTTATTTTCCTAAATATGGAGATATTAAATAATGTTATTTGTCTAAAATTAAAAAGAAATAATTTCTGTACCCAACAACCATTTCACTACTCGTATTGTGCTTTATGTTAGTGTATAAAATAAAAAATAAATAATATTTCTTTACTTTAAGCAGAATATTTTTATAATTTACTTATTATTATATTGCAATGCATTTAAATGGCCTAATATGTACTTGTACAAAAATAACATTATCCTAAATACGAAATCAAGTTATTTAAGGATTTCGTCAATTGTAGGAAAATATAAAAAATGGGTAAACTAAGTGGTTGAAACTCCGTATTTCCCAAAAATTATGAAAATAATTTCGGGATGACTATTTTTTCCAAACTTAGCTTTTGTTTGTATTAAATGTTTAATAATTTTGTTTTCGCTTCCAAACGGAATTTTCATAACACTTTGGATTCGTGCAAAAGGTTTCAATTAAATTTGCAGAGTAGTTTTTAAAAAGTTGTATTGGCGAATGAACGCATTCATCCGCTTAGCCCATAGCTTCCATTTTTTACTATACTTAAAAAAAAATAAAACAAAAAACTATGTGTTTTAAAATTTATTCTACCTAACTATTGCAACTTACTTATTTGTATGTTTACATAACTTAATATAAGGATCAACATATATAGTAGCAAGGAACGTACCGTTAGTTTAAAAAATATTTTCAAACGTGGCCAATTCCTTATTCAGAAAAATACGCTTCGCATTTGATAAATACGCAAAGTTGACTTCTTTGTGCAAGAGTAGTTTTATTCATAAATATATTTCGTCTGTTTTCTTTTCGAAACCTTTTCAATGTCCATTACATTAGAGAGACATGACTTTACAAATTCAATTTTTGTGATATTGAATGATACAAAAAGCAAAAAGCTTTTTGCTGATGTGAAGCACATTGTTTTGGTTTGAATTTTTTTTTGTATTCTTGTAATATTTACGCATATCCACATTCAAATTTGTAAATACGTATATGTTAACGTACAAAATTGCTTTTCATTTATATATTTGCATGTAATATGACCTACGTATGATTATATAGAAATTTCTGTAATTTTTTACAGAAAATATCTATGACTTTGATTACTACATAAATTGATTTCATCTAACCCGTAAATTAACGAGCTATTCTTTTTTTTCCAGCATTTGTTAGAATAATTGCACGGTTAATTACGCGACTGCTCCAACCGGTATTATTCAAATTCATGACAACGATTTTTCAAAGTGCCGGTTTTTGTATAATTTTTTTTCTTAATCGTTATAATATTACAGTACACGGTTCTTTAAAGCTCCATAAATATATCGTGAATATCTCATTAGGATCTTCTGCTCTGTATAAATATAAATTGATTTTTGAATCAAATTAGACTACGTAAATTTGATGAAGGTTGTGAGGTTGATATTTCCAAACCTCAAGGTAAAAACTGCAATTTGTTTAGTCAGCTCCATTAAAAAGGTTTCACACATACGTATGTGTGAGTGCGTGCGTGCGTGCGTGAGGGCGCGCGCGTTTATGTGGTTTGTGTGTGCGAGCGCGCTATTGTGTGTGCGTATATGTTTGTTTTATTTATTTATAATTTAAATCGAGACGTTCGAAAAAGCTTTCCGTTAATAGAAAAATAGAAGTTTAATTTTTCTTTTGAATATCACAATCCCATGAATTAAGTTGCTATTATGAATATGCAAGAAAGCAAAAAGATTACGAATATAATATTTTTTGATGTAAATATTACATTGGACATTACTATAAATGAAAGACATTTTTTTAAAATCGAGACTATCTTCATTAGTTTCACTTTTTTTTTTTAAATCCAGTATGATTGAGACATAAAGTGAACCTTGATTTCTCAAAGTTTCAATTTGTTTATAAATTATTTTGTGGAATTTTAAAATGAAAGTATCAATTCTATAATTATATTTCATTCTTAATATATCGTTTTGCTGTATGCGAATTTTTACATTAAATTTTTAATCTCTTAAAAATTGGTCTAGGTTTTATTAATTGTTTTTTTAACCTAAAGTTAAACTAGCTACCAAAAAAAATATCTCACAATAGCTAAAAAAAAATTGTATATTTTCACTTAAAACCAACAACAGCAAATGCATAATTTAAAGACAGTAATTTTAATATTTAAAAAAGAAATATGCGACATGAAACACATCTTAATTGTTAAGTAAAATTATTCCTAAATTATTGCAAATTAATCAATCACACAACAAATGGCGACTAATAAAATGATTGCGCCCCAAAACTTCATTTTACTACCATAATTGAATTCGTTTTCACGTCTCTTGCCAACATTTCATTTTATTTAAAAACATCAAATCTAAGATAATTTCTACAGCAATCGGTTTTTTCAGCCTCAAATTCTGTATTTACCTTAAGGTTAATCTTTTTCTCATACACTTTAATGACTTGTTTCCATTGACTCCCTAATGTATTATCATAACGCCATCTTTAATATTAGTTGCTGGAGAGTTTAAAAAGTATAAAGCGACTTGATTTATTCGCTCCAGTATCTTTGTTCTAAAGTAAGTATACACTTAACAAATATACGTAATTAGCAATAGCTCTAAGTAAAAGTTTAACTAACATTTAGTAACAATATTTATATGCTTATTTATAGTTTAGGTCCAATAACGCCATCATTTCATTACATTAGTCGGATTATGGATAACTGCAATTTAATTTTAACATTTCAGACGTTTTTTTGTGTAAATTTTGCACAGACATCTATTAGACATTAGTACATTTTGATTTAGTAAAAACCAAAATTTTTATTTTGAAACACAATTTAGAAAATATGTCTTTTTATCCCACTCAGGTAAAAATTAAATTATTGTATGTTACCTATTTGAGGTGAATAACATTTCACAGAAATTACTCTACAAATATCCAAAGTCACGAGGAAAAAAACAATTTTACCATAGTATGGTTTCTGTAGGCAAAAAAGTATGCTTCATGATTTGAAACATTTTGAGTTATGACTATATTCATTTATTCTTTTGTTTTTGTTTCTTATTTTTTCACCATCAGCTGACACAAATTGAATTTTTTCACCATCAGCCTTCTCCCACAAGTTTCCTTCTACGAAACCATTGAAAAAAATAAATAAAAAATGAGCACTAATTAACTGTTTGTATGTTAATTTTATTCTACAAATATGTACAGGTATTTTGATAAACCGTTTTAAATTTACTATTTCTCGGTACTAATATGTCGTTGACGCTTGACTTCTGCTAATAGCGCGAACAAAGTTTTTATGAATTATTTATAATGCAAACTAATTTTATTAATCTTTTCTTTTCTTGTACTAACCCGATATATAAAAAAAAATTATTTTCAAAAAACATTTAAAAGGTGCAAATAGTAAAAAAGAAAAATCATATAATTTATGGGTATTATGTAAAAATTCTTAAAATTCATCTAAATTCGAAAAATATTCTTCCATATTACTGCGCGACTACGATTTTTTACTACTGGCAAGTCAAATATTTATTGTAATCTTTAAGGTTTCCTGCAATGTGTGATGTCATATTTTTGTAACTGAATTACATGGTTTTAACCAGAAGTCGTCCAGTATATTATATTTTTGTTTTAATTTTTGTCATAGAAAGTAACAGAGAAATACAACGCCAAACGCATTTAAATACGGATCGGATCCCAAAACGATCTTTCGTAAAATATACATATTATTGAGGTAGATCCTTTTTTATATTATACAAACCTACACACAGACTTTTGAGTTTATATTTTAAAATATTTTATTCTTATAAAAGTGTATATCGTTAGACTATTTTCTTTATTAATTTAATCGATCTGACAAATTAAAATATATTAAAATAGTGATTCCCTTGTTAAAAATTACTAGGCGCATCCAATATAAGAGTTTTTTCTATATATACATACACATGTTACTCTTATTCAATTCATTTCATAAATTGGAATAGCTTACATAACATAATTTTATATAATTTTATTAATCCTTCTTGTTTAGTCATTGGTATGTTTATCTCGTAAGAAAACTTGCAAATTTCATTGATAAAATCTTGTTATATTTTTATGATTTCAACGAATTAGGAAAACTTCTGCTAGACGATTTCTTTATATTGTATTGACTTTTTGCTGATTCATACGAACAATTAATAATTTATATTTACATAGCGAAGTTATTTTCTTTGTCATTTTCCCACAGTACGATGAATTATATTTTGACAAATGGCCTTCCACATAAAATATACTGCAAGTGTTGCATATTGTCAAATCATTAGCTCATTATTTTAATTTAAACTAACTAATATAATTCATGAAACTATGAAAATGTTTAATGAACTAACTTCAACTTATTTTTAAATTTCCATTCATTGCAGTATCACATGGAGGATATCAATATGAATAGGAATTTAAAATAAGTTAGAACTATCCACACAAAACGCTATATTATTATCGAAGGCAAAACATCTAACGATTCTTAGCAACTTTACAGGTGCAAATAATATTTTCATTAATACCATGGACATCGACCTCAAGAACATATTGATTGAGACATTTTCGAATAGTCCCTAAGGATATAAACAATCTAAACTTCTTGCCAATCTCATTTACTCACTTGAATGAACAAGTACACATTTCCAATTTCCCGATAAAGTAACTTTTGATACTCAATCGAATAATTATTGTATCTTGTTATGTAATTATTTAAATAGTTCAAAGCAATCGTTAAAAACGACAGCTGTTGTAAATAGTGATTCTAAACTATTCACTTAGTAATAAATTAATGAGTTATATATATGTTTATATCTTCCACTTAAGTTCAATGAACAGTTATGGCAGGAAAGCAATTAAATTGCTTTTTAAGCAGACAAAATATAGATTTTATTATACAACAAAAGACTTGCTTGCGTCTTTGATGGAAAATAAACCAGATGAGAGAAACCTGTTAGATTTAGTTTTATCCCTTGTATTTGTGGTTGCGAAATAGGTCTTTTTGATGTTCTTTTGTACGAACTATTATATGTAGGGATAAAAGCATTGCGTAGCAGCTAGTACAATCTGTTTCTATACCAGGAATGAAATGAAAATTATTAAATCAAAAAATTATTTATAAATGTAGTGCTGTGATTGGAAGAGCTAATTTCAGGTACAATATTTTAAATAAAAAATAAGTGCGTGGAGATGCTTTTTGGGATACGCATGGGAGAAACTTGAGCAAAAAGTTTAAGTTAAATGATTTTAGATAGCAGAAAGTTCAAAGAAGAGTATGGCCCAACTAAAAGACAAGAAAAGAAGATATAATGATAGAAACTGTTAAGTACGAAAGGAACCGAGGCTATGAGGGTCCAGTACAAACTATTATAATTATCTAAAGGTATATGATATTTCTCTTAAATTATGTACGAGTATTGATATGGTTTTTTTTCAAATGTGTATATGTATGTACATACATACACACACACGCACACACACACATACACACACACATATATATATATATATATATATATATATATATATATATATATACGCACATGCAACTATATATATATATATATATATATACACACATGCATCGCGGATAATTGATATACATTTTTTATTTTAAATATACCTTATTTAATTACTTACAGATTTCAAATATTTCATGTAGACATACGGAAGATTTCGTAGAGAACCAAACTTTCCTAATTAAATACAGGTGTCCAGTGGCAGATTTCAATGTTTGAAAAATTGTAAAAAAAACTACACCTCTAATACAAAGTAGGTTTATTTTAACTTTATAACAACAAATACGGATTTCATTTTTTTTTAAAACTACGTTTTCCAAATGGCGGCCGTCGAGTCTGAGTCACTCTTCGAGTCTAGCACGCATGTTTTCAAAAACGCCTTTGCAGAGCGACTGGGGTATCCTACTGACTTCGGCTCGAATATTTTCCTTAAGTTGTGTCACAGCGCTCGGATTTGTTTTGTAAAGAACGGATTTTAAGTATCCCCATAAGAAAAAGTCACATGGGCTTAAATCGGGTGACCGGGTGGCCACGGTACGGTACCGTTTCGGGATATGTTTTTTTCTGGAAATAATTCATGGACATATTAGCAGTGTGAGATGTGGCCCCGTCCTGCTGGAACCATGTGTTTTGTTTGAAGGATGGACTATTCTGTAGTTCTACTCTGAAAAAGTCATTTAACATCTGGGCATATCTCTCCGAATTCACAGTTACAGTTTGGCCACGTTGATTTTCAAAGAAATAAGGCCCTATGATTGCAGATGCAGACATGGCACACCAGACTGTTACTTCAGGCTTATGTAAAGGCTCTTGATGCATTTGTCTTGGGTTGTGGACATTCCAGTAACGAAAGTTCTGCTTATTCACATATCCTGCAATGTGAAAGTGAGCTTCGTTACTAAAGAATATGTTGCCCATCCGGGTAGCAGTACGAAATCTCAACATCACCTCCGCGTAAGTTTTTTTTAATTCAAAGTCGTGTAAATCTTGAATAATTTGAATTTTATATGAATGGAACTTAAGCTTTTTTTGCATTATTACCTGTAAAGATGATTTCGGAATTCCCAATATCGATGAACGTGTACGCAGTGATAAACGGGGTTTTTCAACGACAGAAACCATAACACGCTCGACATTTTCATCCGTGGCTACCAATGGTGTAAGTCCTGGCCTGGGCCTATGTAATGTTGATCCTGTAGCTCTGTATCTTGGTACCCATGACTGAATAAGGTTGATCGATGGTCCATCACGTAATCGACGAATACTGTAACGATTATTAAATCGACGGCGTGCTACAGACAGCGAAAATCCACTCGAAATGTACACCTCGACGGCAAAAGCGCGGTGCTCTCCACTCCACTGGTCCATGGCTACTAAAACATCCGCACCGCTTGCGCTTTTAACGATGCGCCCCCGCGCCCCTCTTATGTGTTGCATTCAGAAACTATGTTTGTTCAAACTTTGAAATCTGCCACTGAATACACGCATGCTCATTTATTGACGCATATTTTAGTGGTCTTAGCAAAAGATCGAAGCCTAGACGGTTAATGGAATTATCTCAGGTTGACGATTCTGGAGTAAGTGCGTTACACCACAATTCGGATACATGAGCATCTACAAATATAAGTGCAAATAAAATCTCATCACTTTTTTGGAGGCTAAGTATACGAAACATTACTATTTGTTAATAATGAACTTTTTTATTAGTAAGACTTCTAGTAAAGTTTTATCATCGTATCAGAACGTTTTGAAAGCTAAGAAAATATGCTATCATATTAATTTGGTATCTGAGATCAAATTGCAAAGTGTATTACATCACACAGCTTTGCGGATTTTAGGGCCAGAGATAATTGTTTTAAATAATAGTTCAGCAGAGTCAGTCAATTTAACTCTAATTGAGGAATGGAGTTTTGATGGTAGTACGGGCCATAGCGAGCAGAAACAGTTTTTTGCCGAATCTAATTTATTTAACAATAATTTAGTTTGTAATTTCTTGCATTCATTTGCAGTTACCAACAAATTCAGATAGTGAAACTAACGTTTTGTAAAAAGATCCCGCCTCTGTTCTACGAGATTCTGTAGATCTATTCGTTTGCAATTGGTGAATAGTTCTACTGTATCTAAGAATGAGAAATATTATTTTAAAGAAAAAGTAGCTTCATTGTGTCTGACAACATCCCTATTAAAAGAACGCCTATTCAATATACAGCATTTTTTGCAAATTTATAAAGTCGATGGTAAAATTTGTAGTGCATTAAGTGAAATATTATTTGTTAGGTGTTATGTTGGTAAAGCAACACACGTTGCTTTACCAACATAACACCTCAAATCAAATTCCAAACGATTTTCACGCAAGAAATGGAGCGTGAAAATCGTTTGGAATTTGATTTGTCACCTCTACATTCGTGGTGAATTCGTTTCTTTGAGTATGTCCTTCACCTTTACTTTAGAATAGATTTTAAATTGGCAGGTTAAGTCAGACGACGATAAAAACATTAGTTTATAAGATTTTGTACGTTCAAAATCAATTTAGGTCTTGGTTAGGCTTAACTGTAGGTAAACCACGAAGTAATAGAAGCGGGATATCGAGGTCGGAAATATCGCAAGAAAGAGAAAATGCTTTTTGCATTCAGATGTTTCAGACGAAATCACAGACTTAACCAGAGATTTAATTGACTGTCATTCTGAAATTTTGCCAGCTTTTGGATACAATTCCAATTTTGTACCAAATTTTTGCTAATCTTGTCAATGATTAAATGACTAGATCTCTACCCATCAAATAGAATGGTAATATTTTCATGGCATGACATAAGAATTCGGTTAAGTGGCGACTGTCTAGTAGACGTTTAAGAGAATCTTGTGTTTTTAATTACGGCACTTAACTCAAACTTCAAGTTCAACAAGGAAAACATTTGTAATCATGGTTTTAAATACACACACACACACGTATATATATATATATATATATATATATATATATATATATAGACATGCGAGTCCGCATATACTCATAACACCTTGGGTTCAAAACTACCCACAGCTGATAATCTCCCATTTTCAGATACCAGAGTCTCCCATTTTATACTATGGTGGTTGCATGTGGGTAACTGTGATAGTCTAGGATTAGAATTAACTGAACCGGAAGAATCGAGTATGTTCTCGAATGCTCAAGGACGTTCACAGTTAGTCATATTTTATCCACAAAATATTTGATTGCATTATTCTTAACGTAAAAGTGTTATGAAATCGAAAACCGTTGGCAAATTAAGTTTCCATCTAAGATTCTAGGATACACAACAATATTTGACTTAATTATTATAATACCAATTTTGGTAGAAATGAAGCATTTACAATTGGTCGTTTGGTTTAGGTATTCATCGAACATGAATTGATCTGTAAGTATTTATGTTCGATGAATAATTATATGATTTTGGGCATACTGCTCATTACATTATGCACATTTTATACTATAATAAGTATTGAATATATTTGGCGTTAGTTTTGTAGAAATTCATTATTCATAATTAAATGAAATTATCATACTACATCACGCAATAATACGACATCACGTAGTTTCATTTAATTGTGAACTATAAGTAATTAAGTACATACTTTATATAATTACACTTAAAAATATGCTTTGTATAGTAAATTGAAATATATGTTTTTTTAGACCTTTTACCAACAATTCTAAAACTATCTTGTAAAAAACTCTAGAAAAAATTACTTGGGAAGTTTTTAATTTGCTCTTTGTTTAAATTTATATTCGAAACCATATTTAAATGTGTAGGAAAAAATTCGTATGCGTTACGTATACGAATTTAATTATTGTAAGATACGCCAGTTAATATACAAATTTTAAGTGTCTATGTCAAACGGTTTCTGATCAAAAACTGCTGTGATCGAAACACAAATAGATAGACGAACTGATAAATTAATAATCTTATAAGGGTTCCTTTAAATCCTAAACCGGAATTTACACAATGGAAGATGTGTTGAATTGCTATTCGAATTTGTTCAAATAGGTTTATTATCATATCATTTTAACCTACATATATATATATATATATATATATATATATATATATATATATAAATTTCTTGACCAATATTTTTCATGCATATAACTACAATTTTATACATTTAACATTTACACCACAAATAATATTTTATTTGTAAATTTTTTATTTATTAATTTTTTGCTAAATTTTTTTTTATTTTTATACATATAAATGCTTTTAAGGAAAGAGTGAAAAATTTGACAAAGTGACTCTTAGATTTTTGTTTTAAGAAGAAAACAAAATAATATTAAACAACAAAATGAAAGGTGTAAAGTATCTGGAAGGACTATCAATGATCTGTTATAACAATATAGTTTGGGTCTAAAAAAAACCTTGCTCAATGATATAAAAATTTTATTTTTAAAAAAAAAATTGCAATTTTTTGAATTGCAATTTTTTAAATTGCAATTTTTAAATTATTAAAATTCGTTATTTAAAGCAATCATATAGATGTAACATAGTTTCTATATGAATTTTCTTTTTAATTATTGACGATTATTATCAACTCGAGCCATCCCTATGCCCGAAATTCTTTAGGTAATTGTTACATTTTTGGACGTATTTTTCATTTTTAAGTTTTCTTTATAAATTACTGAATTTGAAAAAAATTAAGTAAATATCCCATACAATTCCCAAATATTTGTACACTATTATCGGACATATGTACCTATAATTACAAACATTTTGTTGTCGCAATTTTTTCGGCTTGATGTATGAAACATTTTGTTCTGTTTTCAAAAATTGTTGGCAACATTTTTTTTTATATAATTAAAAATCATACAAGTCGATAAGATGAAATGAAACTTTTCTTAAAGTTCTGATAACAACCTAATTTTCTATTTTTAGTATAATACTTGTTCATGCTTTTTACTAACCATTTAATATCTCTAGCCACTTCAATGAAATTACTCTGTTAAAGTGCAATGGATTTGTTTTTGAATAATTTTTCCACATCTGATGGCAATGACTTCTATCCACAAACGTACACTTCTTTAAAATTTGTTATTGCGCAGAATACCATTTTAAATCTTTATGCAACTACTTGTTCCAGTGCAAGTAAACAAACTGCGACCGTAATTTCCTGGAAGAAATGGAAAAACATCCTGAGCTTTAAAATGATAGAGTTTCAAAGTTTTCAATAAAATATTGGCACAAAAATAGCATAGAGTTATGTGATAATAAGTCAAAGCTATAATATGTTTTAAGTTGTAGATCGGTTCGCAACTCAAAACTGAGTTTCAGTTGCTAACTAGTCGAGCCGCATGAAAATAACCTAAGACGATATAGAACTAAACCGTCCTAATTTTATCCGCAACTAGGATGCTAGTATTAATTGTATATAATATTAATTAAATAAATATTGATAATAGTTAGGCTAGATTTACAATATTAGTAACTTTATCCAATTAATTCATAAACTAAACTCTTTTACAGCATAGGTATATTTAATATTTATGAAAAGGCCTCTTCATAAATCAAATACACTATAAATATTACGACATATAGCAAACAAATATTCCTATGAAATTTAAGTAATTATACATACATATGTCTATTAAGTATCATTACATATGTATTAATGCCGTATATAATTTTTTTTTTGTCAATAAATATATTAGTTTGGCAACTTATAAATCCACCATCTCTGTACACAAACGTTTTTGTCAACGTTTTTGTATGCATACAATGAAATCAATCGTTAATTATATAAGCACCATCGCTATTTAATACTTTTCGTCAACGTGTAGGCAGAGCTAAAGTTCCGTCTTTGTATAAATCTTTGGGCCTTTGACTGAAAAACCGGAAAGTTCGTTTTTGCTATGACTTTGACTTTTAAATTTTCTATCACGTAATTTATTAGGCAGAGAGTGAAAGAGATGTTAATTAGATGGCGAAAGATCTGAAGAGTACGGTGGTTAAAGTAGCGTACTCCATCCAAGTGAAAGTAGTTTTTCAGGCGTTACTTTACCTACGTGGATTCAAGCATTGTCATGTAAAAAATAAACTTTGCTTTGATTTGAAGGAAGTTTAGCGGTGACCTTGCTCAATGATTCACAATAAATCTTAGCTATAATTGCACTATTAGCTTGAAGGAGTTTCCAATGAATAATTCAATGAATAACTCCATTTATACCCCACCATGCACTTAATTATTCTTTTGTCCAATATTATATTTTGATCTAGGTAAACTTTTTTCTCCAGCTTCTGGTCAGACGTAAGATGTTTACGGTAAAATTAATATAAGCAACCTACTTTTCATCTCCTGTAACTAGATACTTTAGCCTCTTGTTAATGCGATGGGAACTCAGTAGCTTCAAGCACATATTAGCTCTTCTCTGAAGTTGAAAGGGTGTTAGCTCATGTGGTAGCCAAACGGAATGTTTCTACTTCTTTCTCAAAGTATAAAGTCGTTTTTTAATTTCACTATAAGAGCTTGAAAACCGAATCAAAACTTTGAACTTAATCTAGGATCCGTTTCAATAAGACTTTCAAATCTGTCTATATTTGAGGGAGGCCGCTTTGGATGATCTTTATCGGACAGGTCGTCAAAATTCCCTTCTTTGAATCTTTGGAACTAGTGCTTGGCTATATCGTATCAGGCTTTACGTTTACCGATTGTAGTCCATATATTGAGTGATATTTCGCTGGTTTTTCGCCCTACACAACATTCATGAAGAAAGAGTCCTCTGAGTTTACTTGAAAATACTTCAATTTTTAATTTATTCTTTACTTGCCGATTATACGATTGCAAACTGAACAGAAGTTCGAAAGCCGCACTCTTCATATGCTCTAAAAGAAATATTCTAGAAGATTCCATAACATTTCAGAAATTGGTCGAAAAAGTGGCTGGTTTATAGGTTGCCAACCTTATATGTTTATTGAGATCTACAGTGACTAACAACTCAGTACCTTAAAAGGTTATACTTTAATAAATGCCTGGGTGCTATAAAATAACACGACTATTATTTATTGCTTTTCACCGACTTGCCCCGGCTTCACAATGATATACGAATTTGGTTCAAACTATTTTGAGATCAATTGCTAATAAAAATAATTGTATATAGGTATGTAAGTGAAAAAAATTACATGAACCGGTGATGATACTTTTTCTCCCTTGACTTTTCGCGCCGGTATGAATCCTTCAAGGAGTGAATTTTTTCCAACACGGGTTCAGGCAAGCAATTGAGTGATCTCTCTCGAGCAATCTTCTCATTTACATTTATTTAAATGATCACGAACTTTTGAGTCCAACAAAATTTTAAAACTGCCTTTTAACTGAATCACATGAACCCTGACTTCCTTATCCATTTTTTATTCTCCATGGGCTCGCTAGAGCCGTCACGACCGTCCAGTTCAGACTAAGTCGTCTTTGAAAATTTCGAGATAATATCGGTCCAGTCAACGTACTCCGAAGCAACCTGAGCCACGTCCATGACGCCCAGACAATGACTTGCGAGGCGTGCTCGGTCAGCCTGGACGCAAATATGGAATTTTATTCTATACGCGGTCACTCTTAATGAGATATTAAATTTAAAAAAGTTGAGCATGTGAATAATTTTTGCAATGCGACCCGTCAAGTAGTGGAGAATAATTTACTAATCACACAATTCTTAAAATTTGAGTTGAAAAATGGGAGCTGAGATTTCATGAAATCAACTGGACAGACATTTTTGTATGGTAAGCTTCTTCTAAAATTTTGCATATTTTTGTACTTCAATCTTTTTCTATTTTACTTATTATCATAAAATATTAAATTTAATTAAAGTTAACTGTACCATGTATTTTTTACGCATCACTTATGTGAACAAGTGAAAATTTGGACTATTGTCATTGGTCATATCTCTGAAGCTCTTATAAATTTGAAATTTTTGAATATCTTATCATTAAGTAATACTTGGAGTATAATTCAATTAAAATAGTTGGTCGAAAAACAGAAAAATTTTAGGATTACTCCTTGATTACTCAAACTATTAAGTAAACTATAATATAGGGGTTAATAAATTCAATTACCGCTACTTACTCTAATATTAAAAGTAGAAATTCTCTTGTCAAGGAAAATATTTTTCCGACTGCATAATTATTATCTAATTTAGCTTCTTTATTTATATTTTCTAATGTATCCAAAAAAAAGCAAATTAAATTTTATTCATCATGTCTTTTTGTCTTTTTGTTTTGTGTTCTTAAATTTTGACAGAAACTTTCTGAAGGTAATGCGTATAATTTATTTAATAAGGTATTCTACTTTACATATCATTTAATTTCTATTAATAATTCCTAGAGACTAATAATTACATTCTTGTGCTCAATAAGATAATTATAGTGAAATTTTCATTACTTTTATCTAAACTGAAGCGTGGAACAATGGAAACATACAAGTTGTTGTTAACTTTATATCGCACTTTTAAACCTTATACGTTTAATATCCACCCAGTTTCCCTACGTTTTGCGTACGAAACGATTTACCTATACCGTTTGCTAATGGGCACACGAAATTTATGAAAATATGTTGTGAAATTTCCTTTCCGCAGTCTGTCATTTTATCGATTCGGTTCATCGCGTTTAATATTTTGCCTCGCTCTGTCGATCCAACCTCATGGTCCATTCAACAATTGGGAGAGCATGTAATGGTTCTCTCTACGAAACAATGTATTTTATTTCCATCGCCACGTACGTATTTATGTGCTCTTCGTATTTGGTTTTATTCAAAAATTAATTTACTGACAAAGCGCTTCCTTTATTTTATTGTTGGGTTATTATTTGGATGTTCCGACCAATTTCAGATTAAATCAGGTCGTTTGAGTTGGATTTGAAATGTCAGTTTTTCATACACGTTTGGCGGAATGTAAGCGTTCTAATATTAGGGCAGGAACAGAATATATGGCGACGTATTTTACCATCACGACTTATGGGAATTTGTATTAGATAAAAAAATGTGTTAAAAAAATAAAGTAGGATTTGATTAATTAAGTCTCAAATGCTTATGAAGCATCACCGCCGTACTTTAAAGGTTAAAACTGAATTGTTTCTCCTTTATACTATTTATTTTTGTCATTTCTCCTATATATAACCTATAATTTAAATGATATGAAAAAAAGGAAAAACACACACATACACACACACACACACACACATATATATATATATATATATATATATATATATAAATATATATATATATATAAATATATATATATATTTTTTTGTTGTGTTACAGTATTGCATTTTTAACCTAAAGTTTCAACCATTTCCGACTTCTCGCATATTTTTTCCGCAATGAGATGTAATTTGATTTTTGAAAAACATGAACATTTTAACAAAGAAAGTTATATAGTCTCCATGACTCATTAACAATGTTGTATTTAAATATTTTTTATAATTTTTGGAACTCTTTCTTACTTATAGACCGACAATTTATGAACTTTGTGCTAATTACATATAGTTTATTTGAAAGTTTTTTTTTTATAACTTCGTCAATATTTTTGTTACTGGTCATTATTTTAATATTTATATATTTCGTTCAAGATTTTATACACGATCGTTTACTTATTTTCACTTTTATTCTCCTTAAAGCACGCGCTTTCTTTCTATTTATATTAAGAAATCTGGTTCACGTCGTCCAAAGCAGTATGAAATACATATATCATTTGTGATAACATTAACGTGTTAATTGAAAAATTTACACATCGATACAGGTATTTACCCTAAATAATTAGTTGATTGTATGAAATTAGTCATAAATAGGTAACAAAATATTAAATTCCGTATAAAAAGATACGAGTATTAAATAGATAACTGTATAAATGCACAACTAAGTTCGTATTTAAATCCTACATATATGTGAATAAATATGAAATTGCAAGGCACATCTGTACATCCTCAGTGCTGCGATAACGAGGGGCGTAAACTAAGAGAAATAGAATTTAGCGTATTCATAAATTTTTTTGAGAGCTGCATTCGATGCGTGACTGAATTCATGAGAGGGTGAGATATGTTCTGCACTGTGAAAGAGGGGTGACTGCAAACTTTTCTCAATTTTAGCCAGGTATACCTTGATTGTTGTGGAAATTATTAGTCGTGTAAGACGTAAAAAAAAATGTTAATATCCCTAGATCTACTGTTAACACAAAACTATGCATTACCATCAATAAGTGAAATATAAGGCCTCACTTTTTTTTAAATATCATAGTCTTAAGCGATCCTGCACGTGTAAACATTTTTAAGAATATACTTTGAACTTAGATTGCGGATTCACTTATATTGAATCTAATCCTCTAATATATTACTTCAAACTTTTAAATCTATTCCTTCAATATAATGAACTAAGGTATAAAAAAAATTAAATGAAACTTGTCACACCAGGTACATTTCCGTGATCACGCAGAACTTCCGCAGGTTTACGCAGTTTTATTCTATTGATGTTATCATATTTTTATTTTGAATCTTCTTATTCTCATTGCACCTCTCTCTAATTTCTTATCTTGACTAAAACCCATTCTTATCAACAATTATTTTCATATCACATAACATTTAAGGATTACGAAATTCGCAGACACATTCTGAGCATATCTTTTCATATTTACTTGTCGTTATATTTTCGCTTTGTTAGTACTTTGACGTAACTTTGACGTAATATTTTTGCTTTGTTAGTTTATTTTTTATTCAACTTTCTCTTTTAATGGTTATTTATTTGTATTCCTTACCATGTACTCAAACAAATATCTGGAATTTTACTTTTTACTGCTTTTCAAAAGAGTGTAGATGAGAAATAGATAGATTTATATTTATGAATTATTTAATCATAAATTTAAATGAGAAATGTCATTATATTGACAATAGTAATTAAGTCAGTTTTAAAGAATGGAGAATTATTTTCTCAGTAGCCTGATAATATCATTGTTAATGTTTATTCCACTAACCTAACATTAATAAAAAACTGACAATGACGTCAGAAGAATTGAAGAAACTCTGGATTCAAAGAATAAGTACAGGACTTAAATTTTAATTAAAAGGCTATAAATAGCACGAAAGGGCTTAATCTGATCGAAAGGAAGGAATTAATATATATACATACATACATATATATATATATATATATATATATATATATATATATATATATATATATATATATATATATACATATAATAAGAGCACTTTAAAATAACTTATAGTTTCTTGGTTTATACAATATTAACGAGATTCTTTGGAAAGTTGTAAGAATCCGCCGCTGCGTATGGAATGTTTTAAAACTTTTAGAAGGGCTTACATGTTTTGCGAAACTCCGTGTAATTTTACACGCCCGGCGAAGTTTACGTATGTTGAGTTATGAGATTTTATTCATGACTTGGAGATAGTATTTGGCAACAATTTTGTTACGTGTGGAGGAGACATATTATTTAAATTTCTTTGCCAGTTAAAAATATAAAAAAGAAGAGGCAATAAATGATAGAAAGAGTAAAGATAAAAATAAATGTGAATGTTAAGAAATACTTTAGAAATGATTTGGATGTTTGGAAAATTAAGGAGATATTAGGAACAGTTAGTATAAATATCATTTTTGAAATATCCTAGTAAAAGTGATGTTGTTTAACCATTTTAAAAGAAACGATCTTGCCAAAATAATTTCGGAAATAACATGAGACATAAATATAAACGAGCTTTATAGATTCATTATTATTTCTCTTTAAATATGATCTTAGTTTATTTATTTATTTACTATTTACGGCATTAAAAGGACTTACTGCCACAAAGTAGTCTCTAAGTAACAGTAATTAATTATTAAAATGATTATTTATCAGACTGAAAAGGATTGTGGTAACTGTAAGGTAAAATATGATTGTTTTCGAAAAGTTGAAGCAACATTAATAATAAATCTATCAAGAAAAATATTTGAATTTGGAACAGCAAGAGGAGAAATTTGAAGGACGGAAGAAAATACGAAGTGAATTAGGAAAAATCAATTTCTGAGTGGCATTCTAAAGGTTATATTGAAGACATATTTTTGATATTGGAGTACGATTTATTACACATAACTCGATCGTATAACGAGAGAATGAATATTAATAATAGGTCAAATGATATCTGCAAATGAAGAGCGTTTATGTAGGTATTTTAACGTAGACACAAGTCGTGAACCAAAGTATCCGTAAATCTGCTACTGAGGTTACATATTACAAATAATGAGAAACATAAATAAAATGGTTGAACATGAATCGACACACAATTAAGTCGGGGCCAGAAGTTTAAAAATCTGGTTGTACCTTCTTATGTCAAACGTATGAAGGATTTATAAATTTCTGAAGGCACTCTAATTTGTCGAGTGTCATTTGAACATTTTTCAATTAATTGGAAAATATTTACAACATTGACGTCGACATAATTAAATAGAGAGGTAATTATAAAAAAAGTCTGATAATTGTGGATGTGCCATATATTTTCGCAGATGTGCAATATTTTAGAGAAAATATTTTCGATGCTATAGTCCACTGAAAAACCAAAGACTGATAATTTACTTCCAGCTAGCAACTTAGATATTCATCGACCGATAGACCCAAATCATGGGAAAAAATAGGAGTACCGAATTGCTTAGTAATAGCTACAATAAACCCTTTATTTTGATGTTAAGGAGACACCTCCTAATACCAATAGCAATACATATAAGTTTAGTGGCATCGACTAAGATCCATATTCTAACATAATTTTGGATTACTTTAGGAGGATAATTATAAGATTTATTTTCAGTGTAAATGTCAAAGAATTAGGTCCAATTGACTGTTTACATTAGATTGATTTCCTATTTGCGGTAACCATATACAAAATACTGTTGCCACGAGTTAATTAAAACTTGAAAACCGAACGCAGGAAATATATCATCTTTTGGAACCTAAGCTACTTGTTTAATCCACTCACAAAAAACACTGAATATTATTTTGAAAGTTTATTTTCTGCCTGTAAACACCTTTAGGCTGTTTCACAAAATGTCGCAAAGTATTTACTGGCTTCAAGCATAGCAATAAATTGGAAAACTAATTGTATGTAACAATGACAATCAGTATAAGTTTAAGATAAATAGAAGTTGAAATAGCCGAACATACTAAATTAATAATTTTAATTGTAAAACCGATCCCTACAGCTGTTAAAAAATGTAATTTAATATTAATATTAATAATCACCCAGGATGCAAATAAATTTAAAACTAATGGTATACTTACATAATGTTGCACCATGTGCAGCAAAACGAGTAGGCAATGGCTACATATTGCATAAAATAAAACAGGCTATCGTTTTATTTTTTAAATTACATAAAAACGAGCCTTATGTATTCATAAATTTATGTTCATAGAACATTTGATTGTGATTTAATTGATATTAATAAGAAAATAGAAATGAATTAGAATAGCTTGGTTTTTTTATAGAATTGAAATAATTCATTGATTTTTAAATGACAATTTCTTAGTTTAGTTAATATATTTTTATTTTGTGTTGATGTTTTAATATAAAACTTGGATATTTATTTTAAATGTAACAATAAGCAAATATTGGTCATGTTGGTAAATAATAAAAAAATTAAAATAAATATACTTATAGTTAGAGATCAAATATTATTTAAATTTATTGCATCACCGCAGTTGGATAAAAAATTAGCTCATACGATAAATTTATTCGCATTGTTTTGAGTAATTTAAATTATAACCTGTTTGCAAAAGCATTTTATTGATTATATCATCAATAATATTTCAATTTGATTTATTAAATTGCAATGCTATTTTTTTAAGCATGCTATCATTTAGTTATAAATATAGATTATTTTGATTCATTAAATAGTTTCGCTAGTTTTTAAGCGCGCTACGATATAGTTTAATTATTAAAATATTAATTTCATTTATTAAATTAGGCTGCTGACATTTTTAAGCACGCTGCTTCATAGTTTTATCCATTATAGTAGATTTAATTTATGGAAGTGCACTGTTGATTCTTTTAAGCGTGCTGTCGTTTACTTCAAAAATTACATATTTATTCGATCAATTGAAATATGCCACTGATTTTTTAAGCGATATCTCTTAATTTTATCTATTGTATATACATTTTATTAATAGAATTTATTCGTTTTTTTAAGTCTAATGATGACCTCAATTTATATTAGCTGATTTTTTTACAAATAATTAAAAAAGGAATGAGTCCTTTGCTTATTTTAATTACGGCCTTATTATTGACCAATTATTGAAGTGATAATTATTTGGCTTGGTAACAAATATTAGTTTTCTGTTTATGTTTTAGTTTTAGGTAATTTCCTCATAAGGAATTGAACTTTGTTTTATAAGAAAATGGGTAAAAAGAAGAAAAATGAACCGTTCTCGAAAGTTTCGAAAAAGTTTCGACCCTTGAACAAGTAATAAAATTAAATTAAAATGTTTTTGAACATTATAAGACTCTCATGCAAGATAAAGAGTCGAAATTATTTTTTTAAATTACTTTATGCTTAGTTTAATGCTTTGTATTTCTCTAATGTCCAAAATGAAGTAATTTTCATTTTGTGTCCGGTCAAAGTTCTATTTTCGTTTTATCGAAGTTTTAGCAAAAATTTTGAAAGCGATATTTTTTGTACGGGAAGGGCTTCTGGGGACTTGCCATGTTAAATAATGGGGACGCATCCTTTACAAAGTACCTCAAGGGTGATGCGGAAATCTATTTAATAACAGATAACCTATACACAAACTCATTCACTAACCACTTTCATAAATATAATTAAAAATAAAAAGCATTATAAGAAGTATCTAAAGTACTGTCGCTCAACAAGGTTTGGCTCCTAAGAAGACCCGAAATTAAAAACTCGTACTTGCCTTTGTCTAAATAGGATTAAATTTTTCGTAAATATGCCAAAATATTAATAAAAAAAGTATAACACCACTCCTATCCTAGCGTGCTGCTATTTCGACAGCAATCCACAATTTGTTAATGACCGAGTATTTCGATATTTGTCTAATAAAACCCGCTTGCCAAATCTTAAGAAAGGTTGGGCCTTATTTAGACTATTGATGAACACTTCGATAGTGGCAATATCTGTAGCATGCAAAGTATGCTCTCTCAAATCAATATCAACATCGCTCCAGAATTATTGATATTTGTACCGCTTCTATAGTGTCCAAAAATTTAGAAAATTTAGATCCTTGTCACAAAGAAGACGTAAACCTACATCACCACCCAAGGAAATAAATATTCGATTCTGTAGAGAAACCTCCTTTATCAAAATTAGAAGAAAATTCTGGAACGTTAACTGTAAGAACACCTTTCCAAGAACTAACTCGGACTTCAAATTTTGCAATTGTTAATTCTGGACAAAAACGCAAAGCTTTATATCACGTTAGTCAAAAGAATAGTAAAATTTTGTTTGATTCATTTAAAGATAAGGCTAAAAAGATACAAGGAAAAAAGGAAGAACCTGAAAATTACTAGTAATGCGACGAAAAAGTCAAAAACAGCTAAAACTTGGAACCTGTTCAAAGGAAAGAATATCAAAAAGAAAGCAAAGGGTGAGGTACTATCAAGGTTGCTAGATAGAATACATATAATTTCAAGCTTGTAATCGTGAAGAACATATAAAGACGGAGAAAAAACGGAGATTTCATGTGTCGAAGAGTAAGTATTTATACGAAAAAATTCGTTGATTTTTGTGATTAAAAATAAGTGTCAGTTTTCACTTTGCATTTTTTTATTGCCTTAAAATGCTAGTAATTTTAAATCTATGGTATTTTAATTATTTTTATAGATTGTATACACATAGTTGTGTGATAAACCTTATTAGGCAACAAGGTTCCTAACAAAGAGGTTTTTGAAATGTGCGTTTTTAACACCAAAACCTAATAAAATATTTTTTTCCGATAATAAATCCATAATTAAACGATATCTTCTATCCTGATCGCAGTTTCATGTATTACGTAATTCCCTGATTTTTCAAACATTTGGCAAATAATGGGCCTTTTTAGGCGATCGAATCTTATTTCAAATAATATTCGATATGCAAACACGACTTCATTAGGATTTTGTTATACGTGTAGATATATACATATAACTTTCTATTAGCAACATATTAATGTTCTTATGTTTCTATTCACAACATATGGATGATACAACAAAGGCGTTTTATTCCACACATGATTATAAATAAATCAAATTTTGAATCAAGTATGTAAACAAAAACTTATCAAATGTACACGTACTTCTTTGTGGATAGGTTTTAAAATAATTTACACGGTCATTTTGTTTGAAACTCCTTCTGAAAAGTACTTTCATAAACGTCGTGCGATATGTATTAGTTATGACTTACAGCCCTAAATCATTTTATGAAACAGAGTATAACTGACTGTTTCAAAAATTTATACGAATGCCACGCGATCACCTCCCATATCGAAGTAGCCACGCCTTGTTTAATATTTATCATGGCATATATCTGCCTCTTAACCCTTCACTTGTCGCGCTTTATTTGTGACGCGAACAGTCGCGGGGACCTTGAAAGACCGCAAAAATAAATAGCAGTAAGTTCTAGTTGGGTGAGACTGCTTTTAATAAAAAAAACTATATTGCTAATCAGTCATTTATTTATACTATGGAAACAGGAAAACGGAGAATATTTTCTTCTTTTTCTTTAACATGTTTATTTTCAGGTTAACTTTTTTATAAAAAGAACTAAACAATTTCATTCCTTCTTATAATTATTTGAGGTTAACAAAGAATAAGAATTAAAATAAAATGTTAATCAAAAAAAGTAAAATAAATATAAACTTTCAGGTTACATAAGTGGCCTTAGTTATGGTATGAATTAGACGAATGTTACCTTTACAAAAATAATAAATAGATTTGAATTTCCTATCTATTCGTCTTGGACAGTGAATACAATATTTTTTCATAGGTTCCAATTGATTATCAACAGGGAGGTATAAATCGTCGAATACACTGTTACAATTCACGAGGCAGTCTTTATAGTAGCTCGTGATTGCAATTCTGGGAAATACAATTAAGATGCTAATGGGCTCAAGAAAACTTTGCACTCTATCTTATTTGTTTGGTTAACGGTATTCAGTATAATATGAGCATTTACTGCACCTACATCTAGAGAAGTAAACTAACAGCCGCAGCGGTTAGCGCTGGCAAACTCGTGCAACCGAGCAGGTACTAATAAGCTTTTTTTTACAAATTTAACGCTCCTTTAGTTTTGTCATAGGAAAGTATTATTTCTGGCTGTTATCACTATAGCGTAATCGATAATAACAGTTCGAGTGATCACGCTCTAGTGAACATTTGATTTTATTGTTTTTCTTTGGGCAATAAGACAGTAAAGTTTGTGATGCTGAAAACCAAAAATTATTACACATACTTCTATACCCTTTTGGTTCAGTTAATTTTTTATTTCCGGTTTATTTCCAAAATTATCAAAATTCCACCTGATTGGTGCCAGTTTGTCAATTTGCTCTCTGTAAGTATGAATGTCATCGAACCAAAGTGCTCTTAGTAAACATTTAAACCGCTCTTTAGATATCACAGCATGACAAAATTTAAGACCAGTTCTATCAGTAATCCAAATATCGTCAATGGAACTACACATAATACTAAACAAAGCTTTCAACTCAATCAAATTTGTAAAACCAGTCTCGTTCTCCTTCATAATTTATCTGAATTGATATAATTTTTATGTTTGTGCAATATTTATCCATAAACAATAATCAAGATTATAAACGATTACCAACCTCTCGCGCTGCACCCTGTGACGATTACCGTCTTATTTTGATTCCGTGTCATGTTCACTCATTTCATCCGGATAATCAACATTTTCTTCGTCATCCTCTTCACCACAATTTCCTCATTTTCTTTTTCCAACCATCTTAGAATACGTTGACGATGTCTATCGTCCGTTTTACTATTATTACAACTAACCTTAAACAAAACGAAACAACAATATAAATACTATAACAAAAAACAGAAAAATTAACAATAAAATTTTACTTACGCCAGTCGTCGCCCGGGGTCCTCAAAGCTTGGCTCAGAAATAGATGTCTGTATATGATGGTGCGCGCGCGCAGGTTAGTATCGCCTGTGTGAGCGACGAGAGTAATCCTTTATAGAAGACAACCTAAATTAAAAGTTTCTTTAAAACCTGGGCTTTTAAAGACCTCACGCGGCAACCTTAGAGTTAAGGTTAAATCTATACGTAATTTAAATGAATAGAGCGTGACATTCACATAGTCTTGCGAAAAATAATTTCTTAAACGGGAGAAGTCGCAAGCAACAACTAGTAACAAATAAACAAAATAAAATATAACAAACTGAAAATTTAAAGGTAAAAGAAAATTTTAATTTTAGTCTGAAAATATTCAAAAAAAAATTTTTTCTTTAAAAATTACTTTATTATTATTGCAATATGAAGTTTCTTTAAAGACTTCATATGCTGCTGTTTAAATACTTCTTTAATGAAAATCGATCTGTCATGATAATGAAATAAATGTATACACACGAATATTTATACAGATTAATTTTAAGGTACTATATATATATATATATATATATATATATATATATTTATATAAAGTTAAATAAAATAATATCATAATACTCCACTGAAGTAACAAAAAACAAGCGCAAAGTTTCCCGCCGTCAAACAAAACTTCCATAAAAATATTTCAAAGTTAGCAGTCTTCTGCAGTACATTCTTAGTAACGAAAAACGAAACTATCCTCGTGGCTAGAAAATAATGTACAATTCTCATTAAAATATTGGACAATTCTCCCATTAAAATCAATTTTGTATGGACTTTAAATTCTTATTGATATCCTTGAAATATACATTAATTCCTACATATTTATTCAGTAATTTTTGAAGGTTTGTTTTGTTAGCGAAAGCTAATTAATTTTTATAGTAATTTTAGCTAACTGAATTCAGATACAAATTTACTTTCTATGGTAATCTACTCTCTATGAATTATCGTATGGATATGAAAAACTAAATGGTTATATCTAATTCGGAATATCGAACAACGCCACTCAAAAATGCCTACACATTATAACTAACATAATTTTAATCTACTCAACCGAATACGTTTTATTAAAAATTAACAACCATATTAAATGCAATTCGAAGCAACATAATATGTTTACCTCAAATTCTTGTTAAAATTGGTCTGTACTGTAGGATAAATGTATCGTTGTTTCTTTGTAATTTTATGTTATTTTGCTTTCCTAATTAATTCGAATCACAGACCGCAATATTTTAGGAAATATTTGCAATAACGCTTATTTCTTCTATTTTTATCCCATTCCTCTGTAACTGATATTAAACTAAAATGTACCCTGTGAAAGAATCAACCTCTAAATGTAGATTTGATATACCTGAAACTATTGCTTTCTACGAATAGTGGAAAAAATGTAGCTGGGTAATAAGCAGATTAAGGTTTCTCATTTAGATTAGAATATTAATATTGGTATTTTTTTTACACAGAAGAAATTTTTTTCAATTTTGAATAAAGTTTACCTTACAATCTTCAAACTATGCGCCTTCTTTTTAATATTCAAAAGAAAACTTCAATCTAATTACCTTAACTCTAGATTTAAAGTCTCAGCTTCTCATAGTTAAGGATTATGTTTCGAATATCTCTCTACTCAAACAGAATACTTTTTGGAAGAATTAATTTTTTTGCATTGAATTTAAAAATAAATCTGGGAAAAAATTATTCGTAACTTGAAAATCAACTTATCTTTTCAAAAATTGACTAAACAATTTACCGCTTTGATTTTTCACTGTTATGCTTTATTTATGTCCTCTTCACTTTTTTTTTTATAATTTATTTCTTTCTCCCGCAGTCTGTTCTATTCTTCCATCCTTCTCTCTAGTTCATATAACATTTGATTTATGTTTTAATGAATGTTGTCTGGTGAGGGACACTGCCTTAGTTCTTTAATGTAGTAATTTTTAACATTTAATGTAAAAGGGGTTAAAAGCTCCGCATTGTGAAAAAATAATTATTTTATAACAAATCTACATTTTGCTGATTATTTCTTGTACATATAATGCAGTTATTAAGACATTTGTTATCTAAGTGCTAAGAGACGAATATTAAAATTTATTTAAATCATTTAAATATTCTGGTTTGAAGAAAAGTTTCAATAAAAAATCACCCATGCAAATGTGTTAAAAATAACTCTTGTCGAATATAATATTATTTAAATTTTGTTTTTATTAATCTATATTCTTTTTGATTGACCTATCGTTTAGAATTTTCTTCTCATTTTAACACAGATTTATCAAACTTATCCTTATTTTTGTTTTATGTACTTTTTGTAACGCGGTAATGTAAAATTTGAATTGTATCTTTATTTCCCGCCAGTTTTTTAGATATTTTTCCTCGTATCTATATATAGCGATAAGTTTTCATAAGGGAAATATCTTCAAGTAAATGAATGTGTGTAGACGAATAATTTATTGCAGGTTTTATTGGTTATTTAAATTCCAAACAATATATGACTTCAAGTGTCCATATGGTGATCGTAATATTATGTCATTTATTTGTATTTATAATTTACAAAACTATTCTAATTTTTCAAATAATTCAATAATAAAAGAATGTATTGACTGAAGAAACACTTTTATCGCACTACGCGATCAAGAATCTTCAGACAATCCTCGTAATTATGAAAATTGATTAATACTTTTTTTTAATTTGGCTACCGGCTTTAAGATGCGAAGCTTTTGCTTGCTTTCGAATTACCATTTTCGAGATGTTTAGAAAAGTAAAGGAAGTAACTCTTTATAAGTCTTTTAAATTTAAACTTTTAAATATAATTATTGATTTGGTTTTCTAATTGTGAAAACTTATCATTTTATTGGAATGAAATATTTGCCACAAGTTTCCAGCAGCATTTTTATCATTGGAATTTAAGGCCAAAATTGTAATGTTATCTGTATTCAAGTTTTCATTTTATTTTAGTAATTGATTTTTACTAAAAAACAGCCTTTCTCTCTAGCCAAGAAAACAACACGTGGACGATCATCGACGAACATGCCGTTCACATAGTCATGTTAGCCAGTCTCAGCGAGTATGTGAACGTACTTTAAGAAACCTGAAATTCTTTAAATATTTACAGATATGAATATAATTTTACGTCCGGCTCTTTTCTCTGGCTGAACTTTCATGGCGCTTACTATGACGTGCCGCACTCGTTTTCCATCCGCGCACAAGTGCGATGTCATCGCATGGCGTCTATTTTTATTGGCATCTTACTATTAAAAATTTAATACTGTAATTTAATGTGTAACAATTTCATATATAATTAGAAATTAATTACTTTTAGGCATTTTCTACTATATAAGACCTTAAATTTTACCAAATATTAAGATTCTAGTTAGGCAGAAAGAACCCCGGGGGTTGTTATGAGTGAGTCAGTATCAAATGTAATATTTGAATGACCTAAATTGTTATTTAAAATAGTTCGAAGCTTAATTTTTTTACAGGACTATTTGATTGGTGAATTTAGTGTTTGATATTAATGAAATCTATTCATTGCTGAGGAAAACGGGTTTGACAGACAGAAAAGTAGCTGAATAGTCCTACAACGGTTTCATTTTTTTTATTCGTAGAAATGGAACCATAAAAACGTAAAAAGGTACACTGAAACTTAAAAGGACATTTCTAAGTGAGTATATAATGCTATACGAGTACAAACATAAACATTGGGCATTAACTTTATATTATAAAGTTCAGTAGTATTCAAATCAGGAAATATGTTATATATTTATTCAGCGTTATGGGCAAGTTATGAAATATATTAAAAAAATTAAAACTTTTCCTCACTTAAATTTTTATCGCGTTTTGGAGTTGGAGTGAAACTATAAATATTTTACATTTATTCATAGTGTCTTTTTATATTTGCAATGCAAATACGCTTATTTTTCACCAACTATTGTTAATAAAAGAAAAATTGAGATAATTATGTATAAGGGTAATTATTCAATATTGTTGAGTTTAGGCACCAAAAGAGAGAATATTTTTAATCTAAAGATAAGTTCAAATCTACCAGTCACTCTATTTCCGTAATTAATTAAAGAATGACCTGTAGGTCATTCTTAAATTAATTACGGAAAGATATATATACCACGAAGTTCGCTACATTTCCTAGAAACTAGAATAAAATATTTACCCCCAGTACATCACCGTCGTCCAAGAGGTACATAGGTATGTCCATCGGTGTGTGAGGGTACTTCTGAATACATTTCACTAATATGAATAATTAAGTGCGCAATGGATATGACTAGTGAGCCGACAGAGCTACCCGACAGACATTACAACCAAGGCCAGGCATCAACCTCCTTTTGCCGCACTGTTTTATAGCTCTTTAATGATAAAGGCTGCATGATAACTCTCGTGTTAGCTAGGGTCAGTGTGGAAATTATTCTTTGCGCATCATTTATTTCCATATTTGCATTTGTGATGTGACGTGCGCTTTGCGCAATGATTAAAGTGATTATTACTAAGATTATATATATGTGAAATAGTTAATCTCTAGTTTTTTTTCACTAACTTTTAAATATTTACTTTTCACCGCCACTTTTTGACAGATAATATTGTCTATGTCACAGCACAACGTCCATCTATAAATTGGAAGAGATATGCTGTACATTCTCGTGTATATAGTGTGTCTGCTTTTATTAAACTGAAAAATATACATTTTTCTTCCCAATTTAGGTCACGTTGATATAAACATACGTTTTAATTATAGATTCAAATATTTAAATATTTTCCTAGATAAAAATAGAGATATTGTATTAAATGTGACATTAATGTAACCGTACATCTAACTGATCTGTCGGATAGGACTGGAATGTTTTCGAAAAACGTTGCCTTCACTCGATTTTAAGTAACAAAAAAATTGTTTGCGCGATCAGGAAGAAAAGTTTTCGTATTCCTTGTTGTTTATTTTTTCAGTTAGCAAATCAAACAAAATATTTTTAATAGGGCGAATTACTCTGGGAAAATGTAATATTATAATTACATATTAATATTTTTTAATCACTAAATCTTATCACTAAACTGAAAGTGCGACT